>OY787673.1:42506160-43106160 GCA_963678985.1 Spisula subtruncata | reverse complement strand
TACCTCGGATGACCCAATATCGAACTTGACCTAGATTTTGTTAAGATGATCATTGTGACCAAGTTTCATAAAGATTAGGCCAAAATTGTGACCGCTAGAGAGGACACAACCCAATTGTTGACGGACAGACGGACGGACGGACGACGGACGAAGAGTGATCACAAAAGCTCACTCTGTCACTTTGTGACAGGTGAGCTAAAAACAACTGGATACTATTAACGAAAGTTAGCACTTGGTAAAACGGTTAAATTAAGATACATATATTATGTCGTCATAAGTAAGAAATAGAGAGCATAAGAAGTTGGTGGCAAAATAGGAATCGCCTTTAATTAAATAAACACCAGGAATTCTTACAAGACCAATAGTTTTGATGACTCTCGAGTTTATAACTTTGCTAATTTAAGAAGTAGTTCCTCCCATGGAATACAAGAATATCAACAATAAGATAAATTGCTACATGATTTGTATGTAGAAATTTGATACATTCGGTAATATATAAATAAGTAAAGGTCATGATCAGAAAATAGTTTGGAATAGTATTCTTGAACAATGAATTATGATAAAATTACCAACAATAAAATATCGGAGACAATGTGCAAATACCTGACATCGGTGAAAGTTAATTCCCATAACTATAAAATTTGCCAATATCTAAAATCATTTATAAAAGTTGCTTAAAATTTTACATAAATAAGTAGGTCACAAGGAATGCAAAGTATGTATTTCAAACAAAACTTACGTTTTCAAGTATGAAAAGGTATAGATTTGTATAAATAAAAAATAATTAATTACAAATCCACGGCATGCGTATCCAAAATTCATTCCTAACTAAATGTAATACGTTAGCTGAAATCCTTGACAGATATTCAGTAGGACATGAAAGGAAATATATTATCATAGAAATGTTGGGTCAATATGGCACTACAAGAACTGTATTTATATCTAAGATTTTTCTGGATTATACATCATATACTGAATTTATTTTTTCATTAAAACTCAAACACAAAAGACAAAGAACAGGGACGTCAGGACACAAATCTGCTTGACAACTTAATTGGTTAACACACATCTAATTTCGGATGTATTACAAAAACGTTATGTTGCATGTCAATATTCACGCACATATAGAGGCCAAGGTCGCGGAGTACACGACATTGTGCTAGATGCGGAAATGTTTAAAACACACAACAGGAGATCAATGAACAAAATTGCACGTGCATCACACGCTAATTCAATAGATAATGATTGTTACATGAAACTCCAGAAGACGGTTATTCTCCAGACAAGAAAACCATGACAACCAGAAACCCACTGCAGACAATTCTACCCAAATCTAGATTAATGTTTTTTTGTCAATCCGTAAGCATAACTTTTACACTAAAGTACAAAACAGGCGCACACTATTTTGATTGTAAATGAGCGAGTATACTTTTGTATGTATTATGATATCAAACAAGAATTATACATCCAAAACGTGAAGGTTGTGACAGTATAAGATGGATTATATGTAGGCTTCACTCCACTGACATGAATTACATTTGAACAGCTCAGAAAAATAGGTAAATAACTTGAACAAATAGTATTAATAACTTTCATGTTTGTTCCCGCCCTGTCCAGAATACCAAAAATACATAGCAACAAAACACAAGTAAAAGTATAAATAGTCTAGAAAGTTGAATAAAGAAATAAGAGATCTTTATACAAAGTAGCACTTCAGTAATGCAATATTAACAGATAAACAAAAACAACTAATAACTTGGTAAAAATTAATAATAACGTCGTTGAAACTGTATACATGTTTCACCTACTTGTATTTAAAAATAAGATTTATAATCAGTCCTTAAAAATCTCAATTCATTACCTTAAAAAGAAGCTCGAAATGTCCGTAAACAGCCGCGTATTCATCAGCAGAAAACGATATTTCCAAGTAAATTCACTTTATTATAAACATAGCAGTAAATGTATAAGGTCATTGCTAAACTTTTTCTGGCGATATGCTTGATATAACAATCTTAACTTACTTAGAACAGCTTGCAAAACGTAAATATACAGAACTAAGGATTACAAACTCGTAAGGCGGCATACTTGTTGGTATACAAAATAAAATACAACCGGATAAATACGATTGAGCCAGATTTCATAGAATATCTGCACAGCGCACTTAACGACATTGATTGTAAAGATTCAACAGTGAGCAATGGTAACAACAATGTTTGGTGTTACTAGTACATGCTACATAAATAAAATATCAGACATCAAATTAATCATTATATAGATCACACACCTATAAGTTAAGACAGTGAGTGGATGTGAATATAATAAATATCATTTTAGTATATGACCATCGCAAGTGTAATTGACAATTTTTTAGACAAATTCGTCCAATTTTTAAAACAAATTCATTCATTTGAGTAATGTGGGGTCACATATTGTTAATCAATTTAGGTTTACATGATCAGTGAATAAGGAAAGAATGCTTGACTATCCATCTAATGTGTATGTATACAAGTTATTTACCTGGAAATCTAAAATATTAATACAGAAAGTTTACCCAGACAATATCTTATTTGAATTTATACTTTGACATGTTTGTATTGAAACATGTATTTGTGTGGCAAAAGGTTAAAACTCCTAGCAACATGTACTCAATAATATTATATAGATCAATTAACAGTTTTATCACATGATTGAACATCAATTTCATAGAACTACAAAAATAAATTCCTTAACATTACCATATAATGGTCATTCACATAATAAATGTATTTTGCACTATGTAATGTCATACACATAATAATAGCAATACTTTTCTTGGAGACTGCCACATGATGTAAACAATAAATGGTACACATCTTTTTCTCAACACTTATTTTATCAGCACTAGTATACAGGGTAATTATGATGCACACTTTATATTAGTAGACAGTGATGCGCTTCTGTTCCTAGACAGTATAGCTAAATATAATATAACTATTTTTATTGAACTATTTTTTCTTCGAGTGTAACATTTCCATGAGCAGTGTCTGATCAGGAAGCTCTCCTGATAAATGTTTACTGTAAAGGAATTCTTCACCACAAATACTAGCCAGTCTGATATCTGGTAACCGTAGTAACACTTGGCTAAATTTGTCCTTGACATTGGGGTAAAAATTGACACAATATTCCATAAGGACTGCTTGAACCTTTTCTTGACAACTCTCCACGAAATCCTGACTTTCCAAATTAGGAACATCTGGAAAAACGACAGTCAATGTTTGAATCATCAAAAATATAAATTAGAAACATCAGAAAAACAACAGACAGTCAATGTTTGAATCTTCAAAAATATAAATTAGAAACATCAGAAAAATGACTGTCAATGTTTGAATGATCAAAAATATAAATCAGGAACATAAGAAAAACAACCCTCAAGGTTTGAATCATCAAAATTATAATGCTAGGCTATGGTATGCTTATGATTATGCTACAGTTTTGTCATTAGTTTTGTAAATGATGATTGTAAGTCTGATAAAAGTTTCTTGTTGTTAGCACAAGGGGTCAGAACAGCTATTTTGCAGTCACAACTAGGTGTCTCTTGCCTAAGCAAAATGCTACATAGTGCTTTCAAGGAGAGGTTTCCCATACCTTCAATATTTAATTGAAGTAATGAATGAAAGTGCTTGGTAGCACTTTGCTTAGGTAACAGACACCAGGTATCTGACAATATATATTTGATGGGACCCCTCTCAGACTCAGTCCTGACATATTTGTATCATTAGGTGAAATATACATATTTTGATGGATGTTCATTATTAGACAGAAGTGTCAGATAAGTAGAGCCAGCTGGTAATCTTAGCTTTGTATACAAACAAACTTAAATACTGCAAGAGGACGTACTGCATTTAGTGTAGATTTAACCACAGGTATTGTATCGTTGAAATTGTATTTTGTTGTTGAAAATTTATATTTTTCTATGGGGTTAGGGTTAGCACTATTATTTTTTTTGTTTTCAACGATACAGTAACCTGTGGATTAAACTAGTGGAGTATTTGATTTTTCTAAATATTTGGCTTAGTTTTATTGCTTACATTCATTTATGCATCAGAAAGTTTGCCTTCAGTATAGGTATTATGTTCAATTACAAAAATAATACAAAATAAGCTACTTTTAAGAGTAATGCAATGTATGATTTATTGTAAGGGAGGGGGTGTGCAGTTAAAATTAAGCTATTTTATATTTTCTGGTGCCAATCGGTCATTTCAGTGCACATAAGTAACCCCTGATTTCATGTGATGAAGTAATAAAGTTTACAATATATTTTGGTTTTACACATGTTTGGTGGTTATTTTCCAATTCTGGTTTTATCATAAATACTTGAAAACTGTCGTTGTGCATACCTGGATTTAACAGTATAAGAAACTTGAGGCACGTATATTCGTTGTCGTCAATCTTCAATTCTTTCATTTTGCGTACAATATCCAATATTCGGTCCTTCATGTCCCCAATACCAAGCTCATCTAAACACTCAAGGTTCAGCTTATGACCATTTGCCTGGAAATAAAATAAAAGTACTTCTTTCATACATGCCAAATCTCCTGCATGCATCAAGCACGAGTCTCCTGCATTTGAGACTCTACTCCTGCATGATTTTCGGCAAAATGATTAAATCTCCTGCATTTCTTGGAATACTGAAACCTTGGCCTTTTTGGTTTGCATGATGAAAATGATAACAAATATTAATAACTAAATAGCTTTATGAAGCATACATGGTAATGTCCAACAAGTAAAATAAGTGAAAACTGCATATCAACTTCATTTATTTAAGTTTAAAGTTTGAGCAAGAAAAATCTCCGGCATTTCATTGCAATCTCCCGCATTTCCATCACCAATCTCCTGCATAGACTTCAGGAAAATATCAGTGTTTTCGCGTTTACGGCGTAAACATGTCTTTTTACGCAACGAAAATCGGCGGAACGTAAAATTCTGGAGTACGTTGCGTACGTGGGACGCAATATTTATAATTACCAAAAAGAAGTAGAACAATTTCATTAAACAAACCCGAAACCTTGAATTAAAATCTCTTCCCCTTTTCTCCGAAGCGCCATAAATAAAATCATGTTTATTTTTATTTTGATCTCCTGACATGCAATTTTATCGTGACGTCACGCGGACACTTGCTTGACTGGGTTACAGCGCTGCATAAATTTTACCGTGTTCAACTGGTAATTACTCGAGAAGCGACCAGATCGAGGCCGCTGCAGTTGCTACTAGTTACGGGAGGCTGAATTATGGCGTCGGAGCGAAAGAAAGTAAAGCATAATCGAAACTTCCAAGAGCAATGGCGGAAAGATCCGCAATTCAAAGACTGGTTAGTCAAGAAGGGAAACCCTGTTGATAAAAGCATTTCAATGCACTGTCTTATCTGTACTGATACCAAGATTAAAAATACGTTCACGAGTGGTTGCATTGATTTCTAACGAAGCTCGCTAGTACGGCACATTTCTACCGACGGTCATCGGCGTGCCCTCGAAATTAAATCAAACCGCGGTCAGTTTAAGAAATCGCTCAGAATGAGTTGATAGGTCATATACTGCTATTTAACTATTCTAAGCATATTTAAGTATCATTTTATATCAATCTTGACAGATTGTGTGCCAATTTATTGGGACTCAGTAAATTTGTAATGGGACCCAACTTTTTTAAAGGCATTGGGTCCCTGGGACCCACAAAAAATTGAGGTAAACGCGAACACTGTAATATGACATGTATGTTCTTTTTATGCTTTCCAAGGAATTATACAAATTGATCAGTGAAACAGAAATTGAGAATTCATTGCTTTAACCGTTTGTATTTAATATAAATAGAGAATTAATTGCTTTAACCGTTTGTATTTAATATAAATCGAGAATCCATAGCTTTAACCGTTTGTATTTAATATAAATAGAGAATTCATTGCTTTAACCGTTTGCATTTAGTATAAATAGAGAATTCACTGCTTTAACCGTTTGCATTTAATATAAATAGAGAATCCATTGCTTTAACTGTTTGTATTTAATATAAATAGAGAATCCATTGCTTTAACCGTTTGCATTTAATATAAATAGAGAATTCATTGCTTTAACCGTTTGTATTTAATATGAATAGAGAATTCATTGCTTTAACCGTTTTGTATTTAATATGAATAGAGAATTCATTGCTTTAACCGTTTGTATTAAATATAAATAGAGAATTCATTGCTTTAACCGTTTGTATTTAATATGAATAGAGAATTCATTGCTTTAACCGTTTGCATTTAATATGAATAGAGAATTCATTGCTTTAACCGTTTTGTATTTAATATGAATAGAGAATTCATTGCTTTAACCGTTTGTATTAAATATAAATAGAGAATTCATTGCTTTAACCGTTTGTATTTAATATGAATAGAGAATTCATTGCTTTAACCGTTTGCATTAAATATGAATAGAGAATTCATTGCTTTAACCATTTGTATTTAATATGAATAGAGAATAAATTGCTTTAACCGTTTGTATTTAATATAAATAGAGAATTAATTGCTTTAACCGTTTTGTATTTAATATGAATAAAGAATTAATTGCTTTAACCGTTTGTATTAAATATGAATAGAGATATCATTGCTTTAACCGTTTGTATTTAATATAAATAGAGAATTAAATGCTTTAACCGTTTGTATTTAATATAAACTTTACCCATGCCTATTATGTGTAGAATGTATGAGAGAAATTGTATACATCAGAGATTTCCAAAGGGTGTTTTAATGTCTGGGCCCAGTGCGCTTGGAATCCAAAATCCAATTTGCCAGTACGCTTACAATTTGAATTGCTCTTAAAATTGCACTTAAAAAAGTCATATCTGAGCATCTTAATTATATTGTATCTGTGATATTGCCCCTAAAACCTCCCAAATTTGCACCATTTCATCCCCTAATTTGATTTTTTTCAAAATACGGTAGGGAACACGCCTCCCCTACCAACCCCTATTGCGCTTTGAAAACTTTCTGGGGAAATCCCTGTACATGTACAGGTGTATGAATGGGGAAATAAAATATATCTAAACTAACAAATATCCTGAATGTAAATAATATCTGTGTTAAATGAACAAGGTAAATTGAGTAAATAAAGCCACAAAGCCTCTGGCACAAAGTACATCACAGTATATAGGTCTTTCAACTATTAGGTTAGTAGTATTTAAACATGTACTATTATGTAGACATCTAGAATGTACAGGTGTGTTTACATAAAATGTCATCATTTCTTTAACCAATAACTTGGTGAACCATATAAATGAAGTATAGCTCATAGAAACAAGACTGTGTTCAGTTAACACTAGTGCTTCGGTGGAAGCCTTGTCCATAACAAATAGCTAAGTCAATCAATGTGAAAGTTTTGTACTGGACGGAGGAACAAACTGATGGACAAACTAACAGACGGAGAGCAAACATACACCAGGGTAGTCCTCTCCAGTTGACAAACAGTAGGGGACTAATAAATTTTGACTGGACTTGATGGAGAAATCTTACAATTCTCGTAAATCTTTGACTTACCAAGATTAGTTCGCCTGACCAAATTTGTCTAAGAAGACGTTGAGCTAGGTCAAGTATAAGAATTTCACTCCAACAACTTTGTAATAGTTTCATCTGGTCTTCAACCTGCAAACCAACAAATCAAATCATAAATCATGTATCATATACATAACACAAGCCTAAATTTTGCCAATTGGTTATTTGGTGAGGCTAAAATGTCCTGATTTGACATTTCGTGGAAGTTTATGATAGTTTGCAAGCAATGCCTTAATGGACTTTTAAAAAGTTATTAAAGTTTTAACATCGTGAAGTTTTGGTTAACCTTTTCAGATGAACAAACAGATGGAGAAGACAAGTCACTATATGCTTCATTCACCATTAGATGCTGGTGTGTAAAAAACTTTCAGGAAGAAATCAACAAGTATAAAATGTACTGCCCAGACAATCCAAAGCCATACATTCATGAGTCAGATATAGAACGAACCATCCACATCCCCATAAATATGGTTCTAGCAAGTCTACATACTCACTCTGCAATCAATGACACATTGTGGACTTTGAATTTTGTGTATATGGGTAATTTGCCAAAAAGGGAGGTAATCATGAAAGATAACTACACTTAAACTTACCTTTAGTTCTCGTAGGATTTTTCTATTAAGCTGATACACTTAAGAAATTTTAAGAAAATTCTAAGTTTTCACTTAAGATGCTTTGTGAATACCAACCCAGGAACAAGTGTATAAAACTCACCTTAAGTTCTCGAAAGAAGACAGACGTTCTTGCCCACTCCACCATTAAGAACAAGAGTTGATCCGACAATCTGCATAGCAAGCGTAGTAACCTTGATTGATAATTTACAACATTGCTATCACTTGCACCAAATTCCGAGTCGACAAACGACAAAAGTTTATTTTTCATCTCTCTTTCATCTAGTGCACTAGCTTTTAAATCCACTACAAGTTGTGGTAATAAAGGCATGCTAGACGGATGTGGAACTGCTTGGTAATATTGTTGATAATTGTTAGGTGACGTGTTTCCGGACGTCGGGAAAAAGTTACTACTACTATGAGTATACATTCCCTGAGAGTTTATAGAACTATGTCCGTGTGAATGCGGTAATGTCGACGTTGAAGCTGATAGTCTCAAATCATGCGGTGAATTGTCTGAAACTGTTGGCGACGGAATGCCGGAATCTGTCGGGGAGGTTGCCGGCGTGTGGGGCTGACTGGTATTATTCATACCATAGCCCAGACTGTTAGCAACAGACATGAGAAAGGCTGGGTCTGGTTTGATATCCGGGGCCTCACTACCGTTGGTAACAGAGAACGGGTCCATGCCATTTGCTAGACGCATTTGGCAAGTAGCCAACATTTGTTGTTGTTGTCGAATCGCTTGTTGTTTCAAAGCTCTATCTCGTTTGTACATAGGTCCAAATTTATTCCGACCACCTCTCATTCTGTCCTGTCTCACCGCTGAAAGTATATCATGACATGACATGTGAGGTATCAGGGCTTTCACTAGCCTCCAAAAGTGAAGAGTCAAAATGACTCCTGACTCCCAATTTTCAAGAGTCATCAGCATATCGAAGAAAATTTGTGTTACAAGTATAGTAAATTTGACTCTTCAGGTTAAATTTTCAAGAGTCAAAATATGTACTTTTGTCAAATTCAAGAGTCAAAATGCAATTTCAAGGGTCAAATGAAAGCCCTGGGTATACTAGTAATCATTTTCATTTAATTTTTATCATAATGATAAACACCATGTAGGGCTGTTTTTTTAAACAAGTTTAGTACTTCGAATTTCAAAGTCCTGTCAAGGGTACCATAGAATCCTTACTGTGCCTAATGTAAGTAAGTAAGTAAGTAAAGACTTTATTTAATGAGGCTACACATTTGGGTACCCAATCTTCCATGTGGGCCTCAAAGGCTATAATGCATATTATACTCCTACATCCAGTGTTTCATTTTGGAACAATCCCAAATCACTGTCACACAAAATTGGCCTGGGGCTCACTGAATTTTCAAATACTTTATTTTTACATAATGGGACTCACTGATGTAAAAGACTCAAAGAGTTTTCAAAACCAAAATAAAAACACCATAGTTTAACATATTCAAGTGACCTATGTCGGATGAGAGCCGTAGCTACGTTTTGTGACTCAACCTTTTACGTGTATCATATTTAAATTGTATGAAGGAAATTGTACATATGAATTGGGTAATAAATATGTTTAAACTTAGTGACCTACCTTCCAATTTCATGCCAACATTTAGACATTTCTGAAAGCGACAATATGGACATCGTTTTCTTTGACTTTTGTCAATATGACAGCTACGATTGTCTACACACGAGTAAACTTTCTTGTTTTGTACAGTTCGCTTAAAAAATCCTGAAAAAGATGAAAGTATTATGTAAATATCAGTAGTTCATAAATTGGCCATACAACAATTTAGTGTTTAGGCATATATCATGTATCAATTTGAACAAATAAAAAGATATATTTTTGGTTAAAAACGCTTATGCCATTGTATAGGCGTTGTCCATGCCAGGAACTAGGTGGCTGTCTAACTCAGAAGGCCGGGCGCAACAAAGTGCCCTTTTTCTAAAGGTTGTGCGCAAAAAAGTGCCCTTTTTTCAGAAAACACCATGCCCCTAAAGGGTTCTGGAAAAAACACTACCGGGTAGTGTAACTAAGTGACAGACCCTCATTGTATCAAATCAATATTTGTTCCAATGTAGTATACCTGGAAGTCACTAACACCACTTTGTTTTGGGTTGGCTAGCAGTTTAGTACAGGTAAAAACTGTAAAAATCACAAAGTGTAAATTTGTTACATGTACAGAACAAAGAATATTAACACCTGGAAGATTGGATAGTGTTAATCGCACTGAAGACAGCATTGAAAACGTGGAAAGTTTCTACAATTTACTTACAGACCGTCTGTTCGGGGGTCTACACATTTTACGGTTTAGGTTTATGTGTGAAAATGGACAAAGGTATCAGTGAAATGGCGTGAAAAACATAAACTGGCCAGCATTTGCACATCACGTTGTTTTTACGCATGTATCTTTATTGCAAAAGGAGATACCTCTACATATCATTATACTTTATAAACCAAGAAAATAACAAGAGGGCCTGAAAGGCCCTAGGGCGCTCACCTGTTGCACATTGGTCTAGGTATCAGTACAACCTACATTCTGACCATATTTCATGAAGATTGAATCAAAACAGTGACCCCTGGAGTGAACACAATGTTTTTTTAAGATTTGACCTAGTGACCTAGTGTTTGACCCCACATGACCCAGTTTCAAACTTTGCCTAGATTTCATAAAGAACAACATTCTGACCAAGTTTCATGATGGTTGGACCAAACCACGACCTCTGGAGTGAACACAATGTTTTTCTTAGATTTGGTCTAGTGACCTAGTTTTTGACCCCACATGACCCAGTTTCAAACTTGGTCTAGATTACATAGAGAACAACATTCTGACCAAGTTTCATGAAGATACGATCAAAACTGTTGCCTCTAGTGTTCACAAGCCAATTGTTGACGGATGACGACGACGGACGAAGAGTGATCACAAAAGCTCACCTTGTCACTATGTGACAGGTGAGCTAAAAATGACAATCTAATTTACGGAGAAAAGTCAATTACTTGTTAACATAATTATCATATCACAGGGGGTCTAATGAGGCACTATGCTCAATCCTGAAAATGAGTAACAAATATGTTCAGGGTGCCATAAGCACACATCCCTACACCTAAACAAGGCTTCAAACATTGTTTTATTGTTATTATTTAGATTATGGAACTTCAAATGACCATAACTTTGTCAATTCTTTGAATTTTTTCATCAAATAAATTTCTTAATTTGTGCATAAAAGATCTATAGGTCTTTCTAATGCAGCCAATCCAGATTTCTGGATTAATCTTGAATTGTAGAACCCCTATTTATTTCCTTATAATTTGCACATGGAATCTACAGCAGAAGACCAATTCGAATATTTCGGAATCAAGCAGACTTTTGCAATTCAATGATTTCAATTTTAATCAACTCAAATAATATTGAGAAAATAGGTAAAACAATCCTAAAGTGTGTGCACTCTAGGCCAGCGCTCCAGACAATGTATATTGTGGTTTAGGAAACAGTTCAGTATATCATAACATTGGTTTTGGCTCGGAGCAGTGTTTGAGGTCTAACTCTTAACACTTCCCCCTTCACCGACTTTCTATCGGCTGACTGTCTATGTCTTTACTGGTAACCAGTTAATGTGTTTCTTCACAAAAATAAATTCATACTAAATTTTACCTGAGCTATGTTTTGTTAAGAAAATAAATAGCTCTTTCAAGATCTTCAGAATAAAATCTATAGATCAAAAGGGAATTCCGGATTAATCAGAAATATTGAAATAAGGGCTCGACACTAACACTGGTACCCTGGTCCCTGGCCAGTGAAAATCTTGAAGGACCAGTGGCTGTTTTCTTTAAAAAATTTACGCTTTTTACTGTGGGACCAGTAACAAAAATAGTTTGTGTCAACCCTTGGACAGACCTAGAGTATAATGAGCACATCATACCTTTACAACTTTCACATGTAAGCAGTCCGTAGTGATATCCCGAGACTTTGTCTCCACACACTGGACATAGTTCATCAAAGCCATACTTCAAATCCTGGCCCTGTGCATCACCCGTTGAGGCAGACGCTGAAAATATAAAATAAACACTGTCAATGCAGGGTTCTTTATAATTTTTAATGAAGCCACTAGCCAGTGACTGTGACAAAGTAGTCTGTGGTTCTTAGGTGCGCAAAATGGAGTTTGTTTGTCATTAGACCATTAAATTTATTAATACCGTATTATTTGGACGTCAAACTGCTTGATTTTGACACAAAGTAGCTGCAGGGAAATCCCTCAGTAGTCAGTGAAATGGCTAACACCTGGGACTTTTAAACCTCTGGAAAGCACTTAATAGCACTACGCTTCTAAAACTTAAAGTGTATAGAGCTATATCGGACGTTATTTTTTTTACAAGTTTCAAAAACTGAAAAACAATTATGCTTTCATATCCATTAGATCATTTTTTGCTTCAGTTTTAACAGAAACTCTCTCTGTGATTTATTGGACATGTGAATTATCTATTTTCATACGAAAGTGTTCTAGAACACCCTATGAAATTATAAGAATCGTCTATTTTTCAACGATTGAATCAAAGTACACAGAGCCCATCCAAAGTTTTAATTTGCAATTATGGTAGTCTAGTATCATACTAAACACGATGCAAGTAATTATTTTTACATTAAATGACTGTTAGAATATAGCTATATACACTTTAATTCATCTTCAGTGTTATAATAAAACCGTCATACACACTTCACCAAGTCCATTACATATTAATGTGTTGATGTTTTCATTGTATTCTTGCATCAGTAGTAATGTAAAATCATTTAATTTCGATGGGACACAATTTCGTGGTTTTGGTAAAAAGGACCATTTGATAAAACATTACTTCACTGATATTACATTTCAGGTGTTAAATCCAAGGGTCAAAATTAGTGTTTGATGGGATTTAATTTTGTGGTTAAAAGGTGAACCATGAAATCCACGAAATTTAATCCCCCATGAAAATAAATGATTTTACAGTATTCTTGCATAATTAGTATCATGCTACGGTAAAATGTTTCACTAATTATGATTTACAAACTACGCTGCTCCTCTGTCATCAAAAACCTTCCCCAAATTGCCCACTTCTTTTTAAAGTTTGAAGTCCTACTGGTCAAGAGTACTTCAGTCAAATTGAGACCAACCCGAGTAACATATTTTATTTAGACTTGTTCAAAGTACATTGTCTGATTTGCATACATAGTTACATGTACAATATGATCAATTATCCTGAAACCTGGTGAACCAGACATGTATAAATATGTAACAGGGTGAGAAAAATGTGCAACCAGACCTGGGATCGAACCCGGGACCCTTCGCTTACAGGGCGAATGCTTTACAGACTGAGCTAGCTGGCGGTTTACACAAGTTTCTCCCCTATTAGCTTTTAAATCCTATACACCCCACAGGTGGCAGTATCAGTGTTTGGTCCGCAAACGATTAAATAAAATAATAAAAACATATATAAAAATGTCCGTACTGAACTAATATACTAACATTATCAAGGTATAAAGCGTACTATATGTCTATATGCGAAAGATTGTGGAACATTTCATCTCGTTGTTTCAACATAAAATACGGGCGCTGAAGAAAAATTGCTATACAAGTCATTCAAATAAACTATAAGATATTAATTCTTACCGAAAATCTTGTTCAATTGTGTCTTATAACTGTGAAACAGTGTTACTTTCGTTATTCAACTTCGCTCAATGTAATTTTATTTATGCACTGGTTACCCGCTGCGCTCACAGTATCGTAATAATTGTTGGGAACCAAGCCTATTGTAAGATGCAATGTTCCACAATCTTTGGACATATACATATACTACGCTTTATACCTTCATAATGTACAGGGAGTTAGATAGACAATCGATATATATACGGTCCATGTAATGTATTAGCTCAGTGGCGGATTTGTTCTTTTTCTTTTCCGAACACTGATACTGCCACCTGTGATACACCCGGCTACACAAGCAGAAGGTTTGGGCTGAACACACCTGTACACAAGCACCATCAATTAATAAATTGTCAATGATTATCAATAATTATCAATATCTCCTTAAAAAATGAGGAAAAAAATCAAAACAATTTACTAACCAAAATAACAAACAGTTACCTTTCACACAATTGTTCAAATAGAGTTGAAACTTCATATTAATCCATTAAATTATAAGTGAAATGAATCGATACACATCATATATCTAGTGGTAGAGATTGACTCTCAGTAATCCAACATTAACCATGTGAGTCTGTAGATTGTTGGAACTCCAGGCTCAAGCAAAACAATGAGCCACCATTCTCACACAGATTTTTGTCCAATATCGCTCACAGATAAAAATCAATCAAGTAAAAAAACACTACAAATTATTTGTCCCGCATGTCGGGATTCTAAATTTCTCACAACACAGTCAATACTGCGCTTCTAGTAAAACACTCGTCTTTGTTTCCGTTTTAACTTTAGGTAAAATGTATTTATTATGTTACACTTAAGATCAAAACAAGATCAAAACAGAGTATTGAGTTGTATAGTCGATTCATGAGTAATACTAATGAGGGAACTATCCCATTCGATAGAATAGCAGTATTTACCGGTAACCCAGGTATACCCAGTTAAACCTAGATAAACATAGGTTACCTGTCGGAGAAACCATTCTCGATTAACTTTAAAAGATCTATAACTGTACTTTTAGCAGTTAGACTTTCTATTGTTATGAATTCAATTGTCAAAATTAACGGCTCACAGGTTAGGTTCTATCTATTCTGGTACAACAGTATAGTATTTTTTGTAAACATTTTAAACAGAAAGGTATTAGACAAGTCGTGAGTACAACGTATAAACCAAATCACTGTACGTCTTACAGGGGTGCTATAAATTCAACTTGTATGATTTATTGTAATTTAAATCACATGTAAAATCTGATCACTGTATGACTTATTGTCATATTATATAATTTAACTTGTATGACTGATTGAAATTAAAATGAAATGTAAAATCTGATCACTGTATGACTTATTGTCATGCAATGTATGATTCAATGTGTATGCCTTATTGTAATTGTCGTAAATTGACTTGTTTATACACGGTGACCCGAGTGTATTGATTATCTCATTGAATCATTTGTTTGAGAGATGGTTTGGGAGATCAGGGCCAGATACATATTGCAGGGTAAAAGGCAATTAAACAGCCCATCTTTAGTTACAAATGTATGCAGTAAAAGGTAAAGGTAAAGTGTTTGTAATATTATAGTGTCACCCCTATTGAAAGGGCCAGCCAATTTGACTTATGAAACACCTATTTTTCTTGCGCACCGAACCTCCCGAATCCCTTCTCATATTGCCGGGCGCCTGGCAGAGATGGGCCTACGGTAACCATTCTTTAACTATCTGGCGGCTCACCAACCGGTCTGGATTCGAACCTTCGACCTTCCGCTCCGGAGGCGGACGCCCTAACCACTAGGCCATGGTGGCAGTTATTTCAACACAATTAACCTAAATAACCAACTTTGTAAAACAAAGAATTTAATTGAACGAAATCATCAACTTTTGTGCTATAATGTCTATGTATAGTCACTAGTTTCTTCTTCAACAATTATCCAAAATTAAATACACACTAAAACAAACAGGACCTTGCACATATGACTGAGGACCATAATGACCTTCAAAGACCCCTAAAAAATCATGAAAACCATATGTATGTCTCTGAGACTAAAGGGGTCCAAAGCCGGGTCAAATTTTCTTCAAATGATGGTACTAATTAAAATAGATTATTCATTAAATAGTAAAATCCTGTACAAAATTATATAAATGACCCTTGCATGAATTTCTAATTGAGCCCATAAAGAACATTAACCCTTTAATTCAAGACAAAGGAACATTTATTTATACAACATATATATGTGTTGTATAATGAACTTACTCACTCTGTCATAGGTTATCTATGTAATAAAATAATTTGTGAGAGAAAAGCTTCGAACATTCACCAGTGTTGAGTCAAATAACAAGGTCACTAACCATCCAGACAGATCAACCCTCCTATCAAAGGTCACCGACCTTCAAGTACAAATAAATTACCAAACATTATCTGTGAAACATGGTTATATATAAAATAATGTAGTAAAAGCTTGGAGGGTAGATTTGAACACAAATTTGTATGAAAGTTAAATCATAAACCAGGGAATAAAATTCATGGACAGTAAAAGAAATTTTAATTAATAATATATTAAAACAAGATGCATGCAGCGTTTTTCTTGCTATTTTTGGGTACCAGTCAAATTGGGATTTTTTGCGAGTAAAGTCCCGAGATTGGGATTTCGTGCGGTAGAAATCCTGATATTGGGATTTTAATATGAATAGTTTAATAGACCTCTAAATTTCTATGCTATCTGCCTCTTTGCACATTTTAGAACGTCCGGTGCTAATGACTTTAGTATAATGTATATGACGTCATCAAATGTTTGAGTATTGACACATGATATAATTATCCACACAAGTTTTAAATTTAGCTTTCATATGAGACTATGATTATTAATTTACTAACTCATTTGGCAAAGTTATGACCCTTCGACAGGCGGGCATGTATTTTGAGACACCCTGTATATGTCTTTTTTATTTTTCGTTTTTTTTTCTGTTTTTTTTTCTTTTGCATGCATTATTTATATTATGTATATATTATGTAAGGCTATAAGCTATGTATGCTTGTCTGAAATAAACTTTCTGTTCTGTTCTGTTCTGTTAATATTGAACCTATTTCCGTTGGATTTCGTCACGCTTGAATGATCACACCATCACAAATGGTAAAAACGTCTATTCAAGCACGCATAATTTGGGTTCTTCATTTTTTACTTTAATTTCACTTCCAATTTACTTGCATTGTGTCTGTGTTACGAAAAAACACAATAAGTTAGTCAAATAAGTTAGAAATGTATGCTTAATTTGATTGCAAAAATGTATAATTGTGAACGACTCGTGTATATAGGACGCTAGAAGCTGGTGTTTCACTAAAAATACATTGTGTCGAACTAAATTGACATGTCTCTATCATAATAAGACTGTTGTATCATCTCCATCCGAAAAAAACTGTATATGACGTACCACGTGACAACAGGTCAAGGGTCAATGCCGCTGACATAGACAGGTAATGCTGCTCTATTTTTGCACCAAGAACAACGGCATTGTTGTAGCTTAATTGTAGACCACCCGACATTAAAATTATGGGAAACTTGCTTTATTGTTGCGTTCTTTATGTCAAAGCGGATGTTTCTTAAAATCTGGCCTGTTGTACAGACTCTATTGCAACATCATTAATTGTCTGTGGTCAAAGAGAGATAACTTTCGCTATTTATTACCTCCCTTCCACTGCCAAACAGTAGTATATCGTTGTGTGTACTTTAGAATCGTTGGGTGGTGTCACATGTGGTTTTATTATGGTTCGATACATATCTTCAAATCGATAACTGACATGGATCTATATCAAGTACACATCGCTCTACACATGCGCATTTGAATTATCATAAATAAGTTGGAGATTCTAGTAAAAAAGACACATCATATATTGGATGCGGAACTTTTGGAACTCAGTATAGATTCTGACAAGCTGTATTGTTGAAACGGGACCATAAAACATTTGAGGGAGGGTGAAAGTCAGGACCTTCATTACCCCCCCCCCCCCCAGATCTGTGCAAATTTAACAACTAATTATTGACAATGGTGATTATAATTTATATTTACAGGAGTTCTACTGGGGCATAAATGCCTAATCCGGAAACTGACTTGAAAGTGTGCCATTTAGCATACATCTGTATACCTTAAATAGGCTTCAAACATTGAACATTTATTATAAAAATTCTAATTAAAACTTCAAATGTCCATAACTTTGTCAATTAGTTCAGTTTTTTTTCATCAAACAACTTTCATTCTGTGCAGAAAAGATAAATTGTCCTAATGCAGCAAATCCCGACTTCCCAATTAATCTGTAATTGACTAATGTAAGACCTGACCGCTGATTTAAACATCGGCGAATCAGTGACCAGCAGTTTTAGCATAAATCTGTTCCTATATTGCCATAATATTGATAATGATTCAAATTAGCAAGGGAGGTAATTGCCCCTTGTAATGGTAGGGGTTGCTAACATCCTCCCAAAAAAGCCAGATACCCCAACAAAGGGAGACAATTTTCAAACTTTACAATCTAATAGAGACCAAAAACGGTATAAGGAAATCATAAGGCAGCACTCAACCCAACCAACCAATCAGAAACACCAAAACACAACTCCTTTGAGCACCGCCACACAAAAACCAAAGAAACAATTAAGTCCCCGCCGAAAAATTCTGGATGACCCAATTTCACAAAGAAATTATAGAATAGTGGTTATTGCATGAGACCGAATGAAACGCAGCTAAGACCCGACTAAGGCTTATGTCAGAACCATGTCTCCACTGTATGGTCCCCACCCACAAACACTTTCATCCATCAACTGGATATGATCCCAGATAGAGCAGCCAGATTGATTAAGAGCAACAGTTTTACTATCAATATCAATGACATGTAGAAGTTCTGTCTCAAATGCATAACATCACCCAGTGGCCCAGCTTACAACAACGGCCACACTTCTAAAGCCCAGTGATTCATTTTGAAATTTGATTTTAACGAGTTCATGGGACTTACATATTTCAAAACAAAGAGTCCCAGCTAAATACAGCGAGTCCCATAAAGATTTATATGTAAAACACCCGACCGTAATATTATATGTTTCGAGGTTTATGATTGAAAACATATAACTTTCTGTTTTTGCTGCTCTTGTGAATAGAATAAGATAGTGTCTATTTAATCACTTGTCTTTTGGCAACAAAATCTCCAAACTCTGAGCTGATCTACATAATATCAACAGCCAGGTGATAATTAAGAAAATCCTCATTCACAACCTGTTCTCGCAGGGTAGGATCAGATGATGCTAAAGTAATTGCAAACTTCGCTAAATCAATGGATCTTTATGAAAATGTGAACAAATGGTCGGAGCTCTCGACCAATTAATCGTTAATTTCAGACGACCTTTTCATGTTATTAATATATTTCAGAATCATCGCCCGGCGTGTGTAAAATGATGTTAACATTTTTTAATTACAATCAAGATACGTAATTTTCCTCAGGCACATTCTATCTGTGAACGTCCGAAAAGTAAAATTAGACTTTGTTTATTACTCGAAAAGTGCGACTATCCAGTCAAAATACGCTTACCCATTGGTTATCTTCATAAAGCGACCAATGAAATCGCGTGTTATAAACACAACGGCCGGAAACTGTGTCAACGTAAATTTATTCCTTCTTGCGGACCCGATAATTTTCGTCCTCAAATTTTATTGCGTCCGGCGGACTCCCATTATATTAAACTTTGCGTCTGGGACGCAGTTCAAAATGATTCACTGAAATCCAAATCCACAACATGACACAAGCTTCTTAATCATTCACGTTTCATACAAAGTCTAAAGCAACAAGAGGCAGTCATAGACAGCCATATCAGCGTCATGAAGAGAAAAAAATCAACAACAAGAGCACCCACCGCCTACGAGTACTGGATGCTCAACTTTATCATACTTCAGATAGTACCCTTGCGCATCAGGGAGTGAAAATTCTTAAGAGTAACAAGGGCAGATAACTATATAGGTAACAGGGTTATCAGCCTTGTCAGTATGGACTTCTCAGTCTTGTGATGATGAATAACTATGCTGAGTTTAAAGTGAATACCGTTTGGTAGTCTTAGAGAAATTGTCATTTTGTGTTAAAATTCAGAGTCAGAAAAGGGAAATAACTCTTATAAAATGACAGATAGAATTATTTGCTCTCGACTGTAGCACAATGTTGCCATATTGTTTTATTCTCACCTTATTGGCAATTGACCTCTGGCGGGATACAATGAATCTGATATATATAGCATAGACATGGTTTATCAATTGTCCATTAAGGAAAACATTGAGTAAATTTATTATCCTTTGTTTAATGCATCAGTCAGTTGCATCCGCGGCCCACACCCTGGGAGATGGGCAGTCATTTTTAGGTTCGGTTGTCAAAAGACCCCGCCATTTCCCGGCCTTATGGGGACAGCTGATGGACATGGTATCCTGAAGTAGTGGTTCAGAGACAAAATTTCCCAGGCAGTGCGGGAAAAGCTGGAAGGTAAAAACAAGGCCATTCCCGGGGTTGTTGGCCGTGGTTGAAACTATCTTATGCATAAGATATTGTGATCGACTGATCGACTATAGTCTATACATTACAAACAGCAAGCTTGCCAAGCCAGCATGTGCCGACTGATGGCAAATTATTCACTGACTCTAGTATATTTCATCTAAATAAGATTGATCTTTGAGTACAATAAATAAATATATTGATCTAACAACTATTACACCAGATGAGTTTATCTTAAGAATAGGATTGATCGTTTTCTATGACATTTCACAATCTGACTAAGTTCTGAATACTTAGGTCATATGTGCCGTACCAAGTTCATCAGTACATGAATGTGTGTTATTATACACAAATAAGATTAAACACAATTATAGTAATTAATCACAGTGTTTCCTCCCTCAAGAATTGTGTAAATAAAAATCTACTCAGTTTAGTCAAGTCAGAGTTGTCCCCCTTGAAAATGAAGAAATTAGGAAATGTAGCACACTGCAAATTGCAGAAATGCGTCTAATCAGACAATGCATATGGAATCAAACATAATTATTCAGTTACATGAAACAATTGTCAGGATGCTTATAACATTTGACAGCACAAAATACGTCAGTAAATGGGTTGACAATCGAAAAATATGCGACCACTCTACCTTCGACAGCGGCTTCAGTGTTGTCGCCACTGGACGCGATTGACAGCTCAACAGGACGATCCTCTTCATTCATGGCAAGTAGAATCGGTGATTCTAATTCATTTGGATTCTGGATCATTTTATTCTGTAGTTAAAAGTGTCCTTAAATCATGGAATAACCACAGTCTTTACATTTTCCCGATCATTATTGGTGTTCCGAAGCCTACGCCATGTTTATTTTGGGTTGCCTAGTACGCATGCGCGCGTAAAAAATAAACATAAATCGAAAGGATTGTAAAATCTCCAACGCCTATAAAAAGTTTGCTACACATAATTGCGCTAATATAAAATCACACAACATGCGCATACATGCGTTATGTTTAAAATCAATTTATTAAGTCATTAGCAGAATATAATGTACTTTATAACGTTATGCACCATTATATTGCAAAATATAAACGAAATTGGCAAATAATTAGGCGTCAGGCCACTAAAATAAATTGAAAAAAAAACCACACTACAATGTAGGCCCACTATATATATAGAAAGTAGGTTTCTCTTATACATGTACATGTGATATTAAGAGAAAGTACGTACTAATAGTGAATAAGGTTTTTGGTTTTCATTTTCATTATTTTATCAAAATTATTATAATAATAAGACGTTAACTTTGTAAACTGGTCAAAATTACAGTCCATGTATATGTACACAGACCATGAACTGGAAGAATAAGAAGAAGACTTAAAGAAGAATTAATATTACACACATAATACTATATAACACATCTATGTATATAAACGCTCCATATCTGACATGCATACACCATCCTTATAAATTAGTGATTAGTCATGTTCCCGCAAAGGAACGATAATGTTTGTACAAACGGTCCATTTGTTACTTAATTCTTTTTCTTTTTCCTAGTATTGAGCAGGGGCCTTTCTGGACCGTAAATAGCTAAATGACAAGAAAAAGATTTCTTATTGTTGTTATTATAATTATTACCATTTTGTTATTGTTGTCTTTAATAGTATCGTCGCAGTAAAACATGAGAAAACAAACAATTATTTTTACCTATTTCTAAATATGAAAATGCTCTTTAAGCCGAAACTTTGGTGTGATGTCCGTCTTAAACCGTTTTCTGACAAAATGTATCTATTTAAGGAAACTATCAGACCAATTTGGCAACGGTTGATCAACCCAGGAGTCCTTGCTAGTAAACATCAAAATATTCTAGGTATATTTTAAGTCGGGTATGAATGATGATAATAAATCCAAGGTTGTCAATGATATTTATTATAAACAATGACCAGTATCAACGTCAACATATAACTCCCAACAATATATACAGATGTATAAAATAAATATTGTAGTACCTAGGCAATCAAAAGTCACATATCACCCCCACACAGGTGACAACATTCAGAAATAGAATGAACCATCCATATCCCCAACCAAGGTTATTTCAAGCAATACTATATATGTATACTATATACCCCGCAATGAATAAAAACCTATATGTTTTGAATGACGTACATGATAAACTAGTGGTGAGAGTAAATAACAATAAATGATGCATCGTAAATAGAACTACACTTAACACCAACTCCACGGTGTTTTAAAAAGATAATGTCAGACTAAGACTTATTTTCCAGACAGCTTTCTGCTGAAATATGACAGACATACACGTATAAATCAGCCAGTCTCCAAGAAAGCAATCTGTTTTGACTACAATATTAATTTTGACATTTTTCATAATTTTAAAGAATAATGTTAATGAAGCAAAATGCAAAAGAAAGTGTGTTAATACAACGAGTTTTAAGAAAGTTACAGCTGTTTTTGTACATTTCTGTCTTGTCGCCTTCTAAAGAGCCAATCGTGTTACTTAGATGACGACAAGACAGAAATGCACGGGACGTCTAGCAGATGCGGATGCTGCAAAAAAGTTTTCGCGCCAAAATTGAGTTACGGGGTTTTGGTTCGGCACCGTCGATATAGTATGACACAACCTTGTTGCACCATTAAGATATTTACTGTGAAAGACCAGAATGAGATATGTTACCGAAGCTACCCATCAGTTGATATTTGATAAGCAATACATGTCCGAGGCCAATTGCTTTGCATCTTTTACTGTTTGTTATACAGGTAAAAAGGAACTCATATTTCTAAATTTCCAAAAGGTCAAAATTGAGTGCATATGAATAATTACTTTCACATTGTACAGAGCGTATTTAGACACATATTATAACGCCACTTTCTTAGACACACTACAAGGAACACGGTGTTTTGGTCAATGCACAGCTCCAAATGCCACCACAAACACACCCTTCGGTACTTTATGAACACAAACATCAAGTAAATTCACCTGGATAGTAAATGTCGAGGTCTAGCAATCACGAATCCATAGACCTTTGATGATTCAGACGAGAGATGCAAACAACATGCATCGATCGGAATATTAGGTCGTCAAAGTTGACCCGAAACAATGCCATTGTAATCTCATCTGGGAACCGACGCCCATATACATCAGGATAAACAAAATGCGGTGTCAGAACTAGGACAGCGTTTTTGCATTTTTAGTCTTATATAATATGCAATGTAAGCATTATAAATAGTGTCATACGCCACAAAACTATGACTTTAGTTAGGTTCATCGCAAGTACTATCCTTGGTATAACAATTAACACCACACGGAGCAGAGTGTTACAAGAGGTCAATACGTGAAGTATGAATGTTCTGGTTTCTAGATATGCACGAATAAATGACCTTATCAGCCATCTGGTACAGAAAGACCAGGTAGCATCACCTTGTTGACGTTCGTACGCTCCTTTGAAGGCCAAGTCTATGAGATAGCAATTAACACCCAATGTGGTATGGTCAGTCCACTTAGTTCAGTCGGTAGAGCGCGAGACTAGTAGTCACTATACTGATCGTAGAGCGCGAGACTAGTAGTCACTATATTGATCTCGGGGTTGTGGTTCAATCCCGGGCTGGCCAACTAAAATTACTAATAGTCTTTCGGATGAGACTTAAAACCGAGGTCCCATATATGGGTGCTTTACACCTGGCATGTAAAAAACAGGGATGCTTCTAGAATTGGGACATCTTCAGTATCATGCACTATCCCCCCCCCAAAAAAAACTATAAGTACTCACACTCTTCTGGGGGCCTCGCCCATGTGGGTTATCCGTGGTGAGGATAAATAAGACCATTAAAATAAAAATAAATTGTACATTATGTTTTCATACGTGGTCAGTAACAAGAAGATACTCGCTGGAGGTATATCAACAAAACAAATCTAAAAGACAAGTACATGTATTGCACAATTTGCAGACGGTAGCTTATTCAATGTATGTGGGGTTATTCAAAAGTTCTTGAACTTTTGCTCTCATTCAACAACCATTTGACTAAAAGGTACAAAAATACACATCTATGGTCGCTGTAAAAGTTATATACATTTGCGCTAGCACCATATATGCGGTATAGCGTTTGTAAGAATGCGTGGTAGTCATACCCGGTGCACGTCCAGAAATGACGTCGGACGTCCCCTCTTCGACTGTAACATGCCAAGAAGCTCTTAAACACTGTTAATCAGTTGTTCTTCGTTTCCCAAACGTGACATTTCTACATTTTATCAGAAAGACTTTAACTAACTGGAAGTATAACAGAAATACGAACTTAATGTTAGATAGAGCTTGTGGAACGATTTCTTCAACGATTTGTCTATCTAATACCATGCCTAGAGGATTGTTCTGATTGTTTTTACATTTATTGTGAAAAGTCGAAAGTTCTTCAGAAATTATAAGACGGAAATAGAGCCCGCTAATCGATCGAAAAAGTCGAGCACCTACCTAAGGTTCTTTGACCGATGTGCGTGCAGACAAGGCCGATAAACATTTAGTGTTGTCTAGCCTAAGTAATGCTATTATACATACACGAGTATAACTATAGAACTATGTAACCATAGCCCAATAAGTTAGTTTTAATTGCTGTAATATTACGCGAGAACATGCAAGAAGTAACCTACTTCGTCTAACAAAAGCATACAAAAGTAAAATGTATTCGAATAAAACGACTATGGCACGCAAAAATGCAGCAAAGAATCGACAAAAATGACCTATTGAATACATGTGTAATATCAAACATAATATTTATTGCGTCAAAGAATCGTTCAGAATGAAGTATTGTCTATTGTACATCTATTTTTAGTGTATACATGTAATGTGCACGTATCTATGCAATACTACGAAAGCGATTCGTATTCAGGTAAGGCCATACCAAATCGTATTTTCGTTTAGCGTTCACCTTAAGTTCGAAAACTTATCTAGCCATTCTGAAACAAAAGAAAACACTCGAAATCGAAAAAAAATGTAAAAAAACGACCTCAATCCTTATGATTGTATTGCTAACAAATATAGCTTTCAGGCATTGTCAATCATGACAACTTACTGAAATAACTGAAAACTAGTTTGTATGAAAACTACTGATATTAAGGGGTTGTGGACATAATGGTGAACAAGTACGAAAGCTATATCTCAATGGTTTTTTGAAGATATATGAGGTTACAAAACTTGTTTTTTCAAAGATGCTCAAACCTATCAGACCTCGGACGCTAAACGAAAAAAAACCCGATTTGGTCTGGCCTAAAGTAAACGTTAAATCGTGAAATGTGATAGGGTAAAATTAAATCTTGCGTCAGTCTAGCACGCAACTTTCGTCTAGGAAACAGTCCAAAAATGACGTACTGTCTCTTCTACATCTATTTATGTGTCATATAATGTCATGCATATTTACGGTTCGATCCGTACGTACAGGTTCTGTGAAATGGGAAAATAACAAAATACATGTAGTACGTCAATCGGGTCACATCGGACAATTCTAAGACGAATCATCTCTCGGACGTAAAATGGAACGTCACCATTATTCAAACGGTTTTTAGTGAAGCCAGAACGGTTTTGTAAACAGGTTTAAATGGAACCTGAGACACTGATTAAACATTAAAAACTCTTAACCTAGCATGTTTTATATATTTATGTTCTTTAAAAGATCATAGCTTACATATGCAATGAATAGTTTATGGTTTATTTTCTTGCAAACCGCATCACATATGTGTGACCGAATCACCGTGTGGAAAATTTCCACAAATCACTACACTACATACATCCGAGGGAGCTTCCGGATTCATCACGGAAAGACCGGAATAGTTACCATCACATAGTACGTATGTGCATGTATATAGATCTGGTAGTGCTTACTACATGTTCGGAAGTAACTTTTGTGCATTTTATTGAGAAACATTATTGAGTTATCTCCCCTTAATACCCTCTAAAACTACATTAGTGAGTTCGATCGTAACTAGTCTGGTCTTTCCGTGATGAATCCAAAAGATGATTCGTCTTAGAATTGTCCGAGGTGTCCCGATTGTAGTGAGTAATCGCATGTTTGTTTGACAAATGTTTAGCTATATTTAGCTAACTTTCATTAGCACTGCAACTAAATGCAAAACATTTGTCTGTTTGGATAAACTTAATTTTCAAAAACTGCGATTAATGCCTTCTTAGATTCAGGACAAATGTCACAGGCGCTACTCCGTCATCTTCGTTTACTTACTAGTAATGTAAATTGTTAACCATATAGGATCAAACACTTTTCTTTCAGCGCTTTTAGTGCTTTGATTAAAAATGTAGGGTAAAATGAGAAAAATCATTTTAATGTACGCACGCACGTAGCATTTTTTTATTGTAGTATCTCGATAATGAAAATGACATTTTTGTTCCACGTAGTATTCATTTTAATGCATCCATTTGGTATTTTTAAGTGTTGCAATGCTAAATGTCACAAACTATGCTCCGCTAACATTTAACGAGAAATGTCGCAAACCCCTGCACCACTTTACAGTTTATATAGTATTTTGTACGGTGCCATTGAACAAGTATATCGGCCAGGTAATACATATTTCAGAGCGTTATGAACAACCCTCGTATAGATGCAAGCCCTCGTTGACAGGTGCAATAATATTATGGTGTGGTTATTGCGGTTAAGCAGAACCACAGCTTTAATCATCGCAGACGACGCTTAATATAAACATAATATACGTAACTCAAGACGACATCGTCTACGTAATAAGATGACCGTCTGCTAACAATGATGTATGTTTATTAGATAGATGCATGTAAATAAATATTGTTATAAAACATATCCAATAGAAGAAACACTGCATGTATACGTGAACAATCTTGATGTATTCCCGCAGATTGAAAGCCCCGTCATAGCTTCTAAAACATTTGCATGGCAACCAATACATGAGCATTCAATGAATGCTGGTCCCATTAGAAAATAAATGCTAATTTATTGTGAAATATGACTTTAGGTATTTTTAAAATTTTGTTTTGACCTCTCATATTTATAACGCACATATTATCCGTGGCGTCCTTTGTTTTACCGACTTTGACACCGATTCTAGAGTTAGACCTGGAGCCAGCGACTCCGTCATAGCAGACAGACTGGAAATGGCGAAGCAGACAGAATGTCGTGTACATATAGCTTAATATGTACATCTATAAAATTAACAAAAGTAGTTTTAAATATGCCGATGAAACCATCAGAGAATTGTAAAGTTGATAGTGAGCCATATGATTACGGCGTTGCATACCTTTAAGGGTATTAATGCGTCAGTACCAACGTCATATATATATAGTGCACCCAGGATAACGAGAAAGGCGCTAAAAAGTGGGATCATCCGCGTAGGTGGAAAGCATGCGTACACGATTTATCACTGTTATTTTAGTATACAATCGACCATACGTGTTTTGTAAGTAATAATAATAAACATCACATTAAACTATAGTGTAAGATGGGTTTGCGCATGCGCGATGTTTGTTGTGGGTTTTTTTAATTGGTCATAGAAATTAAATTAAATCAATTGTTTGAATGCTTTTAAAATTAAATGTTACTTAAAAGGTGTTTGAAATTGTAATTAATAATAATTTCCATCCGTTAGTCATAATAATAAGAACAAATTAACAATCAAACATAAACTTACAATAAATTGTGACATGTGATTACGGCGTTCCATACCTTTAAGAATATCAGGGTGTCGTAAAATTACAGTAAAATGTGACATGTGATTACGGCGTTGCATACCTTTAAGAATATTAATGCGTCAAATATAGCACCGTGCGTCCATGTGATCATGGCGTTGCATACCTTTAACAATATTATTAATGCGTTAAATATAGCACAGTGCGTCCATGTGATCATGGCGTTGCATACATTTAAGAATATTAGTGCGCCAATAGCAGCTTCATATAGTACAGTGTGACCTGTGATTACGGCGTTCCATACTTTTAGTTAGTTTACTGTCACATGTGATAACGGCGTTTCATACCTTTAAGAATATAATCGACGACCACAGCGTCTTCTTCTCGTCCAGCTATAGCATCCAGTGTTAATGATGTCATAGAAACAATAGGCATACAATCAGGCATACCTGAAAATATATAAATGTTTACATTATATAAATGGACTTTTTCTACCAGATGGGGTAAATAAACTTTCATTTTAAGGCCCTTTTGAAACCTGGCTCCTGGACTATTAGAAGATTGTCTGTTTCGAATGCAGAACGCTCGATCTCAGTCCGCTTCATGCTAAAAATGAAATAAAAATGATAACGTTAGCAGTAATTCCTTAGATCCCTTGCAAGACGCTCGGCATTGAAGGAACACAACTGGATTCCCTTGCAATCAGCACCGACCGTTTCGTACACAAAAAGCATTTATATTCTAATGGGACCAGCATTCATTGAATGCTCATGTATTGGTTGCCATGCAAATGTTTTAGAAGCGATGACGGGGCTTTCAATCTGCGGGAATACATCAAGATTGTTCACGTGTACATCATGCAGTGTTTCTTCCATTGGATATGTTTTATTACAATATCTATTTACATGCATCTATCTCTAATAAACATACATCATTGTTAGCAGACGGTCATCTTATTACGTAGACGATGTCGTCTTGAGTTACGTATATTATTTTTATAATTAAGCGTCGTCTGCGATGATTAAAGCTGTTGTTCTGCTTAACCGCAATAACCACACCATAATATTATTGCACCTGTCAACGAGGGCTTGCATCTATACGAGGGTTGTTCATAACGCTTTCAAATATGTATTACCTGGCCGATATACTTGTTCAATGGCACCGAACAAAATACTATACATAAACTGTATAAATATGACTAAAACCTAACTTTCTTTCCAATCATTTAAAAAGTGTATAGAGCTATATCGGAAGATATTTTTTTTTAAAGTTTCGAAAACTGAAAAACAATTATTCTTTCATATCCATTAGATCATTTTTCACTTCAGTTTTAACAGAAACTCAGTGTGTGATTTATTGGACATGCAAACTGCCCATTTTCATACGAAAGTGTTCTAGAACACCCTATGAAACTATAAGAATCATCTATTTTTCGACGATTGAATCAAAGTACACGGAACCCATCCAAAGTTTTAATTTGCATTTAAGATAGTCTAGTATCATACTAAAAACGATGCAAGTAATTATTTTGACATTGAATGACTGTTAAAATACAGCTCCATACACTTTAAGTAATGTGTATGTATTGTTTGTGTACTGGTCCATGTTTATGCTATACATCCCTGTAGTCTCGAGTAATTGTTGAACAACCCTCGTACTTTCCTGATCTGCAGTATATTTGCATCTGTAGCTAGACATTATACCATAAATACTTTTTAATTTGTCAAAAGACAGGTGCGCTTTTTTGACGTAATCGAAGGGATTCTGGTTTTTAGAGGAAATGATAATAAATAAAAATAAATAAAGATACATCAATATATTCTGCATTTGAAATAGCATTTCCCTGCACATGGGTTCATAGGTTCCATGTATGGCTGAGACATCTCAGAGACGAAAAAAAGGAAAACCGCAGAAATAGAATACCTTAAAACTGTAATTGAAGACAAAGTACATATTGTGTTAAAATGTGACCAATGAAGCCATGAAAATTGGTGAAATACACAGGGTGGTTCCATAGTACTTATAGCAGAGAATAGAAAGCGCTACAGATTGCTTTACTCAAAACTACAGTGAAAACTTTGTAGGTCAAACCCTTTTGGGAGCTGCAAATATTGACCGTTGTTTCAATCTCATTAAAATCAGATCCTAGCATTTACGCTGTTACGTTGTTAGAGATCTGACCATATTCCACAAGAGGTCACGTTCAAAAGACCTCTCTGGCAAACAATGACGTCACGATTGTCGCCTCACTTTCAGATCAGTCAAAGTAGTGATTTGATTGGATGATGTAAAGTTCATATCGACATGTTCCCATACGGAGTGTAGTCAGATCCTATATTAGTGTAAATTAGTAGAGCGTAGTAAAGGTCTGATTTTAATGAGATTGTCGTAATTGCACTACAGAGAAGGTATGGGGAAACCAGACAGGGAAGGTAGCACTCAACCTAATCAGCCGAGCACAGAAATCAGAAACACCACAACACAACTACCCTGAGCAATGCCCACACATAAGCTAAAGAAACAATAAAAAAATCGAGGCCCCCGTCGAAAAATTCAGGATGACCCAATTTCATAAAGAAATTATAGAATAGCGGTTATTGCATAAGACCGAATGAAACGCAGCCAAGACTCAACCAAGTTCCCCAAGGCCCCGAGGTTATATGTTTCGTAAATTTATATTGGCTCAGGGAATTTTGAAAGTGTTGTTATAGAGATGCTATTGCTCTACAGAGGGCCGCCATGGAGAGGTTATACTACATCAAACAAGAACAAATATTGAAGCATACTGTGTGGATATTATACAATAGTCAGAATAAGTAAAATTGACAAGACTACAACATAAAGTAGCCCTACTGATCGCATTGCAACATATGGAACACCGCAACTGTTTTTAAAGGTCCGAACAGTATCATATAATAGTAAAGTGTCTTAATATTTCAAATCCAAACAATACCCGTACACTATCCGACCATACTATTTGATTTCAATAGTATTGATTCGGGTCATGTATGTAAATTTAATAAGGAAGGACCAAACTAGATTTCCAAAGGTTGCTCTTAGATGGACACCGACTGGAAGAAAAAACCTGGACGACCGAAGGCAACATGGCGTAGGACTTTAAAGCCAGAACTTTTAATTAGTTGCTAAGACCAAATCTTTATTGAGACAAGTTTTCGAATGTGCCATTAGCTTAGTTTAATCATATTTTAATGCATGAATTTTTACAACATTTACATAGGGTTTGCATATATACAATTAATTACAAGAAATAGAATCATATCATAAATGTAAACCATAGAAACTCGAACAATTTTATATTCATTACAAAAGGATCGGGCCACAAGTTATTTCAACATTAGATATCGGCCCTCTCCAAATTGGCGTTGGCGGTGTAGAGGTTTAACTGTATTTGAGCACATTTGAAAACTTATTTGTATAGGAAGTTTAATCGGCAATGAGTGTGCTCTTTATCATATGACTAAATCTAGTTTCTAGAATCCAGGTTTTCAATTGAATGTTTTAAGTGAATGTATATTAGTGTAAAGCGCAATAGAATATGATTTCATAATTTTTGCGCTATACAAATGACATGTATTTGTATTTGTATTTGTATTTGTATAAAGATAAAGACACGAAACTAAAAGTGATAAAGACCCTGTCTGAATAATCCAACCATTCAGTTTGTTATTACACAAAACACCGACCCCTAATTTGAACAATTGTGACAGAATTGAAGCATGAAATATATCTGGAGCATTCTTGTTTTCAATGGAATGGTTGTAATAATGCGATATAAGTCGAGTCAAAAGTCAAGTCAAAACCATTTTATTCTCTTATTTCATGTTAAGAGAAATATTTTTAGATTTAATTGGTCACCATGTTTTCTAATTAAATACCTTCTTCACTCAAACACTTTTAATTGGTCAATTTTCAACCACGAAACTGTTTTTACTATTTCCATGTGTTTGGAGATATTTTTGTAATTTATTTTATAACCAATTCAGTAAAAGTCCAAAATTACATGACAAATTATGAAAAATACTGAAAACTGATATTATACAAATACCATAAAAATGGTCACAGTTTCACAAAGAATTTAGCGATTCAATTGTGATCAATTATAAAAGTGTTTGAGGATAGCTAATGTTATTTCAACGAACATGATTATGACGCCTACATTAAAGAAGGGTTCAATAAATGTTTAGGTGGCCGTAATTTACCTACATAATAAACATGGGTTAAACTTCTATTTGCGGGTAAGATTTACATTATATAATATGATTGTCTAGCAAAATCTTAACTTAAGTTTACCACTTAGACATTTTAAGAATACCACCAAGACAAATACTATTATTTGATAAAATTAAATAAAACAACAATAAGTTAAGTCGAGTATAGTCTACAGTAAGTTAAGATGGGTAAAAATAGTTTGTGATCATCTACTATATACTCAGTAAGGAAACATGGGTTATTCTTAAATTTATTGGGAAATATGCATATTATAAAATTCAACTAAGATGGTTTCAGAATACCACCCCAAAATACTAGTATTTGATAAAATTAAATATAATATACCTCTAGCCCGATACATACTGAAACACACTTCACCACATTATTGTTGAAGAAACTATCCGATAGTCTCGTCGAACTGTTATGTCTTTATATTTATATGAAGATCAAATATCAAAGCAAGAAGTAAGACACTAAATGATCGATACTTACTCGACTTCTGTCGGGAATTCACGATGCTATATTATTCACTATTTCATATCCATCCGCACTTTTTTTACGTATACCACACTTTCTTAGAAATATTGGGCAATCAGTCTTTTGCTATTCGGTTGCACTATTTTTACGTGTGCCACACTGTCTTAGAAATATTATTAAAACTGTCTTTTTTATTCGGCTGCACTATTTTTTACGTATGTAACACTTTCTTAGAAATATTGCTAAATCAGTATTTTGTTATTCGGTTGCACTATTTTTACGTATGCCAAAATGTCTTAGAAATATTGCTTTTTTATCCGGTTTTATTTTTGAAAAAAAACGTTAGACTACTAGAAGTTAATATAATAATAATGAGGCAACTAGTCGCACAGCCCCACTGTTGAATACGTCGGTATATTTGTAACCAATTTCTTTCCAAGAAAACATTCAAATTGCTGACTACTAAGAAATTCCATAAGGTGTAGTTTTTCTACTGTAAAAAATGCCACAGTTTTATTGCGAAGACAAAATGCCAATTGATAAATAAAACAATTTTTCCACACACAGCTCCCACGAACATTTGACAAGCAAGCAGACAGTTTTCATGTTATATAAGCCAGTATAAATGTCTAGCTGTGACTCTCAATTAACAAGTTAACACCGCGCGGTCTTGTTCTTTTTGATGATTTCTTTCTTTTTTATGTTTTAGTATTTTAGCATGCAAGGTAAAGAAAGAACATTTCAATGATACTCGTATTGAGTATTATGTAAATAGTCCTGTATTTGATAAGTGTTTGAAGTACACGAAGAGCAATATTTTTTAGATCTATTCCCGTTATAAGGCGGTAGTTTATTGAGAAGAGACCATATCCAGTACCCAGATTGTTAATTATTGCCAACATTTTTTTACTATAACCAATGGAATTTCATTGCTTATAGAGAGACCTATAATTAGAGCTGTCAGTAACGTAGTTTGACACTATCCCTCATATGTATCGAATACTCTGTTATATAAAAGCCAAGTCAGTTTATACTACTGTTTGAGACGGTTAAAACGTTATTTGATCTTCGGTATTTTAGTATAAATTGTGAATATGAAAATATGTCGAGTTGAAACTGACACCTTTATTGATACAGTTAATTGTTACAGCAATACGGTTCAAGTTCAACAAATTGCAAAATAACGGGAACTTGTGGTGGTTAGACTATGTGTACTCAAAAGTACTAAACATTTAATTTATATTTTTTAAAAAGATATATGAGAAAATCGGACAAGAAAGGATAGTACTCAACTTAACCCACCGAGCAACATCCTCATAAATCAGTTGTTAGTCAAGTCCCTAGACTATCTCATAATTATGTTTTGGACGAACTATACGCTGGTTGAATGGTTGAACGAGAATAGCTGAACAAAGAAAAAAGAAAACCACTACATTAAAAACTTATTTAGTTATTTAGTTAGCATTATGTGATGTTATATAATATAGTTTTAGTAACTACTAACAATGATCTGTTGTAAGGTATGTGTGGGATGACCTCGACCCACACATATCAAATGAAGAGGAAAATAAAAGTATCTCCTACAAAAAAAAAAGTAAAACATCACATAGCGCAGATACACGGCACAATTTCCACACCTAGCCGGACGAGAACTGAAACAGCCAAATCACAGTTGTCAAAAAGCTAAATGGCCTACGTTTGATTTGTCTGACGGCGCATAGTAACACGTTTTCAGCATGCTCTTAACTTGATTACGAACAACAATAGCACATGCCAAGTGATCTTTAACATAAATGTATCCAAAACATTCCGCGTCAACAATGGTTTCAGAAAGGGCTGTTATATTTTCCCTATCATCTTCTCCTTAGAGTAATCGACTGTATGATGAGAGCAGCATTGGACCAACCAAGAGGAACCCAGTGGACACTGACAGAACTAAAAGGACTTTTATCACACACATCCACAATAAAACAGAAACTACAACCTATCGCAAGGAGAACATGATTAAATATTTTAATAAAATATCCAGAAGACAATGAGTTTGAGGATCAAGACAGCCAATGATAGACATAAGACTTGGAAAAACAATAATGGACGTCCCAAATGTCACTAATATTGGAAGTTTCGACAGCGAGACAGAAGGCATGGACGAGGATGCCAAAGCAAGAATTCGCGATGCCAGACACGTTTTTGTCACATTGAATCCCATTTGGAATACCAGGAGCATCCATTTGAAGACGAACTTAGAATCTTCCATTCCAATGTGAAGACTGTTCTCCTTTACCGATACAGATATAATACCTGGCGACAAATATACAACAAGCTACAAGTGCTTATAAACAACTGGTTCAGATAGAATTTGCGCATCAGATGCCAGGAAGAATGACAAAACAAGAGCTATGGCGAACAACAAACCATATTCCTTACATCTAACGTATTCGACGAATTCTGGTGTGTTAGCCAAATTATCATCCACTTGGCATTCGTTGTCACCATATTTCAACTATAGACCACAAATACAACCGCCATTGATTAAATCGAACCATCGCTAGTTCGCTTTCATTCTTGCTTAATACTTGCAATCATAAAATTTTCGAGAAGACGCGTGATAATATGTGATATTGTTAAACTTAACACATCGGGAAATTTAAATACATGTTTTGAACTTTACAGGACTATACCGAAAGGCATCTTCGAAGCACCAAGAACCTTGGGGAATGATCACGAATGCTTCCACGATGGGATCTGTGAGGCACCGCAGATGCTTCCCCGACACACTGACAGTGTTTCTCACGAGGGTAAGGAACCTTCGGGGATTTTGAAATGTTTGGGGATATTTCGGCGACACATACGCGGTCTCGGGATTGGATCCCTATTTTCGGTTTTGGAATTTAGCCCCCGCATAATTGCCGATTTTTATCGGTAATAATTCGGGGATATCGGTATGGATTGGGAGAACCCCTGAAGTGTTCCCCACTGCCTAGGAGATGTACTCCTGATGACAATAAGGAGTTACTGGGGGAGTAACGGGAACCACCGGGAGAAACTACGAGAGGTGCCTAACTTTTACTGTAAAAACAGCGTTTCTTGCTAGTCCAATGTGAATGAAATATCTCTTTTGAACCGAGTAATGTGTCAGGTTTAGTTTAATAATATTTTATTACATTATATAGACATAAAGGGATTGGGCACAAGTTATTACAACATTATTAAAGCCCTCTCCCAGAATATGTGTGTAAGATACCATATACAATCACTAATTGAAGGTCAAACACATGGCAGAAACATCTACCGGTATAGATGTACCGTTTTTATGAAGAATGGTGTTTTATTTGTTTGCTTTGTGGCTCTCATAAGTGAAATGACATCTGTGAAATGTTATCAACACTTTCAAAGAATGAACGCAAGACGGGAAAGATCAGAAGGACATACATTGTAAAAAACATAGTAAATAACGTCAAAATGACGTCACAGACAAATTAAGGTGTTTTTAGAAATTTGACATTTTTTTTAAAAATGTGCGCGTAAATTTTTTCAAATGGTACCAGAAAAACTTTTATCTTTAGACTAACCATGTACAAGTATTCTTTACGATAGCAACACGTAGAGCTTTGATAAAATACATTGAAACTGCATACATTAGTTTTGTACTTTCTTTTTGGACACCCTGTACTTGTACGCATACAGTTTAAAAAGGGTACAGTATCAGATAATCAGACAGGGAAGGTAGCACGCAACCTAACCAGCCGATCACAGAAATCAGAAACACCACAACACAACTAACCTGTGCAATGCCCACACATAAGCCAAAGAATAAAAAAAAATCCAAGTCCCCTCCAAAAAAAATGCAGGATGACCCAATTTCGCAAAGAAATTACAGAATAGCGGGTATTGCATGATACCGAATGAAAAGCAGCCAAGACTCAACCAAAACGGCGACCAAATGAGGCACAACAACCACGTGACCTAGTTTAAATCATCAAGGACAGTGACCTAACGTTACACTGTACGCGTGCACGTACAAATAATTGGCCGTTACTCTAAATCATTTGTGTCAAGAAATAGGTCATCAGGAAATGCTGGACACGATGGTGATAATTTATTGCACATGTTTCATATCCAGCTGATGTTATACTATTAGCTCTCCTGTCACAAAGTCACTGCTTTAGAAATCGTCCTTCGTCAGTCGTGCACTGGTGCACCGCCCGTGTATCCGTGTACCCGTACGTGTGTATGTTCGAACATAAGCTAACTTACGTGGTCGGAAGTGCCGTCTAACGCAATATAAACCCGTACATAGAATGCATTATGTAACCATTCAATTACTTCGTTCTTAAAGTAGACATTCCATAGTTCTTAAACTATGGAATGCTCACCTAAGGTACATTATTTGGAGGTCTGTCCGTGCGAGCTTCCATTCACACAGAACGAACTATGGTTACTACATAACACAGAATTCTTAGTCCAGTTTGAATATACATTTAACAGATTAAGAAACGAAACGTTTTTTGGTGCGGGGGTGTTATTTCTTGAATTATATATATTTTTTTATTTTATTTTCTTAGATGATAAATCATTAAATTGGACGATAGTCGGGATGCCTGGAATGAAGTTTCACGAAAACATATTTTAATTTATCCTATTACTCCATATTGACGTCATTTTCATGAATTGCATGTGACGCCAGAACAAATCCACTTGGTGTGACACGATTTCATCGATAAATTGACAGCAAACGATAACCCGACCAAAATTCAATCAAATAAGGTTTGACGTGTGCTGCATACATTGTCACTATTTTAGAATACAGAACATCCTTACGTAATTGACGTGCTTTAAACTGATATGTGACGTTTTTTCGTACCAAAGTAGTTTAACTATCGTACAAATGTATGTCGACTTACAAATGGTTTTGAGGAAGCAGTTAACACCTACTACGAGAATCAGCGTCAGGTAAGCGACAGTAATGAAACGCATGTTTATTTAAAGACACCGCTTCCGGTCAACGGATTTTACTGCTACATGTTGTATACCAATTTAAAGCTTAAAGTCAATGAAACGTACGATTTAGAAATTGCGCTAAAATTTACATTCGGTTACATTTTAATTAAAGTTTAGTCTGACTCATTTTAAAATTTTCTTCTATTTTTTCTGTTTTCATATTTACCCTGAAATAGTTCTTTATCGACTTCCAGTAATGGAGTTGAAATACCATAGACATAGAAAATGTATCATCTTAACCATCCGACACAATGTAGCTATGTTTGATAGGCAAAATCTAACTGACTGTAGAGATCATTCTTACTAGTGAAGCTAAATCTGAAGGCAGACTCAGATGGCCGTCGAGAAGTGCATCATCAACCAGAAACTTCAGAGCGTTTAGGGAGTTACGTGTTTTCCTTATACATGTATATCGACGGTGCAGAACAAAACCCCGTAACTGAATTTTGACGCGAAAACTTTTTTTGTAGCGTCCGCATCTGCTAGACGTCCCGCGCGTTTCTGTCTTGTCGCCATTTAAATAGCCAATTGCATTACTTAGATGGCGGGACGTCTAGCGGATGCTGCAAAAAAGGTTTTCGCGCCAAAATTCAGTTACGGGCTTTTGGTTCGGCACCGTCGATATGTGACGAACAACATTCAAATGCTCTATATTTCCAACAATCGCATGTTATGCGCACAACAGTTTGCAGCCTATAAATATACATGTATTAACAATTTTGTGGCTTTTTCTTTTTCGGTCAATACATTTTGTGGTTCGGTTCACTGATTTCTCATCCCTTGATTACAATAAAACTTGCACATACACTTAACCGAATTTCTAATTGGCCACCCTAAAAATATTATACCATCCGATATACACTTGTTAAATGTTATAAGTACACCAACATGCAATACATATATCTTTTTCATTATACATGATATCATGTTCATTTTTTGCATGTTTTCATGCAAGAGGTATAGACACACTATCCGATAATTCGATGATTGGTATTTGCCCGCTGTGAGCAGTGAACCGTGAATTTTCAAATTATGCAAAATGCACGTGCAAAACAAATGATTTTCGCATTAAGTCTCAAAATGTTACATACACATTGTCCATCAATACACACACCAGGAAAACACAAAACCGAGAGAATTACGATATCAGACTGTACAAGAGAGGTTTGTGAAACATACACGTCTCATGACAATAAATAGCCTTGTGTAGCTATGGCCACCACGACCTCGATCTTTGACCTATCAACCTCAAAATTAGTAGGAGCGTACATCTGATGATTAGCAACCTCTCTGTAAAGTTTTACGATCTAAGATCCTATTTTTCTTATGGTGTGGGCCAGTGCGTTTTGTGTGTTCAAAGGTCATGGTGAGTTTGACATTTGACCCAAATGACCTTGAAATTGAGTCGGGCCGTCTGTGGAGGACGACAAATCTCCACATAAAATTTTAGAATCCTAGTTCCACCCGTTTTGGAGTTATTGTCGGAAAGCCATTCGGCATGTTGACCAAATGACTATTTGCACGTAACGCTATGTACTGTGTTGGTGTACTTATAACATTTAATGAGTGTACAATGTATACTATCAAAAAATATTAGGCTATGTTATTTGTTCATTCTACGCACTAATCTATCGATTTCCGGAAAGAAATTGCGTATTCATGTACAAAATTATCCATGCGTAACGGTTGGTGCGCAATTACCTTTTTGCACATTGGCCTCGTGCGCAGCTTGAATAGTATCGTACTGTCGCCATTTTGCACCAGCCCTTCCGCGTGGATGATTTTATACACGCATTCGTAATTGATTTCTTGAAATCGATAAATAAGTGCATGGAATGAAAATAACCACAATTTTAGAAATATTTATTGAATATATCGCATAATATACTATTTTATTGAGTGGTAAATTAGAAATTCGTTTAAGTGTATTCGTTACTTCATGTATTAAATTCACATGGTTCCAAATGTCAATAAAATTAAAGCACCACAAACTGAATGAAATGTTTCAAAAACCTACATTTGCGTTTTTAAATCAATTAAGTGTACTGATGTTTCTACTAGATCAAGATACATGTGTGAGCGATACTGGGCCACCATGGTCGTCTTGTATAAAACTCACGTGGCAAGGCGGGTGACCACCTAAATATTACCAACGCCAAGAACTGATTAGCACATTGGATGCTTTTTGTTCAGTTTTCGCTGGGTGTTAATGCATTATGTCACCCACATTGCAATGATCTTTTTAATTAGGCGAGTCTCGAATCAGCAAGAATAAGGCAGATCCAACTGGAACGAAAGGAATAAGAACATTTGTTTGTGACACATTCTGGACAATCGGTACCAGTCGAACTTCTACTATACAATTTTGCAATACCGAACAGAACAGAACAGAACAGAAAGTTTATTTCAGACAAAGCATACACAGCTTATAGCCTTACATAATATATACATAATATAAATAATGCATGCAAAAGAAAAAAAAACGAAAAAAAAACCGAAAAATAAAAAAGACATATATAACATGTTCCTGAAGACAGAAAATAGTAAATAGTAAGTGAGAATGTTTTGTTATTGTCAATGAGTTATTACGGAATCGAAAAGGAGTATACATACAGTACTGCAAACGTTTAATGTAGTAACATATTATTATATTAATTTCTTATATACCACAACGTGTCTTTATACCCAAGATGAAATATGCTTCACTTCGAAAAAAACAGCCGTGCCGTTTTGACTAGCACCTTGTGAAACCTTGGAAAAAATCCGGCTTGAAACTCTAGTCCGACACGCCAAATATTTTTCAGGATGTTTGTCATTTCTATGTTCCCCTTCTTGTGATAGATTTTCTAGTTTTTTTTTGTGAAATATTTGCTTACTTTTGCACATGTGTCTAAGCGATGCTCTCTTAAATCTTTTTTTATGTTCATCAGGAGCATAGGAACGATTGTTGGCTTTGGGTTGTACACTAACTATTCCAGATACCGCGGCGAAAGAAACCACACGGTTTGAGATCAGGGCTATCGATGGGACATGTGGCCTCAAACAACTAAATAAGGTTATTTTAGAAAATTGATCAAGGTCATAAAAATATCTGTTATCAGAAAAAAACACTTACATCTTTCGTCTATAAATGTGCAAGTTGTCTCGTCTTTATATTTGTGTCCCCTGTCAATGCAGTTCCTTTATGGTATAGTAAAGTAACAAACACGTGATATGATTGAACATGTCTGACAAATGTCAGGCGGTTTATTTTGAAAAATATCAAGATAATGTGTTTAAACTATAACATATTTTTTTATTAAAGTTGGACAAAACAAAGTCCACAAACCAGTTTCTTTGTGATAACAGAACGTAGAGATTTGATAAAATTTAATAAACACTGGAACTGTATACTTTCTTTTCGGACACTATGTACGTAAAACCAATATCATTCAACTCCCAATACTTTTAAACACACCACTTACTAAGTACGCGAGTACTCATTTTACTATGCTCATACGATATATCCATACGCCATGTCTGTCGCACATTAAAGCTTACCTTTATGTTTAGTACCCGAGTACTCGACGTTGTCTAGAGTACATTATTTTCATTGTGCGTTTTACTACATGTGACAGTTCAATGTACACGTATATTAAATTAGTAAGTTATCCTTGTAGGTCTGGCGCGTGTCCTCCAAGCAATGTAACAAGATGACTAAATGTACGTACATACACTAAACCCGTATGAGCTAATCGGACAGGGAAGGTAGCACTCAACCTTACCAGCCGAGCACAGAAATCAGAAACACAACAACACAACTACACTGAGCAATGCCCACACATAGTCCAAAGAAACAATTAAAAGTCCAAGTCCCCGCCGAAAACATGCAGGATGACCCAAGTTCACAAAGGAATAATTATAGAATAGTGGCTATTGCATGAAGCGCAGTCAAGACCCAACCAAGTTCCCCAAGGCCCCGCTGCACGGCGACCCAACCACACAGATCAATGCCAAAACGGCGATCAAATGATCGAGGCTCAACCAACCGATGTTCAGGCCATCCTAAAAGAAAGTATGAAGTTTCGGGGTATATTTTTATCAGAAATATCTACGTACTGTCGCAAAGAAAGCTTAAACACGGTTATACAAGAGATGTTAGCTAATTCTGGTGCCAGTTTGGAAATTTTAACTCTGGCAATTTTTGAAAAATGTCAAATTCCTAAAAAATGCCTTATTCATCTTATTTTGTCTGCGACATCATTTTGACGTAATTTACGACATTTTAACAATTTTTGTCTGTCTGATGTTTTCCGTCTTGCATTCATTCTTTAAACGTGTGTATTACATAAACACATGTCTACAAACTGGTCGTCTTTAATTGCCCTTTGATGCTTCTCAGGAGAAAGGTTGTGTATATTGTCTTTGGATTTCATATTTGCGAATTTGGATATCCCAAAGAATGAAGCCATGGAATAAAATTCGGGCTCTGAGCGAGCCATTCCACACACAGGTCCGTAAAGAGTGCCCTAGGGCATCCTTATAATTATGTATATAAGGATGCCCTAGCCTAGGACACTTTTCACGGACCTGCCATCCCACATACCGCAGTGGTATTTCCGATGAATTATTCTGATCCAAATGTTTCGTGTAATTTATCAAACACCGTATATTGCATTGTGTGACCCTGGCTCCACTTGCATGAACCATGCAATATTCAAAAACAAAAGATATGCTGTGAAGTTCAGACATGAACTTGCTCAACAAAGGCAAATAACATAATTTATTCATTTCTTTCTATTTGTCTACCTGAATAGCCAGTGAATAGCCAATTAAAAGCCAACACACATGCCCATGCTCGTGAGGCACATCATATAATACACCATCAGTTTAGACATTTGTGAAATGCAATGAACACTTTCAACGATTATTGCAAAATGATATCACGGACAAAATGCGCTTATTTTTAGAATAAGCACCTATTGTTATGTAAGGAATTTAACAAATTGGATAAAACAGAAATAGAAGTTTGGTTTGGACGCGTATATGTGTATGTGTCTTTACTGTAACGGGATTGTTTCATCTCATAAAATGTGAATGCAATGTAGATAGGTATTACACTGTTTGGTATACATTGAACACATACTGTTGTACTTTGCACAAAATATACATTTCAACCTCACAGATCCACAGTTTATTTATTACCATCAGATTTAGTCGGAATAATTCCCTCATGTAACCGGTCCTTCTTGTAACGGCTATTTTGTTACAGTAAGGAAAGAAAATGTTACAGGATAGACATTTATATATTAAAATACTCGTCGTCGACGACCCGGTTTTCATCTAGCTAGCTAGCACTTTGGATTCTTATTTTTTTCATGGATTAGAACGTGCTTTGTGCAATTCGTGTTTATTTTGTAAATTATAAGGATTTAGTATAAATTGGTGAGCTGTTTTATTTATTTCATGTGTTTACATGCGACTGACGGTTCATATTATAGCAGCTGTCCGTTGCCTAACACGAAGCGCTACCCTTCGCCTTTATTCACTTACCTCCCGTTCAATTAAATATAGAAGGCAAGGCGTGTACCTCCCATGGAAAGCGCTACGTAGCGTTTTGCTTAGGCAACGGACACCTATACATTTATTGTTAACACGCTTTAGTCAAAAGATTGTCAATGAACTTTATTGGTTCTTCACTTTGTAATCCGTTCAATAAAAGTCAATCAATTAAAATCATATTAATGCGACACGACGGGTGTCCTAAATATATTCGCACTTTCTCAACCCAATACGTTTCTACATCTACTTTTACCTCTTGAAAGATTGAAAGAGAGAAAATCTAGCGTATCAAATTTCTCATCGATGTGCTTGGTTTGTTTATTCGGATTTAACACCGTTGCTGAACAATAGCTCACGTGTAGACCTACGTCGATCAGTTGTTTCTCAGGTTTGTCTTCTTACCCATGCCTACAATGTCATTCTCTAAGAACTGCCGCCGATTAAATGAGTCACGATCTCCATATCTATTCACAACAGAGAACAGGACAGAAGTGAATTTTGGGGCATTTGCATTGTTGATACAATGTATATTCAGTGTGTCGGTGTGGAATGAAGACAATTGTGGAGTCTGGCGTCCCAGATGATTTAGAGCTAGGCCAAAGTCCGGTTTTCCACCATATTCATTTGGCCTAACGACTTTAAGCTCTATATAAACCTAAATGTATAGATTAACCTCAAATACAAGACAATCGACAGTAATAAGAACCTAGGATATACAATGTATATAGAGGGTCTTACGTGAGTCTATTTCCATATTGAATGTATTTAACGAGTTGGATAAAAGTGATAAAATACAAGGCTCTGTCGAGTTTTTATCACTTTTATTCAACAAGTTAAATACATTCTATATGGAAAGACACGAATGTAAGATTCTTTTTATCACATAAACGAAATAAGTCCTGTAAATATGCCAAACGTACACTTGCTTCCCCTTTAGAAGAGAATAGAGTCAGTGAGCAATGCGGTTAAAAATAAATGCACAAATAAACATCTTGCCGCAGTGTATTTCAATTACCGTTTCAATGTTGCATATTTTTTATTGGAGCGAGACGGGTATACTAGTATTTGAATCGTAATCACGTCACTGACCTGTCTTTTTCTAAGTCTATATATGTACATTTTGGCAGCGCGTATGAATACATAAAAAGTGATCAGCCGCCTCATTTGCATAGTTATTTCACTAGTAGGTAGTACACTATTTATTTTTATTAAATGGCTTTATTTAACTCCCGCACCGTGGTTTATGTGATAAAGTAGCATAATATAAACGACGGTCGTCATACACATATTTAATATAAAAAAAAAAAAACAAAAAAAAAACGACTATAATAATAATAATTCTACAGAATACGTGTTGTTGTTGAAAAAATTCCCAATTATTACATATTTAATATAGAATAAAGTCAGCGAAAACAGACCGGACAACAATAATCATAATTTTGAGATGGTCTTGTAAGTGAGAACATTGTATTTATAATCCGTATGACTTCATTTTGTAAAATTACATGTTTTGTCTAGTTTCCAGTACCTAGTTGACTGATGTACTCTATCTAGCTTTTGGCAGGTTTGACGAGATTATTAAACTAGATTGCCTAGTTTACCAAAACCACTGCATTTTAAAAAAATAAATGCACATTCATGTCATGCTAATTTAGCAGACCAAAGTATTTGAAAAATATCTTAAATGAAAATCTGATTCCCGTTTCAACTTTGAAGAAGTTTAACGATGCGCATTAATCACAACTAATGACTTATTAGATCGGTTTTAACAGCCAATTAAATCGTTAGACCTAATACCTCTGCCGTGTACAATCAGTTTTGTATCTCTATTATTAAGAAATTAGCGCGTGTTGTGAGTTATTGGTTTTAAAAAAAAATCTTTTGACAAAACTTTGATCAAATAAAGACAATTTTCTATACAATGTTTTAAAACTTTTCTTTTAAATCGTAAATCAACAATTAATCTTCCGCGTAACATCTTCAAGCAGACGACTCCAAAAACGAGCACAAATGGTAATTATAAGATTATGCTCTGTGTATTAAATAACATAATAAGAAGTACAAACCACTACAAACCCGCGTATGGGGTCAGAAGGGGTCACCATCAAACATTAGTAAACCCTTTTATTAGTCGTTAGGTTGCTTCTTCAGTCGCCAGAGTAGTGGAAGTTTTTGTCATAATTGTTTAAATTATGAAATGTTTACAATGCTGCAAAATGCGGGCCAATGTGCAGTTAGTGTACATAACGACACTCGTCGTATTATCTAAGGGCATTATTAATACACCATTAAATTCATATTATGAAAAGTGGCGTATCCAGTTAAGAACGTTAATGAGTTTAAATCAGTGTTTATACATGTCTACAACTGTTATCTATGCTCGGGTCATTATTCGATCACGTTCGGTGATTGGAGTCAAATTGCTCAATGTGCCTTACATTCCGAATATTCGAAACATTCATTAAAATTTGACCGATTTCTTGAACTGCTGAAAATTGGTGAAACATATTTGCATGCCTGAACAAACAAGCACCGCCAACAGAAGCAATAAAAAAACAATAATGATAATAATAACAACAACAACATTAGTAACAACAACTACAACAACCACCACACCATTAGCAACAGAAACAATCAAAGCGCTGAAAGCACTGAAAAAAAACCAGGGTTTGATCATGTGGTTAGACAGTTACATTACCAGTTATTAAGTAAATGACGGGGTAGCACCTGTGACACGTGCCCTGAGTCTGAGAAGGTATTTATCGGAGTTTATTGAAACTTATTATTATCCATACACGTAGTTGGTATTCAATCCAAACAAACAAACAAATCATCCTGTATTTAGTTGTTATGCTAATGAAAGTTAGCAAATTTCAGTTAAACCCTAAATGTATCGAACAATCAATTGAACAGTATTTCTATAGAGGATCTATCACGAGTTGTCAATTGATATAAATTTATATTAAATGAGTTTTGGAACTTTTATTAAGCGAGCCTCTGGCGAGCTTAATAATATTTCCTGAACGAGTTTAATATAAATATATCAATTGACAACGAGTGATCGATTCTTTTTATCATATGACACTAAAATTTATTGGAAAAAATCAATATCTTATACTACACGTGGTACGTATTACTTTATACGTACAGGCTATACTAACCTGGATACAAGGAAAGTCATGTGATAAAATGATGTTCAAAGCACCTCGTAGTACGTAGTGCTTATCCATGTCATTTATACTAGTTGACCGATTTGAAGCGCTTCATTAATTCTCCGCGGTATGTACTCTTTATCATTTACCTTGCTTTAATAGAAAATAAAAAAGAAAATAAATGCAACATTATATAAAGCAAGTTTGAAGATATTGATCGGATACTTCTGTTTTCTTCGGTAAATACACTATTAATACTGCAAGGCGATAAAGCCCGAAGTCATCCCCGTGAATGAACAATTTCATCTATTTTTAGATTTTTTAGCATCAAGATCTTGCGAACGTTTAAATTCCGTAACATAGAACAGAATACTACGCACCCTGTTCTATAAAACAGCAACAACACCAGAAGCAACATCATGTTTGTATATCAATATAAAATTTATTCAGCATTAAGGTATATTTTCAGACAGGCGTCCGTTGAACAGGTTGTACATTTTGTACATTATACCCACGATCATCAGGTCACAAGTCGACTGTTGTCACAGTTCCGCTGACTGCCAACGTACATTGACTTTTGACCCAGTATTGACCATTCATACACGTGTGTAAAGTGGGAGCAATTCGTGTTATTGTTTTGCTCCTCGAACAAATGGGAATCAAAATCGAGAAATCCCACTCCCGAAGTGCGCCCCAAAACTTCTTGGTCACCGTTCCTGATAAACACTACCTCAGCAAATACGAGTAAAACACGACCTTCAAGAACAAAAATAGAAAATCACAATAACAACACCAGCATACAGGGTACGCTCAATTGGTCGGTGTACTTGAAAGTCAATAAACGTTCGCTTGGCTCAATTGCTTAAACAAGTACATGACTATTATGTACAAATTAACATCTGTGACGATTTTAAATATCTCTATATCCAAGGTCTTGGAAAAAACTAGAAAAACGGCAAACATGTTTACGTGACGACAGCGCTATATATATATATATCTCTCTTTCTCTCACCATGAGTCGTTTATATATTAGTGCGTGCTTCTTTCGGACATAACGTCATTTCCACGAAGAAAAATAATTATTTGGTGTGATAGACAAAAGGCTTTTCGAAAATTTGTAACCGACGCACAACAGTAAAAACATGCTCTCGTATTAGCAACTATCAACATATCCAAAGAGGAAAGCCAAGGCCAAGGTCAATGTCAACGTGAAGAAAGTAAACGAGTGATTGTTTGTTTGTTTGTTTGTTTGTTTGTTTGTTGGTTGGTTGGTTTTGTTTACGAACTACGTGTATGCAAAAAACTATAGATTTCTACGATGTACGTATATTTATTTATAGAACTCGCTGATACATCTCAGTCATTTGTTTACAAAACATTCTGGTACGCTGGTAGACATTGTATAATCGGACAAACATGGTTTAGCCAGGTTAAATTTAGCAAAAGCAAATAAACACTAGATGTGTATGTATAGGTTATACATGCACTTTTATTTATCTGAATCCGAATCAGTTTATTTGTGCCTTATACATATTTATTACATAACCTGCGGTCGTGCCGGAAATATCGTAATGCACCCCCAGCCCATTCATTAAACATTTAAATTAGCTTGGAGTTGATTGGTTGGTTGATTCAGGATGAAGTAACGTAAGCCAATCCGTGCCTTGAATCGACACGTGACGTCAGTATAATACAAACGTCGGCATGACGTAGCGCGTATTGTAACGCTAAATTTTGAATAGAACCTATGTAGTGTACGTCAGCATTTTGAACGTTAACGAGCGTTCCCTAAGGTTATGTGATAAATAGAATCTTAAATTCGTGCAAAGCCTCGTTTCATATTGTTTTGTCCACTCGTTTAATGAATTTTGTATGTAATGTGCACTCATGCAAGAGCCTCTATATAACGCACAAACACACGCACACGCACAAGCACTCACACATGCACGCGCATACGCCAACATACACCCAAAGAACCTCAGACACTCACAAACACACACCAACACTCACAAACACACACAAACACGCACATACACACACAAGCACCAACAAACGCCCACAAATACTCATAAACGCCCACAAACATACACAAACGACATCAAACGCGCACACAGACTCACAAACGCCCATAAAGACTCACAAACGCCCACATACACCCACGAACGCCTACAAACACATACATACACACACAGACACCCACAGACACCCACAGACACCAACAAAAGCCAACAAATACTCATAAACGCCAACAAACACACTCATACACGCACAAACTCCCACTAACACATGCATACACACACGCGCGCGCCCACAAACACTCACAAAGACATACACGCGCGCATCCAGAACCACACTCACGTATACCCACATACCCACTCAATTCGTACGTCATACATTTACTTGCAAGTGGGTGGTGTGAACATTTAACATGTACAACTACGGAATTTGTTCACCAGGAATCGATCATGTTGTTTATGTTATTACTAGTAGGATAGTCTGGATAGAACAATGTACACATGCAATATCATGGAATGCTTAAACTGCTCTAATATGATATCATGAATCTTTAAATGAATATGACGGTGCCATATAGGTATAATTGTTATGCCGAAATATCTGAAATTAACATAATTCAACGGTATGTCTTTTGAATACCATTGATCTCGAAAACGAGACTGATGACATATATACATATTATGTGTTTTATGATTCCAATTTGTCCTTAAATATGATTTTTCTGTCATTTTAAGATAGTTTAAAGAAACTTTGATCCTTAGATAAAAGGTGCACGTACCTCTTTAAGTTGACATGTGCACTGTTTTTGTTGAGTGTTGTTTTTCGTGGGTGGGTGGTCGTCGTTTGTAATTTTCTTGCGTGGTGGCCTTTGGTCTATATTTGTATGATTGAATGAGACAACATGTTGTCCGATAGGAGTGTCGTGTTGTTGTTGCTATATTTCTCTGTTGTTTCTGTTGGGTATGGCATTTATTGATTATTATCTTGTAATGGGTATTTTACTTCCTTTTTGCAATGACATTGAAACTTTTTTATTTGGTTTAACTTGGAAAAGCTCAGCAAAAAAGGCGGAACATGGGGTCCTATCTCTCATTACCTCGTGACGGTGCAGGCTTTTTTATTTACTTAAGAAAAGTTGTAAAACGTTAAACACGGGCATGCATTTAGCCAACAGAAACATGTTTGTTTGAAATATTCATTCGGGGATGTTGTTGGTCCGTTCTATGACTTTTGTGTGTGTTGCTAGGCAATGCCTTCGTTTCTCTGTGGCTTCGGTGCCGCCGTAACTAATCTATGTGTATTAGGATTGTATGCACTATGCACACTGCATTATGTGTTACATTGCCAGTGTGCTACCGCATTTACAGCTAATTGACCAACACTATCTGCGGCATTCTTAACTAATACCGGTTGACCTACATGACCTTGAGATATTGACTGAACATCATACCTCCTACTATGCTATTTAACGATCATAATAGACATCAAACGAAATGCTTAATAGGTATATTAAACCGTAAGTGTTATGTTTATCCACAACTATAGCACCTGTAAAATGCAAAAAACATGTTGCCTCAAATAGGCTTTCTCGGTTAAATTGACCATAGCTACAAAACATTACATCAGTTTCAAATGACATAAAATTGGCCAAATTATCTATGCCATTTTATTAAAAACTTATAAACGAAGGTGTTAGGGTGTCTTAATACAGTTTACAATTTGCTCATAATTTTCTTTATTTCATACAATTCAAATAACATGTATTGAAAATTTGAAATATCAAAGCGCCAGTTGCTTAATGAAGTAGCAAGTCTGTATTATTAGGAATCACCATTGTATTGGTATTACCCTTAATCAGTAACATAACATGCATACACAGTTTTTTTTTAAACGGGAACATAAATGATATTAGTTTACATAATAGCAATTGTAGCGGACATAATGCTCACCGTATAAGTTACATTTAATACCCAAATATGAGTAATAATACTACAATTAAAATAAATAATAGTTCGACAATTACGTCGATGACATTTTTATTATTACCCATTTCCGGTCTACTGACTTTCTATTGTCCAAACAAAACGGGTTGCAAAAATATAATTGAAGAGTAGGGATACAATGCTGTGCACACCGTGTGAACGATTCAAATATACCCGCCAACAAAGGCGACAAAATGTTCATAAATTGCTCACTTGCACGGATAGTATCTGAATTTTTAAGGCGTTTATAGTTTTATAAACCTGGAAAAAAGAAACGTCTATACATTTGTAAATATATAAATATATATTAGAGGGTTTAATATAATGCACCATTCCGATCACCTTAGCCTTTAGGTCATACCAAATCGCTTCTTCGTTTATCGTCCGAGGACAGATACGTATGGGCATCTTCGGAAAGAAAAAAAACAACACAATTTGCAACCTCTTATATCTTCAAAATCCATTGAGAATCCATTGAAATATTGTTTTCATATCCATCAAACTTATTATTATACCATCATGACCCCAACCCCTACACAGCAGTAGCTTCTACACAAACAAGTTTTACGTTATTTCAGTAAGCTATTATGATTGACAATTATCGATAGCTATATTTATTAGCCATGGGCCTACATATAAATATAATGATGATGATAGAAGTCATTATGACTTTTTTTTCGAGTGTTTTTTTTTTGTCTCAGGATAACTAGATAGGTTTTCGAACTTAAGGCGGACGCTAAACGAAGAAACGATTTGGTATGGCCTTATGCATTGCAATATATGTATCGATGGCATGACATAGCTTTCTCTGCTAGTGCTCATTAACTAAATATTTGTCCATTTCCTTTTTGGCTTGCACATCGAAACATACTTTATTACTAAACTTAAGGTAAGGTTTAATGAATAAATGAAACTTGCATTTGCCTTCAACCTTAGACATAGAACCCATCTTTTGTTCTAATTCTGTGGTGATAGAAAAGAAAGAGTACTTGTTTTCATTGTGTTTAATAGCAATTGTGAACTTCAATTAATATGAGTACTTTCTAAATTGTTTGAAATTCTCGGTTATAAATGGTGTTCCTTTTCGCTCAGTGTTAGAGTGGCCACAAAATTTAACTCTACATGCATGCATATATCACAATATGAATGTGCGCTATAGACATTTCTTTTTTGCCAAGTATACTTTATGATGTTTATATGATGGCTGGTTTGGGAGAGAAGGATTAACATCCCATAATTACAGGCCTTACAAAACTATCAAATATAATTACAACTACATGTAAATGACTAAAGAAGCTTGATTTATTATCTGTCATTGGCAACGTATTTTGACGGCGCCTTCTTAAGAAATGTTTCTTGTCTGGTGACAGAGAACAGGAATTTCGTCTAGTAGCCAGTGGGTGAATGGACCATTACATGGTTGGCATGATGACCAAATGAGTGAACTCAATATGAGACTTAACATCTAGGTCCCATGTTTGAGTGCTATACACCTGGGGCCTTATTCACCAACGTTGTAAGTCTAAAATTCAGACTTAGACTTAAAATTTCCATTATTCATAATCTCTGCCATTTCTTTAAAATTACATTTAAACAAATTTTAACGGACTATTTATTGTTATCCACTGAACATGTATACCAATTTATACCAAAATCGGTACATTTATAACAAAATGGGAGCGAATAGAAAACATTTTACAATGTAAAGTCTAAGTCTATATTTTAGACTTACGACGTTGGTGAATAAGGCCCCTGGTACGTACGTACGTAAAAGAACCAGTGGTATCTCTGGAACGAGCTCACCTCCTGTATCTGCACTATCCCTCGAAACCTAATATGACTAAACTGGGGGCCTTGCATATGGCATATCAGATGGCGAGGGTAAATACATGCAAAAGCAATAAACCACATCAGTACTGAAATAGTACATGAGAGAACACATGGTTGGCTATTTTGCTCTTTGGCCACACAACATCAAAGACATTTAAATGGGCCATATCGCTGGTTTAGAATGAGGAGGTCGTAATAACTACTTTTATCCAGTCACTTCCGGCCAAATCAGCCCGATAACAGGGTGCCGGATAACATTTTCAATAAACCGTCAAGTGATCATGTGACTTGCAATAAACAGTCACCTCATCACGTGATCTGACGGACTTCTTCTTAAAGCGGGGTCGCCGGCGGAAACTCTGTATCCGAGGATGAGGTTTTCCTATTTAAAATGAGCTTGGGTCGATCAATAATTGTTCTACGACTTACCTGCGTGTACATGACGTTATCAAGATGTCCGACGTTGTTGTTTTGTCGTGACGTCAGTGAACGAACGTGACGTTACGCACAAATAATGAAAAGGCAAATAAATAGTCCGACTTTTATTCCCTTTTTAAAGCAGATGTAGTGACCGGATAAATAGAATAATAGGTTAGTGCCGTGGAGTGAGTGAAAGTTTATCCGGCTCGGCTGCGGAAATTATCGGATTCGCCTACGGCTCACCCGATAAATTCCTCCGCCTTGCCAGATAAACTTACTCATCCACGGCACTAACCTATTATTCTCTATATAATACTGATAAATATTTAACATTTGCTTCATAAGGCGCTTCTTGCAAGCCTGTTTTCAGGAATATCGGAAGTTGTCGTGTTGACCAAACTGAAGATAATAAAGCTTGTTTTTCCATATAATGTAAAGAGTAATTTTCAGACAGCTTTTTTTGTTTTCTCAGAATATTGATTTTGTACATACAGCCTTCTCATTCTAAGCCAGCGAAATATGGAAACAAAACATAGCAATCAAACACACGTTACGTTATAATGTCATACACAAAATTGATCAAGAAAATGCAAAAAATGTCCATTAAAAATAGGCTTATTAGATTTCAATGGGGGAAACGTATTGGGGCGGAAGTGGATACACCGACTATTTCAATGGCCGATTTACGTCGATTCGGTAAGTAAATCTTGACTTTTCGTTGCTTAGTAAGGCGTTTGAAATAAAAACAAGCTGACCAAAGTACCCGGCCAGGTTTCTAGTTTGCGACCCATGGTTGTTTTCCCTCCAAGCACCTATAATTAAGCAGAACACTCGCGCAAAGTGCCGTTTTGGTTACAGATACCCTGATTTGTGAATATTTTTATCTGTAATATTTCCTGTTTCTCCCGATTTTCATGGTTTATGGATTGTTAATGGGCCTAGTTTCATTATTTATATGATTATAAGTATGCATGTGCAAAACAAATTGCGATTCCATAATATATTGAGGCAAAACACACGAAAGATCCGCTATGATACCCCTGATTAATGCCGTTTGGGGCAAACACCCCTGACACGTAAGAAATGTGGTATAATAAAAACAACATTCGACTTGATCATTAACTGAATATTACGCGCAAATGATAAAAAAATGTACATTGTGAATACTAGATAAGTTTATATAATGCCAAAACAGGAATATGTTTTAAAGCTATACACATATATTTACTTGCCATACACATTTAATCTGCCACTGTTTTAAATTTTAAATTATATATTCACAATGTTTATGGTCATTCTAAGAGTGTTTTCTATTTGCAGAACAGCCCGTAGACTGATCTCATGATGTAGTTGATGCTGCCTGCTAAGACCTGACAAAGAACACATACCTACAACAGTGGACCAAGCATTTCAACGATTAAACAGTTGACAATCACATGGATGATGGAGTTCGATAGAAAGTGTGAAATTCTATACTAACATGAGAAATATCAAATAAAACCCTTAAAAATCCACTTTGTTTTGATAATAGCATGTACATGCCTGTGTGTGAGAAAAGTTAACGGTGTCTACCCGTAGTGTCACCCTCTCGACAGGAGAGGTACGAAAACCAACGATTTTGCCAAAGATACAGAAAGTCCTTGAACCAATCAGGCCTCTAAATGCTTTAAATATTGCAACTTGAAATAACATTAAAAAGAGCCTACTTTCCGATTCATTGTAGCACCGGAACCCTCTCTGCTCTGGCATCGGCACCCTATCTGTGCTATAGTTATTGTGAGCACAGCGAGGATTCCCGTGCCAATCAGCTGAACCACTCAGAGAGGATGCCGGTGCCACAACAAAACCGAACGTAGGTATTTTACGTAATTTGATACGATACAGCGTTTTGCAGACAGGGTGCCAATACGGGTAGGGGACACCGGGGCAAGTCAGAACGGTCATTTGTTTTTAACGAGGGCTTCTCACAAATTCTGCAATTGTACAAACTAAATACGTATTTTTATCAATCATGGCATCTACTCATATAATATAGAGGCACTTCATAGACTGGACGATTGGTTATCAAAATATGAGCATACATATGGACGGGGCAAATCGGAACATGGTCGGAGTTTTGATGTAAAAATACTTTAAGCATACTCTGTCCTATCCTGTATCGATCAACTTCCACCGAACAAGAACCATATTCATTGTAGTAATAGGTACTCATCAGAACAAAATACAGCAAACCCTGACGTATTCGGATACTCACCACCAAATATAACTACTCACACAACCACTTTATACATACATATCATATCTCATTTTGGTACTTAGCACATTAAACTAAAGCCACAATATGTCCTACGAATATTTACAACCACTGGATACAGCCGAACAAGGTCGTTGCCACCCTAGATATCAGTTTTATTAGTCCCTATTTAGTTGTTCGTTCTTGCCACTGTCACATACACATTCACATGCTAGCTATAAAAATATACAACTAATGTACTCACCACCAACAAATACAGCCATATCAGGTCCAATGCGGTGCTCAAACCTACATAGAACAGTCACCCCGAGGCTGGGTACTCGCAAACATCAACTACAACCATACCAGACTCGAAGGGGTCTCACAACAACCATATAATACCCATTTTTTAAAATCAACTCATGCTATAGCTACACCAGGTCGTCATTGCCACCGGGAACAACCATACCCGGGTTTATGTGGTGATTATTCGACACACTTAACCCATTCTAGGTAAGAAAGGGTTCTCAATCTCGAACAATCACCGACTATAGCCAACCTATTCCCTTAGGTACAACCATACCCGACTATATTGACTAGCTACAAACCATGTTTCCGCACGCATGGTTGGTAGCTATTCCATATACATGTAGTCGGGTATTACTATTCTTGTGTGGGTAAATATGCATAAGGTATAGTTGTACTGATTTTAAAAAATGGGTAGTATATGGTTGTTGTGAGACCTCTTCGAGTCTGATATGGTTGATGTTTGCGAGTACCCAGTCTCGGGAGTGAATGTCCTATGTTGGTTTGAGCACCGCATTGGACCGGATATGGCTGTAATTGATGGTGGTGAGTACCAATTAGTTGTATATTTTTTATAGCATGTGTATGTGGCAGTGGTAAGTACGAACAACTAAAATAGGGACTAATAAAACTGATCTCTAGGGTGGCAACCTACCGTAAACGACCTTGTTTGGCTGTATCCGGTGGTTGTAAATATTCGTAGGACATAGTGTGACTTGAGTTTGATGTGTTAAGTACCAAAATGGGATATGCTATGTATATATTAAGTGGTTATGTAAGTATTTGTTTCAAATAATAGGGTGTATTTACTTGAGTTCCGTGGTGGTGAGTATCCGAATACGTCAGGGATTGCTGTATTTTGTTCTGATGAGTACCTATTACTACAATGAATAGGTTCTTGTCCGGTGGGAGTTGATCGATACAGTATAGGACAGAGTATGATTAAAGTATTTTTCCATCTTAACCCCGACCATGTTCCGATTTGCCCCGTCCATATGTATGCTCATATTTTGATAACCAATCGTCCAGTCTATGAAGTGCCTCTATATTATATGAGTAGATGCCATGCTTGATAAAAATACGTATTTAGTTTGTACAATTGCAGAATTTGTGAGAAGCCCTCGTTAAAAACAAATGACCGTTCTGACTCGCCCCGGTGTCCCCTACCCGTATTGGCACCCTGTCTGCAAAACGCTGTATCGTATCAAATTACGTAAAATACCTACGTTCGGTTTTGTTGTGGCACCGGCATCCTCTCTGTGTGGTTCAGCTGATTGGCACAGGAATCCTCGCTGTGCTCACAATAACTATAGCACAGATAGGGTGCCGGTGCCAGAGCAGAGAGGGTTCCGGTGCTACAATGAATCGGAAAGTAGGCTCTTTTTAATGTTATTTCATGAAAGTTGCAATATTTAAAGCATTTAGAGGCCTGATTGGTTCAAGGACTTTCTGTATCTTTGGCAAAATCGTTGGTCTTCGTACCTCTCCATTCGAGAGGGTGACACTACGGGTAGACACCGTGAACAGTTCTCACACACAGGCATGTACATGCTATTATCAAAACAAAGTGGATTTTTAAGGGTTTTATTTGATATTTCTCATGTTAGTATAGAATTTCACACTTTCTATCGAACTGCATCATCCATGTCATTGTCAACTGTTTAATCGTTGAAATGCTTGGTCCTATCATTGAATCCACTGTTGTAGGTATGTGTTCTTTGTCAGGTCTTAGCAGGCAGCATCAACTACATCACGTGATCAGTCTACGGGCTGTTCTGCAAATAGAAAACACTCTTAGAATGACCATATCATTGTGAATATATGATTTAAAATTTAACACAGTGGCAGATTAAATGTGTATGGCAAGTAGATATATGTGTATAGCTTGAAAACATATTCCTGTTTTGGCATTATATAAACTTATCTAGTATTCACAATGTGCATTTTTTATCATTTGCGCGTAATATTCAGTTAATGATCAAGTCGAATGTTGTTTTTATTATACCACATTTCTTACGTGTCAGGGGTGTTTGCCCCGAACGGCATTAATCAGGGGTATCATAGCGGATCTTTCGTGTGTTTTGCCTCAATATATTATGGAATCGCAATTTGTTTTGCACATGCATACTTATAATCATATAAATAATGAAACTAGGCCCATAACAATCCATAAACCATGGAAATCGGGAGAAATAGGAAATATTACAGATAAAAATATTCACAAATCAGGGTATCTGCAACCAAAACGGCATTTTGCGCGAGTGTTCTGCTTAATTATAGGTGCTTGGAGGGAAAACAACCATGGGTCGCAAACTAGAAACCTAGCCGGGTACTTTGGTCAGCTTGTTTTTATTTCAAACGCCTTACTAAGCAACGAAAAGTCAAGATTTACTTACCGAATCGACGTAAATCGGCCATTGAAATAGTCGGTGTATCCACTTCCGCCACAATACGTTTCCCCCATTGGATTTTGAAGTATCCATCGTAACTTAAATGATTTGCTCATGTTATTGTTTTATCACGTTGTCACGTGAGACGTGAGCACATGACACATGTCACGTGGCACATGTCACTTTATATGGGTATACATGTTTCAAACAGATATAATCTTTTGATGATTTTGTGACAACTATCAACTTTAAAAATCTGATACGAAATGCTAACAAAGGTGAGCACTCGAACACACTTAAGTCTACAATAGCGTAAACGATTCATACTTTATATTGTGTTTCTGAAACAAATTGTTTAAGAAATGGTATCAATTTTGAGATCATGGTTTCTTTCATCAAATATCGCGTGTCGCTCTTTTCGTTATGACAGATATATACACGAATATCATAATAAAAATAGAAATTTATGTGATTCAAAAGGTATGTAGTTTTAATGCCGAGCATAACCCCTATTTGCTGTGGGGATAGGTCCTCCATTCAACACCGTCTGGACCACTGGTCATTTCTCTGTGCAGACACACATGCTCCACTTTACCAAGGTGTAGATTAGTACCTGTTAGGGCAGTGTCTATTCTTGGGCTCCGCAGATCGCCACATTCTTTTTGTACTGAAATGTTTCAAAACAAGGCGCGTATCTCATACATGCTCATGATGCACTACCAATAACAAAGTGAGATAAAATATTACAAACTTTTTAAATCATGTTTACGTCAAATTATATTTTAATCTGGATGCAGGTTAAATATCCTACGCGAAAAACCTATGAATTTACAAGATTCGATAATTAAAGGGCAGATTAGGTAGAAAATGAGACAAAAAAGCGAAACTAGACTGATTGTGATGCTATCTTCACGACAGACGCCCTGTGACATGGCTATTTACTGGGTGAAACGTTTTGATTAAAAATTAACATTTTTTACATACTGCCATATATGGCATAAGCGACTTTAATTATGCCGTTTTTTGGCCCAAACCTCCATCGGCGCGTTATCTTAACTGGTGTCAACTTCAAAAGGTGTTAAAATCGTTCTCTTATCATTTTAAAAACGAGTTGTAGTTATTTAACAAATATAAACCCCTTTATTGATATTTAATTGGCACTTAATCGCGTTTATAAACGTTTCAATGAAGAAAAACATAGCTTTTAACGACATTTGAATGAAAATGATACGAACAGGGTACAAACAGTCATGTAATTAAAGAAAGCAACCGCGACATAAAATGTTCATAAAATAGACAGCCTGCCATTTCGTTTTCTGCAGTGCCGTATTGCACGATCATGTTTGTCATGTACAGGTTACTGTTTTATCGAAGCATTTGGCTTAAATGGTACACTTTAATAAAATACAACCAGTTTGATGATTTAATTTATTTTGTTTCGTTTAAAAGACTTTTGATTAGTAAGAAAAGGACCTTGTCTATAAAATTGTAAACAAAATGATTGACGTCCGTACTCAGAGCATATTATTTATTGGAATTTAAATCAAAAACAAAATTTGACGAAATGAATACTGAGTTTTTAATAATAAATAATAATGTTTTAGCATTATTAAGAGTCCCTGGTAAGAACAAGAAATAAAGTTACTGTTATTTAAAAAGATATTTAGCTGTATATGGTAATACAAGCGGGTACTATTTTAAAAATTCCTCGTGATAGGCCGGGTGCTCGTGATAAGTTTTACTGTATAATTATGAAACAAAGGGTCTCATCATACATGTATATTTAGACTTACATGACGTTCGTGTATTGATTAACCAAACCTTCCCTGGCCCAATCATAGACATTAATAATATACGAGGGGCGTTTCAAAAGTTCCAGGAAAAGTGCTCTATAATGTTTATCGTTTGTTCAAATTACTTCAAACTTTGTATTTAAATAGAACAATTCATGATACAAATTATACCATGAATCAAACACATGAGGGTGTGTCGTGCAATATGGTACTGCTGCCATAGTAACGTCAGTAATGGCTACCCGGGGCAATTTTGGCGTCACGTCGTAGAAATCGTCAAACTAACCTACACATTGCTCCCAACCAAATCGCCACCAATTAACAATGACCTAAAATTACTGCATAGATATTTACAAAGGGCGGTATAACATCATTTCGGTCAATTTATGCCATAATTTAAATAGTCCCACTGTTGTGTTCAGGTTTATTTGTCGCCATATTAGAATCACCCGTCAAATGTCAGTAAATCATTGAAATTTGACCAGTTTTTGTCTTTTGGCAAGAAAAAATAATACTTAAACAAATAGAATTGATAAACACTGCCTGTTAATAACGTTGTTTGTCATTCGGTAGGATGTATGCAAAGTATGAACGCTTCCACACTGCCAGTGGTACTGCTGCTGATGATAATAGGAAGGTACGGCCTGTTGTGAATCAGACGCTAGACGTCACGTTGGACGTTTCTGCTTGATTTTGTGACACTTTTGAACACTTTGCAAACTGACCATGGAAGCGAGGCATTTTTTAAGAATATAAAGCATTGTTGTTATTGTAGCAAGTGTATTTTGCGTGTCCTTTGACTGACTGAGGTAGATTTAGTCAAATCATGTTGATAACGTACGGTCAAATATGACATTGCCCCAGGTTGTCATAAGTGACGTTACTATGGCAGCCGTGTCGTTTTGTACGGCACATCCTCATGCGTTTAATTCATAGCAAACTATGTATCATGAACTGTTCTATGTAAATGCAAAGTTTGAAGTCTATTGACCAAAAGATAAATAATATAGAGCACTTTTCCTGGAACTTTTGGAACGTCCTACGTATATCTGTGGCCCAATGTATGATGTCAATGACAGTTGAATTGTGTAGATTTCAACGTAAACAACCATGAAATTACCTAGTTATTGACTGATGCCTCCTGGTTGATTTGCCATTTAGAATGGTTACGTCTATTATATGTCGAGGTGTGAGCGTGTGCAGTATTGTCCAAGAATAGTGCTAATCACACTCGTGAAAACTCGGCCATTTCCGTTTGTCTCCGGTTACTATGCTTTGCCACTTCCGTTCGTCTCCGGTAAATATACAATACAATGCAAAAACGCCGAGGTGATCAGAATGTGATAATCAGGTCCTCAACAACGTATGATCAAAGCGCTGAAGGCATTGGGAATTGCTCGAGTTGTCCTCGATGTGAATTCAGGAGTCGAAATTAATTGTCCGAATTAACAGTAGTGTATTTTATCATTTAAGCTCACTGCTAGTTAATAGTCGAAATGAAGAACTACTGTTCTGTGACAACATAAGACGTACTTATGTACAGGCCGCTTAAACCATTTAGGATCATTCAATTCTAGTTCGACCCAGTTTAGGATTGAAATGCAGATCTCAACTGAAACAAAGAAATCAAAATACATAACAAAGATACGAAGAAATCGGACAGCGAAGGCAGCTGACTCAACCTAACCAGCCGAGTACAGAAATAAAAAACACCACAACACAACTACACTAAGCAATGCCCACACATAAGCCAAAGTAACAATTACAAGTACAAGTACCCGCCGAATACATGATGACCCAATTTAAATTTAGAAACTATAGAATAGCGGTGATTCCATGAAATCGAATGAAGTTCCCCAAGGCCCAGCTGCAGGGCGACCCAACCGCACAATCACATACAAAAACGGCGACCAAACGACGCATAACCACCCCGTGACCTAGTTTAAAAACACGACCTGATGCTAATCTTCTGAAGTTGCACTTTGCAACGTAAACCGGACAGGGAACAGCCATATACGAACAAATACGAACAAATCACTTATAGCTCTGCTTAAAACGGCTCTGTTGGCATGTTCGGTGTTGGGTTCCTAATTTAAATTTCGGTAAATGCTACGACAAACTTACTTTAACGTTATTACAAAGTACTGTTAATTGAATTAAGTATCCGTATATAATATATATAAAAAAGACCCTTTATCTTGACCTGATCAGTTTAAGTGCAAAGCTGTTGTGGTCGTCTTTGATAATGTTGATTTATTGCGTATGTAACGCATCCTGTGTGTTCATTGATTGTCGAAGTTAAGCAATAATAAATACAATACCACAACTCAACACAGAACGTCTACAATAAAACACTGTACTGCGTTACATCATATCGCTTGATTTAATTGTATTTTAATTGGCGTGTCAGTGGCGCCTGTAGTTAAAACCACGAATGCACGTCCGTTGATCGCCCGTACGTCCGTCTGTAAGAAATACGATTGTATAAAAAAGTGCATAACATGCACATGTATCTTAAGCATGAACTTAGGACAAACTCTGCAATATAAAGAATAATAAAAAGCATACTGAAACTTCCGACAGGTAAGGTAACAATCAACAAAAACAGTCGGGCACAGACCATGCACAAGCACACGAAACAATGCCCGTCACTGTGCGTTAGTAATTCATTCTTTGACCAATTTTAACGAAACGTCTTCGACGCTCAGATTAATTTTTTATGTGCAATTAGTCGCAGTTTTTGCCCGAGACCAACTTAACTGGATAGTGCTCACTTTCGGGCAATCCAGTTGAATTGCTTCTAGGCAAGAACTGACCTTTTGTTGAAACGGATATTCAATGGTATATGGAAAGTGGTCGAGTGTGTCTCTCGTTAAAATCGGTCAACGAATATGAGACCAAACACGAACGAAGACATACGAACTGAAAAACTATGTAAACGAAAATTAGTATGTCATGTTTTGAAACAGACTAAATAGGGGAAAATAATGGAATATGAAGTCGTTAAGCATACCGGTATCAAGTTGGAATATTTTATAACAAGATTTGCATTAATTTTTGTGCCTTTCAAGTCTGTCCGACGTCGCCATTTTGCCCTATATCCATTCATATCTTGTTCGACGAATCTTCCATTTTTTTCTAAATAACGAGCGGTTGAGGTGGAAGTCGGAAGTTCAAGATTTCGTTTGCCCTAACAAACCGGTCATAAAATACACCTACACCGAACAGTATAGTCAGGATCTTCTATATATATATATAGAATCCCTGGTATAATGAAGATTTGAAGAGGATTTCGTGTCATGAAATTTGACAGATATTTTTCCCGTTGTATAAGTACATTATCAAATCTTAGTTCATGATAACAATCTTAATTTAAAGCTCGCTTTTCCCCGTTCATGTCTGTATATCGTCACCGAGTCTTGCATGTCGCTAATCGGCCCAAGTTAGACTTTTAGTAATTTTAATTGCGTGTCAATTTTACGGTACGCCGATGAGAGTAAATTTTACGGTGAAGTTAATAAAATGATAGACATCTTTTGAGCCATATAATGGAAGTTGAGTGGGTAAATTACTTGGCATGCTAATTGTGACGGACCAATGTTTGTGTTGATCTGTATGACATCGCATGTAGTGAATAGCGTACTCGGGTTGGTGAAGTAATTGTACTCATAGATATAATACGTATTGTTCTTCCAGAGTTTGAATGGTGCCCACGTGGACTCGTAGGTGATGGCAAGATTACTTGGATTTTGGAAGATCTGTCATTTATAAAAAGCGTCTTATAGATACGTTAACCGAACAGCACATAACCTTCTTCATGGAGAACAGGGCGGGCATTCAAGTTTCTTAATGAAAAACTTTATAACATTTACGTTTTGACTTAAGTTAACAATTCTGGGCATATTTATATTTTCAGAATTTTAAAAGTTCCCATGTTTTCCCATCTGTTTCTTTAAGTGTTTATAGTTGCTGTTGCTTGAAAACTATGCAAGAATAATACGTTTGAATATCTTGTTTATCGTGTAGATTTAGGAAAATTATGAGAATTTAAGAACGTTGTTTCGGTTTTGCGAAGATGTTTCGTTTACATACCACCTAGTTCCAAAACAAGAACATACTTAGTGCGAAGATAGCACTCAGTATAAATAGCAGTTGAGTGCATAAAAGCTGATAACTACAATTCACAAGGACACACAATAGCACAAGAAAATATGAACCTAACAGTACATAACTACCATTCACAAGGCCATCCACAAAATAGCACAATAAAATATGAACTGAACATCAAACATCAACAGTTACAAAAACCAGACAGCCTTCTCGGGTGCATATCGCGTCAGCCAGTGAAAAATAACCGGAACAAGAGCATACAGACAAGACGAAAGCACACAACATATGCACAAATAGCCAAAGCAACTCCCAACAGAAACATTATACACATGTACGTGCCGTTTTGAATGTAATGAAGCACACGCACCTGCCAAACCAGTCGGCACATACACCAGTCACACATAAACTGACGCCTTGACTCTAAGTATCAACAACCCTCATTCTATTCAAATACTAGTAGATGACATAGCCCTCCTAGAACAAATAGATTCACATACCTGGCAGAAGTCATAGACACCATAAGAAACAATGGTGGGACTAGTGATGCCATTCATTCAAGACTATGTAAAGTCAGAAATACCTTCTTGCCATTTTACAATATATGCAAATTATCTTAATCCAGTCAAACACCAAACACAAGTTATATCAGAGCTGCGTTCTTCAAACCCCTGGACCAGACTGCAGGAGAATGACATACTAGAGGGTCACGATGACCTATATCGCTTACCTGATTATAAATGAAGCCCTGCACAATTTCACCACAGAGACATAATTTGAACAGTCTTGGAAGAGGATTACTCATTGATGCTACATACCAATTAGGCATTATGGTTTTAGACAAGAAGATTTTAATATGTTTTTCTCTATTTCCCTATACTAGTACATGTATAAAGAGGATCTATCACGAGTTGTCAATTGATATAAATTTATAAAAACGAGTTTTGTAAATTTTATTAAGCGAGCCTCTGCCGAGCTTAATTATATTTCACAAACAAGTTTAATATAAATATATCAATTGACGAGTGATATATTCTTTGTATCATATTACACTAAAAACGCAAAATACGCATTGATTTATTGGAAAAGTCAATACCTATACTACACGTGGTCCGTATAACTCTATACGTACTGTTTATATCAACCTGGCTACAACAAGGAAATTCATGTGATATAAGTCTATATAAAAGGCGACACCAGGAAGGGACCAATTTGGACCCCATGGTCATACTTTGAACAATCGTGTTAGTGGTTTACTAAATGGTGCTACATACTAATTATCAAAGGTTTATGCATGGTAGTTTAAGACAGAAATATTGTAGTATTTTTTTCTATAAACACCGGAGTAGGGGCCATTTCTCACCACAGGGTCATAATTTGAACAATCTTGGTAGCAAACCACTTGATGATTCTAGACTCTACATGCCAAAATCAAAGCTCCAGGCATTGTAGTTTTTGACAAGAAGATTTTCATATGTTTTCCCTATTATAAGTCAATGAAAAACAATAATAGCAAGCTATCTAAGAAGTCCCTAGTTTAATAGTGTTTCATATGCTTAGTATGTACAAGAATATATGTGTAGGTGACATGTATAAGAATGTTGTACTTAAATGAAACCAATAAGAACTCATCGGCGTTTATCTTACGAAAGTGCGTATTTCCCAGTTGCGGAAATACCCGAGTAGTTACGAATCTTACGATTGAAATGGCACCAATATAAGACATAAGTAAAGTACATTGACCAATGAGGAATGAAGTTTAACGGATGAGACTCCCTCTGGTCGCTGTAGCAATCGTAAACAAACAAATAGTCCGTGACAAATCAATTTTCACTTTCTTCAAGAAAGGCCTAGCATACATTTGTATAAGGCAGCGGCTGCTAATATTTATTATCACAGTTGTAAATGCTTGCTCAGGTCTGTGAAAACTGTCTTACTTTCCAACTGTTAACTTACATTAAAATAAATGAGGACATCGGACAGGAAAGGAAGCACTCAACTAAACCAGACGAGCACAGAAAATATTAACGACACAACATAACACAATTACATGGATCAATGCGCATACATAACCTAAGGAAACAATGAATAACCTAAGTATTCGCTATAAAACACCAATCAGTTGCATCTACGGCCTCCACCTCCGGGATGAGCAGGGGTTTTACTTTTGGTTTGTCAAAATCCTTGTCCTTCCTCCACCAGGCTGGGACAGCTGATGGTAATATATCCGGTATTTCCCCGGCCCCTGACAACTAAATATTGTGCCCGGGATTTTGGCTCGGAAAATAAATCCTCCAAACTTCCCCGGCAGTGTGGTGGAATGTCAAAACACGACCGTTTCCCCTGCTATATGCGGCCCATCAACAGCGGTTGCAACTGACTGATGGATATAAGAGTTTCATAAATATATGCCCCAAAACGGTAACACCAAGTGACTGAATAAGCGTAGCTGAAACGTGATCTAGTTACCCACGTCCCCGCGGTATAAGTGTGCTTCCGTAGCACAGTGGTTAGCGCGCTTGTCATCTAATTTGGTGACCGGGTTTCAATTACGGGTTGAGGCACTCATATGCCTGTCATTTTTCAAGCTGATTGGAAAGAAATGGTATTAAGGAGATTCAAGCTACCTTGTGCACATGCGCAAGCAATGAAAATGGTTTTTAAATTAAAACAAACATATAATTTAGTTCCAAGTTTAAGTAACGTTAGTTTCGGAAATATAAATGGCGTATGTACCTCCTTAAGACTAAACTCGGCATTAAAGGCATACAAATAAATGTCATCACAATGTTTCTTACATGACGGGTGTTAAAGTTTAGCCAGTGTGATTAAAAATGAAATCATAATTAAAACAATATTGGCCGGGATTATCGAAAGTCATTCTATCTCACTTTTTCCATTGCAAAACTTACATGAAATATTTTCCTATCTAACCATGGTGCCAAACCCTAAATGGCATGGGTCGTAGAAGCGAAGACAAAATGTACGTTTAAGTCAAGGCACAAATGTAATTATCAATTTACCCCATAAATAGTTTGCATCTTGGTAGTTTAAAGCTCTTGATGGGTATGTTTCATTCGATTCTCTTCTGGGTCTGTAGCGTTTTCAGTTTTATTGGTAATTTTATAATAGGCATTTGAAATGCCTTTGACCATTTACGCCCATCCTTATACATCAGCGGTTAGTCAAGTTCCCAGACTATGATCAACTATCAAATGAAAAATACGCTGTTTGATCGAGAAAAAATTGCACTTGGCTTATCATATTATCTGTGAATTACTTTAGTTATGCGACAATAAAAAGAAACATGGTAATTGTATCATTATTATGTCGAACGTATCATAGTTTGTATTCTAAATACCCGCTTTCTGACACTTGGATATGTCAGTTATAGGGCCAAAACACTGCATTACGTTAATAGGACTTTGGTATATAGAAATCTACAAATTTCAAATGTTTTTTTTTGGTAAAAAAATGATTTAATCGAATTTCCAATAATAAATCATATAATTGAACTTAATTTTGCATAACTGTGATTTACAGCTCCGTATAGTTTTGATACGAGTACAATAAATTGTAATTTTCTTTCAATATATCTACCTAATAAGAGGCATTAATAATAATTTTTGTTCACCGAAGGGTTAAAGTGTCATCAAGGGTCTTCGGAGAGTGCTCCGCGAGGCATTACTCCGTGAAAATCACTGATCATAAATTGATCAGTTCTTTGTATGACAATCTTTGTGTATTTTGCGTAAATGATATTAAATATGAACCTAATGGCTTTTTCGAACAATAATTGTAGGAAAATAGTATAATTTATTGTTCGCATTGTCGATTTGGTGTGCAAGAATAATTTCAACCACATTAGGTTGATCACGGAGAGATATCTTTTAACAAAAGTTGCCGAAAATTGTCTAAAAAATAACAACAGTTTTTAAAAAGTCATTTGTATTTCTTAACTATTAAAATCATAATGACAAAATTACATTTCCTGACTAAAAAATTCCATTTTCCATATAGTCGGCTCACCCATTGTCCCCCCACAACAAAAGGGCCCATCACTTTAAGCTCGCTTAACACAGGGACCACAATACATGGTCCATTGTTCAACATTTTGTACGCGCCTTTAATAAAGCTATAATCGAAATGTCTGATGACATCTTTACACCAAGTTGATTCGTTGATTCGTTGAACGTCTCTAATTTCGTCCGTTAATGAGACTTAATTTCGTTGTTCGCTTATTATCATATCACGATCTAGGTACAGGAGAACTTTTGTATAAAATTGTGAATTATTATGTGATAATTTTAAATATCACACATCACATTTGTAAAAATATTCAAGTTTAGACAAAACTTTGCCATGCAATCAGTTGACCCAATTATGACTTGATCTCGCGGAGAGTTGGAAACACGCACATGTACTTTTTATACTTTGTAGTCAGTTAATTTTAGTAGGTTGTGAATGTAATGGTTCAACTTATATTTCTTTAACCACCACTCCCTTTTCCTCATTCTTGGTGAGACCCATTGTCAAGAGGTTATCATTATGCAGAATTTTTTTTATAATCAAATATTTTAGTGAAATATTGGTAACGTCACTTTTTGTTTTTCAAAGTTTTTGAATATGACTACAGGTTATAACTGTATCGTTGACATAGACAATTCTCCGAAACAAATACAACGATACAGTTACCTGTGGATATGACATGAGCGAGGCCAAAGGTAGACTTTATACAACAACAAGTATACCAGCTTATTACTTCTTCTTCTTCTTCCGATAAAGTACAAAATCCCCTCTGGGGCATCGTCGTACAATGTATATTCCCTATATCTAGCATATTTTTCTCTACTATCACATTTACTGAGCTAAACCTACAAAGGATCATAATTTGTCAGAAGAAAGTATGCTGAAATATGTCTATATAATGTCATATATTCAAATCACCAATAATAGTATATCGCTTCCAGCGATTTATTATTATGTGGTCAAAGGGAACCAACTCCTGACTATTTTGGCTCATTGCGGAAATATATTTTCATTTTTTTTCTCGGTAATTGGTTGGAGTTTTTTGTTGAAGATTTGAGGAGTTTAAGCAATAATGATTCTCATTTAATGTATGATATTTCTGAATCGATTTAAAGGATGAAAGTTATACGGAACGCCTCTTTAAGCACGTTTACTCAGCAGTCTGTCATTGAATGCGCTGTAAAAGCGCCACTCAGACTCGGATTTCCCAAACAGTAATTATTTTCTAAATATATATTTGATATGTTAGCCAAGATAAACGTAAACTACTATTTGAAGATACGGCCTTATTCTCCTTTAAAACTGATGCATCTATCCATGTTTAAACAGTTTGTGACAGTGTATAGCGGATACTGCATTTTAATACTCCTTTTTTAAGATTTTAAGAAAACAAGTTTATTAAAATTTCCCTTAATATGCTTTGTGAATTCCACCCAGACTTGTAATGTATTGGAGACAAATGTTTATGAAGTGTCTACTACTGGTATAGCTTGGAGAATTTGGCACAAACCTGACCTTGCACAAACCTGACCTTTATGCATAAATATATTATAATGCTCTAACTTTGAATATACATGTATAAATTTCAACAAGCAAATCAGGCAATATCGGTATTTCAAAATTGTGTTTGTATTACCTCTCGAGCATCTTCGAGGTACTCCCCGACTAGGAAAACATACGACTTAAGTTACACATACCTGTAGACAAGATATCGACTTTTAAATTATGCTAATCAAAAGGCCAGGCTCCGATCTCCCGAAACATCTCAAGTAGAAAACTCATCTCAAATTGAGATTTTGCGAAAATCAAAGTCACTCTGCATTTAAGATTAATCTTAAGTTCAAACTCTTTATTGCAGTAATAAATTCAGAATAATGTTTTCTGTTGTGTGATGCAAATTTTTAATCAAGTCTCCCAAGGAAATTAACTAAAAGACACATGCCAATATTTGTCTGAGATTGAGATGTTTCGGGAGATCGGGGCCTGGTTCGTGTCAAATTCGCCAAGCTATAACTCAATATCATCCTCATTATGACAATGATTAGTCAAGTTGCAGATCGACTCCGGTAGGGAAGAATGTCACTATCCTACATTTTAACGAATTTCTAAATGGCCACCCTAAAAAATATTATATCATCTGTTATGTTATATCAATAAATCTTAGGCTGTGCTATTTGTTCATTCCACGCACTAATCTATCGATTTCCGGATAGAAATGGAGTATTCATGTACAAAATCATCCATGCGTAACAGTTGGTGCGAAATTGCTTTTTTGCACGTTGGTCTCGTGCACAGCTTGGAATAGTATCGTATTTGGTATGAATTTGTTTCTTGTTGATTGACTTTTTTTAAAACACTATAATTTGTGAGAATGAGTCATGTGGAACGCGCTCATGACGTCAGATAATACATGCATACATTGAACGAATTTCTGATTGGCCACGTGTTTTTACAAATTAGTTTAAAAAAATGCTTTTAGAAGAATACAAATAATCGAAACACCGATACTGTCCAATTTTATTGATAGAAAATATGTTTCTCGCAGTAATTCGAGCTCAACCTCATGTTATTATAAATGCAAAATGTATCGCTTGTTTCAAATGACGTTTTGTCGTAAATGTCTTGATTTTGGTGCTGGTACTCGTCATTCTAACGGCCTCAGCGCGCCCCATATAACTTATTCTCGCCAGTATCAATGCTTTTCATTAAGCCAATCGACAGATAATACATTTTGACTAATTTCAAAGATCAAACATGTCGGGCACGTGAACCACGTGCACGTAAGGCATTTTGCACTAACTGTTCCGCATGGATGATTTTATATATGCATGCGTAATTTATTTCTTGAAATCGATAGATAAGTGCATGGAATGAAAATAACCACAATTTTAGAATTATTGATTGAATATATCGCATAATATAATATTTCATTGGGTGGCCAATTAGAAATTCGTTTAAGTGTAGATATACGTACAGTCAGTGGAGTTGTCAACCGTTGCAAATGTCACTTGGTTAACTTTGTCTTACACATAATTTGTTTGCGTTTGAAACGTTAATTAAATGTACTTTTGTTCCCGATGAGTAACGATAACTAGACGCAATATATGAACGTTGTGGAAATGTCGCATGGGTAACTTTGTCATACACATAATTTGTTTGCATTTATTTGTAGGAATTGTGAGCACGAATAAATGAAAACGTTCATTAAATGTGTACTTTTGTTTCTGGTGAGTAACCAGATCTAGACGCAATATATCGATGGCTTAGAATTAGAAGGTCGTAAGTGCCACTTACGACCTTTTAAGAAACATACATATTTAGAATGAGCATCACAAGGCGCTTCTTATGAGCCCATTTTCATAAACATCTGAAATTGTCATGTTGACCTAAATGAAGTTGTAAAAGTTTACCATAAGTAAAGAGTAAAAATTAATGTCAGACAGTTTTTCCGTGTTTTCTCAAAATATCGATTTGGTAGTTACGACCTTCTTGTTCTAAGCCATCGATATGAACGTTGTGGAATTGGAATAGTTTATTTCCATATTATTCACGCTTGTAACCATGGAATGACCCGATGATTAATAACGTCACCATATGACTAGAGCGAAATACTGAGAGTTCGATACCATAAACCAACTAAACATACTCAAAGTACATGACTAATAAAGTACACAAAATGAAAAATAAAACAACAGTCAGGAGTAAATGCTATTTTCGACAATTCATTAAAGGGTGTTTGGCCCAGGGAACGATCGCTATCAAGGACCTGAAGGTAAAGATCAAATATGTATGTAATGGTACACCATGTACCTAAAGTACAATGAAGCAGAACATGCGTGTAAATACACTTTATAGAAATCTAAACATTTAAGATTACCTTAGAGTAAATTTCGCCTGCTTAGAATCATTCTCATGAATCGGTGTATAGTCAAGTCCCTAGACTATATGAAAAACACGCTGGTTGAACGAGAATGGCTTAGAATAAGAAGTTCGTAAGTGTCACTTACGACATTATAAGACGAATGCATATTTGAAATATGCATCATAAGGCGCTTCTTATGAGCATATTTTCATGAAAATCGGAACTTGTCATGTTGACCAAACAGAGGTTGAAAAAGCTTGTTTTATCATTAGTAAAGATGATTGTCGGACAGTTTCTCTTGTTTACTGAAAATATTGATTTTGTAGTTACGACCTTCTCATTCTAAGCCAGCGATTTATATTAGTATTTATAGAGAAGGTTCTGATAGTGGTGAGTACACATATAAGAGTACATAATTATATATATGTATAACCGAAGAAGCAGCTATCTGTTGAGTACCTTCTTCAATACAGTGAAGTTCCGCTTATAAGACCAGTCAGACAAATAGTCTTAATAGCGAATCGGTCTAATTAGCGGACCTTTTTTGTTCTAAATTTAATAATTTTGGACCTTAAAATACTTAAACTGGCAAAAGTCTGCATGATTTCAAATTAATCAAAGTGGTCTAATTAGCGGAACTTTACTGCAGTATATGGAATAAACCAAAAAATCCATAAAAAGTGCGGCGTCAATCCGACAAATACACCGCTGACTTAGAATGAGAAAATTAATATTCTGAGTAAACAAGATAAACTCTCTGGCAATTACTCTTTACTTATGGTAAAATAAGCTTTTACAACTTCAGTTTGGTCAACATGACAAGTTCGATTTTCCTGAAAATTAAGCTCTTAAGAAGCGCCTTATGATTTGAATTAGTCGTATAAAGTCGTAAGTGGCACATACGACCTTTTCATTCTAAGCCAGCGATATATAAAGGTATTACCGAACCTGTAGCTCCCTGTTGAGTACCTTCAACAGTATGGACTAAACACAAAAAAACACATAAAAAGTGCGGCATCAAGCCGACAAATACATGTACATTTCTTGAAAGAGAATGACCCCATTGCTGTAGGCTAATGCCAAGGTGAGCCTATCGCAGCAATTCATGGCACAGGAAAAATGTCAAGATATGGCGTTTACACTGAACACTCCAGCATCAACGCCATGAGGCACTACTTAATACAAAAATAGTTTTTTTAGTCGCTTTTGTGTGGGTGACTACAAAATGTATTATTAATTGATTACATTGTATACTTACGACCTTCTTGTTCCAAGCCAGCGATATTGCCAGGAACAGTGATACAATGTATTGCTTTATCTCTGTCAGAAACTTATGAACAAGTCTGAATTTGTTTCAGAAAATAGTTTTAACAGTGTTTGCGACAGACCGAGTTATATGCTTACCCAGGGACTTTAGATTTATAGACAAGGTACTGGCCTACCAAAGACGAAATAAAAATGGTACCATAAATTCACTTGAAAGATGCTCAGCAAAAAAAGGAAACTGGCTTCTCTTCCCATGCCCTCGTGGCGATGGATATCATCAGGAATGAGGTGTCGATAGTGATTAATACAAGGTGGGGAAAAAGTTTCATAGTCGACTTGGAATACATTAGTAGAAAATTAATATATCAATTAAATCACGGCTATTTAAAAAAAAGAAAGACAAGGGTCTCTTTGATTAAATGTAAATCATAAACCAAGTAGTTAATGTTAGTGGTCTACGTACTTTAATGAATTTCTCGAAAGCTTGATGAAACCACAGGCCTAAGAAATTATATCGCAAAAACAGAGTTTAATTAACATCCCAAATTTTCACTCATTCAATACATATAAGAAATACATATTGTGTTGAATGGATAAAAAATTGGGTATGTAAAAACTGTCGGTTGTGGTACAATTTCTTAGGTCTGTGATGAAGCAGTTTCATCTGGGGCGGGAAAAGTTAAATATACCGTACCTGTCTGGGTTTAAATCAAAGATATAAACTAATTGGTTATTAAATATAGAAAATATATATACAGTTCTCCGTGGCTCCTGATATATAAATTAAGTCAAGTCCCCAGAGTATATTTCACACGAAAAATACGCTAGTCGATAAGCAAACCATCATCACCGCCCGGCATTAAAATTTAGGGCCCAGCTGTAAGTAAACCATCGATCTTCCCTGAGGCTACATTAGCAGTGGTTACCATAACTAGTGAAGCTAAGGGTGAGGACGGCGAAAACGCAGCGCTGGGAATAACTTTATTATCCTTCTACGTTTGAACTATTTACTTATAAATTTCTGGCTTTTCTATTTTAGTTCATCCATTATTTTTATCTTCTTAACCACCCATCAAAAAAAAAAAAAAAAAAAATGGAACGGACTACCAGAACCTGTGGTGTCAGCACCAAGCCTGGAAACATTCAAAACTGCCATCCAGCAAGTGCCAGCAGCCAAAGTGTAAAGGAAGAACCCCCTGATGTATGTGTATAATTATACATGTTTATATAGGCCTAACTTTTAATTTGTGTGAAAAGACTATTTTATTATGAACGTTTTTCGTGTTTCACACATGTGCATTACCCTCGTTGATAAATGTCCAAGAGGATTTTGACGATTATATAAGTTGAAGTTGAAGTTGAAGTTGATATAATAGTCAAGTGTGACTGATTGATGTTAATAACATATAGATGTAGAATGATACTCTCAGTGCTTTGATTCTACTTTCTGGGTTTGACATTTTGGCGCGAAAACTTAACGTGTGCTTACGACAAAGAAAAAAAAGCTATACATTTTCTATTTAAACTGAAATTCAAATAAACGAAAGTTGATAATATTTCAAGAAAAACAAACTGCCATTTTCATGTAAACAAATGTTTGACGCCTCGATCCGAGGTCTGTAAAGATTATACGTATCCAAAATAATATTCAATGTTGTAAGCGGCTAAATCGCCAAAAATCAAAAATAAACATTGCACAACTGCCGGCAAACTGAAGTTTTACTGCAGAATATTGTAATCTGTCCATATATCGACTTCTGTATTTGCAAGTAAGTAAGATTATGCTAATATCTTCTTTATTACACATTTAATTAAGTCGATTATACACTTACTCTCTATTTAATTCTCCTTTCTAACTCTTGAAATTGCACAGAACAATAAAAACTTGTGCACCACTGACATTGGGGGGGGGGGGGGGGGGGGGTGACCCGGGGAAGTAGACATTTTTATGTATATATCCCCACCATGGAGACAATGCTCACCTGGGATGGGCAGGTGATTTTTATTTTTGGGTTGTAAAACCCCAGTCCCCGTGGCGTCCACCAAACTCGACGGCACTGCTGGGGACAGCTGATGGTAAAATCTCCGGTATTTCCCCGCCACCCTGGCAATGGAATAATATCCGCGGGGTATAGGTTGAGAGAAAAAAATTCCAACATTTCCCCTGGCAGTGCGGGGAAGCTGGAAGGTAAAAACACGGCCATTAATTTTCCTGGCTACTGTATCTTCCGAGGATCCACAGGGTGGGCTATATGGATGCAACTGACCGTTGCATTACTGGCTATGCCCATGTTGGTATGTTTTGGAATTAAATTGCAGTTCATTGTAATTTTAACTGACATTGAAAACAATATCATTTGTAACTGTTAATTTTTACTTTCAGGTCCTACACATCAGTGTCGAGTATGACAAAACGAAAACCAAATCCGAGAACATATGGTATTTTAGGTGTAAAGAAGGATCCAAAGAATCAGATTCTGTTTTCATTTAATGCACGAGAAGGTGACGAGTGGCCGTCAACTGATGAAGAAGATGTCGACTATAACCCTGAGTATGAATAATATAGAAATATATACTCAAAATTTTAGGGTTACCCATTTAACCGGAATCCACGTAAATAACCGGAATAGCAGGGCTCGACACTAACACTGGTCCCCTGGTCCGAGGCCAGTGAAAATCAAGAAGGACCAGTGAATTTCTTGAAGGACCAGTAACTGTTTTATTTACAAATTTTACGTTTCTTTGCTGGGGGACCAGTGACCAAAAATAGTTAGTGTCAAGCCCTGAATAGACCGGAATCCAGATAAATAACCGGAATAGGCCTATATTTCATTAATAAACAGTAGTTTTGCATACTGTTTATTAGCGAAATATAGCCCTATTCGGTTTATTTATCTGGATTCCGGTCTATTCCGGTTATTTACGTGGATTCCGGTGAAACGGGTGACCGAAAATTTTATATATATAAATTCCATTACAGTAGTAAAAATTTGTATATATATCGACTAATTATTTAAATAATATACATCAGTTTGGAGTTCTAACTCGTAGAAATTAACACTGAAGGTTGTAGGCCTAAGTTGTTAATAACGAATGTCATGATGACTACCAGTACACTGAAGTTGAAACATCTTATTTTACTGTAGTTGGATGTATAAGATATGATTACTCATAGGGGAGAAACTTGTGTAAGCAGCCGGCTAGCTCAGTCAGTAGAGCATTCACCCTATAAACGAAGGGTCCCGGGTTCGTGCCCCTGTCTGGTTGCACATTTTTCTCACCCTGTTACATTACTATATGTACAGAGGTTTTTTATTCAACATTTTTTTCTTGTTTTCTCAGAATATTGATTTTGTACTTACGACCTTCTCATTCTAACTCTAAGCCAGCAATATGTATTCTGGCGTTGTTAGTTTGATTAAATGTAGGAAAATGTAGCATTGTTATAAATGTTATAAATCAGTGTAAGTATGTAACTGTATATTTTCAGTAGTGACTCTGATTCAGATAGCAAACCTACAACATCACGCTCTCCTCAGAAGAGAAGGAAAGTTACTCCTGGTAAACAGAACAAAGTGAAGAAAGTAAAACCAACAGCAAAAATTGAACCAAGCAGCAGTAGTGCTTCCAAATCTTCACATAAAGGTTGGCTTCTCTAAAAATTACTTTTTCTAGAGAAGATCTTTTTCTCCAAAATTGTGGTTTATATTTATATCAAGCAGTGTAGAAATGACTTGAAAATAAAACCACTTTTGGGATAATTAAAGGGACTCAACTCCAGTCGGTAAATTGCAAATTTATCAAAAAGCTCTCTTAAAATCGCATTTTTTGGATTGACCTACCTAATATATTTATATACGAATCTGGACTTATTCATCTAGAAGAAAAATAATCCGAAAGAGTCCAATACCAGTACATAGAAAATTTCCAATCGACCAGTTTTTCCTGGTATTGGACTCTTTTGGAGTATTGGACAGGACGGTATTTCCCGGTATTTACCGCCCAACATTGGTACCGTATACACACGCACAAGATCCCCAGGAGAATGGCAGATTGAAATTATTGCATTGTATGCTTATAATTATGGTATATGTATAAAGCAGGTGCATCAATTATGCAAACCTTAGCCTTCGGTAATAGAAGCATTTTCAACCAATGGGAGACAATTTCTAATTCAACGTGTATAAAAGCTACATGTTCCTCTGCTACCGAACACATCATGAGTATGAGATTGCAGTATTTTCTCATGTTGTAGGGACAATTCCTGTGTTGCCACCAGAAATATGGGAGAAGATATTTATGCTGATCGTTCGTAAAGATGGAGCTGTACCATTCTTGTTGAGGTTTGTGTAATTGTTGACTTTTTGAGTGAACTAAGTTAAAGTTAAGTTACCAATTTTCTAGGGCTCTTTTCAGCTGTTAGGCTGCTCTAGCACCCTTTGACATGGTCATTGGGCTACCTATGGAAACCTACACTCGTGTCTCCCTGGGGAGACTATTTCTCTCCTGTGGTGTGGCAGCCAACATAGATCTGCACGCCCAGGAATAGACACTGCCCTCACAGGTACCATTTTACACCATGGTGGAGTCAGCATGTGGGTCTTGCTCAGAGAAATTAACCAGTGGTCCAGACGGAGATCGAAGCGGGGAGCTCTCGATCTAGGCTCTACCTCTAGGCCACCACTCCCCACTGATGGATGCTTCAGGGCACTGTTTTATCAAAGCATTTACGGTAATCGTAAACTTACGTTCAAATATGAATCCTTTATAATTATGTAACTGCTTCAAACTCTGGTAAAGCGATATGTAAAATCATTAGTTAATTAATTCAGTTAATGATTTTAAACAATATATTTCCCTCATTTGCAGATGTAAACGCATTAAAAGGATTTTAAATTTGAGCATAAGTTTAAAATGTTCGTAAGTCCTTTGATAAAACAGTGCCCAGGTGCATAATACTTGGTATTGTTTTTTTCCATGAAATATTTATCTGTGTTTTATCAATGGTCTCCAAGGACAAAATTAGTTAACAAATCAACTATAGAATATGACCTAGTGGATAAGATATCCTCGAAATTACGTCCCCACAAAATGGTCTTTTTTACAAAAAAACCCCACAAACTTGTGTCCCATTGATATTAAATGATTTTACAGTACAATGTTTAACATTCTGCTTTGTGTTTATAGAGCTGAGCGTGTTTGTCAAATGTGGAAGAAAATATGTGGTCATCCTAATCTCTGGGAGAGGGTAGATATGTCGTATGGTTGGATGAAATATCCGCAGAGGAAGTTGAAGGCCTTCTGTCAGAGTCGACTCTCTCAATGTAAGGAGCTGAATGTCTCAGGATGTACTTATATGAATCATTACTGGGGCGTAGATGTAAGTATGTGTGTCACATGTCATTGACCAGTATTTCAATGTGGCCTCAGTAGCTCCGTGGTTAGCATGTTTGCAACCAAATCCAGGTGGAAGGCACTCATATATAATTATTTCTGCCATATTTCAGCAGAAAGCTGACTGACAAATAAAGGCTATGCTTGGCAATATATTTAATAAAAAATGCTATATACTGCCATCAGCCTGTTAGGTAAGTTAGTAGAGCAGCTAACTTGCAAGTTGGAGGCGCGCATATAAATACTGGAGTTGTTAACGTTTCTAGATGAGGGAAATGCTGCTGTTTATAAAGTGTCTATTATTTTTGTAAACAAATTGTTTTTGAAGGAAAAAAATGGAAAAACTTTCAATTTTTGTTTTGCTACTGGACCGATACCAGTAGCATTGTTTACACTAGTGTCTGGTGATTGGTGATGTTGTTTATGTTACAGGCTATTGTAGAGAACTGCAGCAACTTGAGGACACTCAATCTATCCCAATGTAAGAAACTACCTAATGGTTCCATAGAGAAGTTAGTGACAGCATGCAAACATCTGGAAGATATAGATCTCAGTTCAACTACAGTAAGTCCGAAATCGACCAAAACATACCCAATGCATACGTAGACTATGACGTTTTAAAGAACTTCAAACATGCTAAGTTAAGAGTATATTTATGACCAAGATGTTTAATCATTGCTGCAAGTTCCATTTTGAATCTGTTTACAAAACCGTTCTGACATAACTAAAAACCGTCAAGAACCATTTGAATAATGACGACATTCTATTTTTGTCCGAGAGATGATTCGTCTTGAAATTGTCCAAGGTGCACCAATTGCAGTAAGTCAAGCACCTCAGTGATATTGATCACAGATTCAACACTCAAATGATTGACTTTCATCATTTTGAGGTTCATAGCGACTTTGCAAGAAATTGTAAAAAGGTTAAACAAGTACTAAATACTGTATACCGTATTTAGGAGATAAAGTGACGTCATTTAAACATTATACTACAGTAACACGTGGTACGTTTAAGATCATACATACTGGTTATACTATCCAGATACAAGGATATTTATGTGATAAAATGATTTCTCTTTACTTTCAGTCTGATTCGGTTTCCTCGCAAGCCTTGAATTGTATTGTTGATAAATGCGGGTCGAATTTGAAGAGAATTGTTGTTGCTAGCAACATGATGAAGAGTGTCAACATGTTTCTAACAAGTTTAACAGTAAGTTCTAACAACTAGATGTTTATTATACGCCCGAAGGAGTCGTATTATGTTATGGTCTCCATCGTCTGTCTGTCCATATATCCGTCAGTTAGCTATTCTGTGTCCGGGCTGTATCTTCCTTACTTGTGATTGGATTTTAAAATTACTTGGCATAAATAATACCCACAGGGTGACGAAGTGTCATGCACATGATCCAGGTCTGTAGGTCAAAGGTCAAGGTTACAGGCAGACTTTGAAGTTTTGTACTGCTAATTTTACCCTCCTCTGAACCTGTACACTTCTTACATGATTAGCACTTGAACGGTTACCTGGGACACGTTGTTGATTCGTGCAAGTAACTTTTACAGAGTATGTATAGAACAATTAAATTAAATTTCAATTATAAATTCACAGACAGTCACTGCAGTACTGTGCTTAATATGAAATCTTTAATTATTGCATGATTTTGTTTCAGGAAAAGTGCCCAAACTTGGAGCATGTCGATGTATCAAATACAAAATTTCACAGCGGTTGTATGGTATTTGATGTAGAGAAATTTCAACATTGTTGTCCAAAGTTGAAAACCTTGTACATGTCTAATGTTATAGTACGATCAGAGTTACCTGGTGCTCAGGTGATGGTAGGTCATTCTTAAATGTTGATGTTTTTTTTAATTTTCAGCTTCGCCACATAGCCCATTAATTATTTATTTCCCTGTCATAGATGGGAGAAAATCGGTGAACCATCCGTCTTCTCACCTTACAATTGAGCATGAATACACTGAGCAAAAGTTCCAACTAGACGTTTTATAAACCTCAATAAGACTTCTATTTTCAAAGGTATTGTTCTGAAATCTTTAAGACTATAATGTGTATTGACAGTGTACACATTTTTAGAAAAAAAAGTTTGTCAATGTTCTAGAATTACGTAATCGAGGAAGCACGTGCAAAACGTGTTTTCCACGTGCGGAACACCAGCCATTGTTCGAAAATGATATTTTTGCAATCGCTTCCAAAGCCTATAGACATCCCGAACAGAAAAACATAAATTTATTAAACCAAGTTAAACATGCTTCGAATGCAGAACGATAAAATAACACGTGCTTTAGGAATGTTGGAAACTGAACATCATGGAGTCAGGTAAAATGCGTCAATTCCTTTATTTTTATGATTTGATTGGTTATTATTGTTTAAAACCTTAGCTTTACCTTGGGAAAAAGGATTCCTGTTGGTATTGATTATAAATGCGAGTCGCATTGAGTGTGTTGACGTCATGTAAATATACCCTCTGAACAGGAACGTTCGAACCGGAAGTGAAGCGGATAAGCCCCGATGACCTCGTCCCCGTGTAAATACGCTTATAGAGGGTTGATGTTTTGTGTAATGGCACTTACGTAGTCGTTTTCAACCAAAACGTCATTGACGTCGGGAGGCTAAATATACGCGATATCTCGGACGTCAATTCCTAAAATGATGACGTGTGGTTGTTTATCCCTCGTACCTGATGGGGCTACTAGTCACACAACTGCCACAATTAAGAATTTCCTACCACGTAACCATTACCAACAAAAATATACCATAATAGCCATGGGGTCTAGTTAGAACTTTGGCTCAGTATATATCAGATCTACATAAAAAAGTTTTAAAGAAGCTATCATAATCACACTTCAAGGGAAGCAACTCAAGTAGTCTTATAATTTTGATTAGGCAGAGTTCCTTCCCTTCCCTTGGGTTGTACATTTGTATTTATTATATAGAGGATATTTGTATTTTTCCCTGTATGATCTACTGATAATTCACCAAAGGAGCAGCTGACGTAATATTTCCACGAGTGGCATAGCAATGAGTGGAAATATAAGTCAGCTGCTCACGAGGTGAATTATCAAACAATCATACACGGTAAAATACTAAATTAATATCCTATTTATTTCATGCTTCATGCGTCGTTTTCCCGCACGCTTCAAATTGCAATCAAATAGTTCTTCTGCAATGGCTTCAATTTCGTCCATTTGTTTTACATTTATGTACATATAATGTTCTGTTATTTGTTAAAGACTAAGAGAGCAAGTAAAAATTCTTATTCTACTTTTGACGGCGGGGAAATTTGTTTTAAAAAAATAGTCCGTTTGTGTGAAATTATGAACCGTGCGGGGAATAATCCACCGTTATTCCGCGGTAAATCACCAAAATAATGTATGTTTTCTATGAGAAGTACTGTAAAATCATTTAATTTCGTTGGGACGAAATTTTGTTGTTTTGGTAAAAAAGACAATGTCGTTGGGACTTTAATTTGTGGATTTGTGTTTCAGGTGATAAAACAAGGGTCAAAATTAATGTTCTTTGGGATTAAAGTTTGTGGTTGAGATGAACCAAGAAGTCCACGAAATTTAATCCCCATACAAAAATTAATGATTTTACAGTATTAAGGAAGGTAGAAGTTTTATACATTAAATTTTACCTTTTTTCGAAAGAAAATAAAATTGATTATTAATGTGCATACTATTTCTTTTAAACCTTTAAACCATTGGGATGTGATATAAAACTTTGAGTGTCATACTTAGTGGTGTTTTGTCGTGACTTGTAGTTGACCGAGTTATGCCGAGCATAGCCTTTATTTGCTTTATTTCTACTGAAACATGACAGGCTTATTATATGTACCTCCATCCGGATTTGAACCCGGGTCACCAGATTAGAGGGCAAACGCACTTACCACTGAGCTATCTTTATTGGTTGAAGTTCACAGGGAAGTTTGCCCTCAAAGATGAGGGAGCTCTTGTTTTCCTAAGCGTAAGTTTGTGTGTGACCATTAAATTATGAGAGATTGTTTTCTTTGTAGGAGGAATCTCCAGGTTTTCCTCACCTAGAAGAATTGAGTGTAGCCAACCAACCATATCTCAGGCATAACTTTATTGAAAGGTATACTATAAAATTATTTAATTTGATTGGGACAATTTTTCATGTTTTTATGCCCCCGTATCGATAGATAGGGAGGCATATAGTAATGCACCTGTCCGTCCGTCCGTTGGTCCGTCCGCCCTGGTTAACCCAAATTGACCGTTTCTTCTAGCATTAATATGGCTTGCTACAAAGCTTTCAAACTTGCATGGATGTTGTATATGAACACTGTCCACGCGCCTGTATCACCTGACTCCATTTTGACCTTCACCTTGACCTAATTTTGGACTTAGACTTATTGAAAGGCCAAATTCTTGGTTAACCCAAACTGACCGTTTCTTCTAGCCTTAATATGGCTTGATACAAAGCTTTCATACTTGCATGGATGTTCAATATGACCACTCTCCACACACCTGTATCACCTGACTCCATTTTGACCTTCACCTTGACCTAATTTTGGACTTATCTCTCCTTTAGTATTTTCACAATAAAATTTTGTCTGGAGCGTATCTTCAAAACTATTTAACAAATTGACTTGAAATATGAAATATAAATAGATGGCAACTTGGAGAAGTGCATTGACAAAGAACCATAACTCCGTCTGTCTTAAATTTTGAATTATCTCCCCTTTCGTGTTTTTTATAGTTAAATTTTGCTCTGAGTATATCTTCAAAACTATTTACCATATTGACTTGAAACTTTGAATATAAACAGATGGCAACTTGGAGAAGTGCAATGACCAAGCAATATAACTCTGTCTGTCTTGAACTTTTAATTATCTCCCCTTTAGTATTTTCAGAATAAAATTTTGACCGGAGTGTATCTTCAAAATTGTTTAAGATATTGCCTTAAAACTTGATATGTAAATAGATGGTAGCTTGTAGAAGTGCATGGACCAAGAACCATAACTCTGTCTGTCTAACATTTTGAATTATCTCCCCTTCAGTATTTTCATGATAATTGTTTGTCCGGAGCGTATCTTCAAAAGTATTTAAAATATTGACTTCAAACTTGGTATATGAATTGGTGGCAACTTGGAGAAGTGCAGTGACAAAGAAGCATAACACCATATCACCAGATCACACATGAAGTCAATCAAGGCACTGCTTTCAAATGTGGCATATTCGTTTACCATCATTATTAAAGCGCCCTATAGTTCAAAGCCATGTTACACTATCAAACATTTTAACTGAATAATGGCCCCTAGCTGATTGACTTAGCTTTTTATGGACATGGCTTCCACGGGGGCATAAGCGTTTATTGAACGCAGTCTTGTTTTTTGTGAAAATGACCATTTTCAGGGGAATGTAATTTTAAGGATAAACTAAGACCCCTTCCAGTTTTTAACTGAAGGGGGGTTTAAGTTTGCCCTCAATCTGACGTTGCTCTACATTGGTCAAGAAGTCTGGATCCCAAATTACTCAAATAGTTTTCAAGCGAGGTTGATGAAACTTGGTATGTGGATTATAGGGACCAATAAGGAGATTATACATGTCTATATTATTTCGATTTGGACAAAAATTGTGGTTGCCATGGCAACAGAAACATTGAAAACCTGAAAACCAGGGTGGGGACTTCTGTATTGCTTTCAATCCCTAATTAATTGTGTTTAATATGTATGACAGGGTAACAAAGAATGCTACAAAGTTAAAGTTGATAGATTTACGTGGATGTCTAGCCAGTAACATCGTGTCTGTTCTCAACACTATAGACAGTCCTAATGTAGAACAACTTTACCTGTCCAGAAATCAAGCAGCCACCTGTACTTGTCTTGGAGAAATTATACAAAAGGTAAACGTCATCTATTAATTTTAAAGTCATCCTGCTTTTTTGCGGCAGGGGCTTGGGCTTTTTAATAATTCTTTTTGGCTGTGTCTAGGCATTGCTCTGTGTAGTAGTGTTATTGTTTTTTTCTGTGCTAGGCTGGTGAAATTGGGTGCTGCCTTCCCTGTCCGATTTCCTCATTATATCTTTTTTGCAATTAAGTCTGTATTTATCTCAATATTTCATGAACTCTAGATTATTATTGAACTCATGATAATGCGTCTTTTTAGCTTGATTTTTCCTTGAAAAAAGTTGAGCTATTGTCATGACAGGATCGTGTGCTTCAGCGCTGTCTTGGTTAAGTTTATTGTCAAGAGTCATTTTCTAAAAGACTATGGAAGGTGTTCACTTGAATTTAAGCATAGTTAGTCACCATCATTAGAGGAGTCCATACCGACAATGCTCATAACCCAGACCTATATTTGTTGAGTTTTCTACCGTATCAAATATGAGAGAGTCGAGCATCCAGTACTCGTAGGCGATGCTAATGTTGTCATGCATATTGAGATGATGAAAAGATTTGTTTTGACATTGAAATGTATTATGTTTTCGAGCAATCTTTCTGTGATGTTAAAACAACATTACTATTATATCACAATGATCATACAGTGGTAACTGCTTCCATCTTACTTGGCAAACACTCATTTGTAAACTTAAAGTAGTCCTTTATATTTCTGAATTGCAATTTATTTTTAGGAAAAACTTGGTGACTCATTTGTGTATTCCTATCACATAATCTAGTATTGTGTATCCTCGGTAGCACAGTGGTTGGCGTGCTTGCCACTTAATCTGGTTGCATGGATTCTAATCAAGGTGGAGGCACACATATGCCTGCCATATTCTGGAGAAAGCTGACTGGCAAATAAAGGCTATACTCTGCATCTAAAAAAACAACTAAAAAATTATCTAATATTTTGTTTTAGTGGAGTCACAGTCTAACTGACCTTGACCTATCATGGAATAACTTCTCTGATCACATCCTGGAATCAGCTCTGTTCAATCTGTCTGAAGCTGAGTCCAAGGTGACTAATCTAGACCTGTCTGGTACCCGACTTGACATGGATTATCTCAGGTAAGCACAGAATACTGTGAAATTATTTAATTTTGATGTGGCGAAATTTGGTGGTTTTGGAAAAAAAGACCATTTCGATGGGATGTTATTTCGTGGAGTTTGCATTTTTGGTAATAAGTACAAGGGTCAAAATTATTGTTCGATAAGATTTGATTTCACGGTTAAAGTGAATTATGAAATCCATGAAATCTAGTCCCCATGAAAATAAATGATTTGACAGTAAATTAAAATTGGTCTTTACTCCAAGACGCCAAGCACCCCCTTCAACCTACTGTGTTTATTTTGTGGTTAGTGCTTTGGTTTGTAGCCAGGCAATCTAGGTTCAATTTCTGATCACAGCTAGTCATACCCTTCTCTGAAAATGGTACTGTAATGATTAATTTTCGTGCACACACAAAAAAGTTGTTTGTTATTTATGTAAAGGCAAGTTATTATTGGTTTGAGCAACAACATTCGGAAAAAAACTCAATAAAAGATAATAATTAAAATAATAACAACCTTATTTATAGTGGAGGACATACAGTAAAACTATGTTAAGACGAACACCAGGCTTATTTTGAGCAAATTTCAAAGTCTGGCGAATAAGCTAAATATATGCTTTAGACTTATATCACGCCGCTATGTCGAGCTCCCGGTTGACTTTGATCATTTTGGTTTGTCCCGATTAGTCCTTGAGGTAAATGTATTTTGTTTCAGACTAATTATGAATCTGGTCCACTGGTTTTAAAAGTCGTATATAACTGAAATTGTTGAGAAATGGTATTGTACTCCGATAAATGTTCTGTTTTTGTTGTTGTTTTTCAGGACGATATTACAGAAGCTGACAAAGTTAGAGAGTTTGGATATAAGTTCTTGTCGTGACCTTGACCGTGGATGTAAACGTAGTTATAAAACAAGGACGGAAATACAACAACTCAGGAAATCTCTAAAACTGTGATACAAAAAATAAAAATGTGATCTTTTTAAACAGAAAAATTTGAGCATATCCATTGTTGGTTCTGTGACATTATAAGTTAACATTATCCATCATATTCATAACCATTTGAATAAAACACATCCGTCTACTTAAGCTCAAGTAGTCATTTTGACTATATTATTTTATAGTCATATCGCTGGCTTAGAATGAGAAGTAAGTAAGTACTACTTACGACCTTATAAGCCTGATTCATATTTAAAATCGGCATCACAAGGAGATTCTTTAAGACTTATGAGCCTATTGTCATGAAAATCAGAACTTGTCATGTTGACCAAACTTTACTATAGAAACATCATGTTTTACCATAAATACAGGGTAATTTTTAACAGTTTTTCCTTGTTTCCTAAAAATAACGATTTTGTACTTACGACCTTCTCATTCTAAGCCAACGATATGTTTACATCTGTGATCATTATAAACAGAAATTCTTGAGCACATCCATCATATTCATAACCATTTGAACAAAACCCATCCGTCTACTAAAGCTCATGTTCCTGTTCTGTTGTATATTTATTATTTTATATTCATATATACATGTACTGTTTGAATTGAATGTGCCATTTTAAGTACAATATATACATGTATGATACATCTTCCATTTTCATAAAACCTTATTTTTCATTTTCATAAAACCAAATTTTTTAAATTTTCATAAAACTGGATTTTTCATTTTACCTTTTTCTGTCATAAATTTTCAGCACATCAGCGTTTATTAACGATCTCAGGTTTATGTTGGAACTGTTTATACCCCGGCATCTACTGATGCAGGAGGCATAAGTGATTGTCCTGTTTGTTTGTCTGTAACAAAATGTTGAACTTTTTATATATTAAATATTTTTGAACTCCGTCGAGGCATACTTGTTTACCATCAAAAACACAAACCATTATCAAAGCCATGTAAGACATTCTAACATTCCAACAGAATTACGGCCCCTTATTGACTTAGCTTTTTCTCATGGACAAGGCTTCCACTAACCCCACTAAGTGTTTACTAAATGCAGTTTGGTTAATTTTCTATAACAACCTCTGGGCACATATCGCAATGTTATGAACTATCTCAGGTTTATGTTGGATCTTTTTGTTGAATGATTATTGACTATTGTTGTTGTTGTGATTGTATATAATATTGTTGAGCAAATAAATGTGTACATATAGTGATGTTTGATGTTATATCTACATGTACAGTTGGTTTGAAGTTAATTGAGAACGGTTGTGAACATAAGCTCGTCTGTCAGGTAAACTATGTTTATCTAGGTTTAATTGGATGTAACTGAGTTAACTGTAGCCCGAATATTCTTTCAAATGTGATAGTTCCCTCATTAGTATAACTTATTGAATCAACACTATATGTCAGATCCCCACACATGATGATACAAGGGTCATCCATTCTACATATTTACTGTGAACCAATTTACTTTCGTAAATACTTCTTTTCGTGTTTAGCAGATTGTCGACAAATTGGTGACTGCAATTATTCATGGTTTTAAGTCTACAACTATGTTAATATTAATGTTTTGAACACTCGCTGCTACTTAATTTCGCCAACATTGATCTACGGCAACCTGTCCTCACGACTCACAGGTACCAGTTTACATCTTGGTGGAGCAATGAAAAAATTGTGGGTTATTTTTGCTCAGAGGAATGAACCAGTGGTCCAGACAGGGTTGAACCCAGGACCTCTTGATCTAGAAGTGCGCACATTACCTCTAGGCCACCGCTTGCCACTATGGAGTGAATGAGATGACAAGTGTACATGTACTATGTAAACATTATAAACACATAATATACATGTAACCTTGTGCATTTATCTGATTTCTATCTGGGTCCTATCTTCATAATCAAGCTGCTTTATTGTACAAGGTTCAAAACACATTCATAACAATCATGATATTTATTTCAAGGTTACCTAATCTCAGATCAAAATTTACTCTATATTAGGGATGGCAACGAGTACCCGAGTACTCGAGTACTCGTTCAAACGTCCGATTATCGAATAGTAAAATCAGTATTCGAGTACTCGAAAAAAAAGTTTAATCCTGTGTAATACAGAAGGTGTCCAAGTGAATTATCTGGTCAACCTTGATCGCCGCCGCGAGGTCGCTAACTGCACACAGACCTGTCAATCATCGTCTGTTAGTTAGTTTATGACACGTAGCTAGGGGTTCGTTCGTTGACACCAACCCGAGGAATTGTCATCAATTTAATTTTTAATTGGCAGTTGTTGTTTATTGGGAGTGACAATCGATTAAGAAATAATAAATTATATATTACTTTAAATTTAAATCGTTCTCGTGCGTATATGAACGAACAATTACTCTGTGAATTGGTCACGCTTTGTAAATATTATGTCACCGGTCGATAGGTGTAGTTCCCCTTTGTTGTTTATTTGATTTTCTAGCGTTATTGATTAAAAGTTCTATTGATTTTACACTGTATTGGTTTTTTTTTGTTATACGTTTTTTATTATTGTTATTGTTTCATAGTTCTTCTACCGATCTAGATGTGATCAACAACTGAACAAAACGGACAGGCAAACGCGCTGTTTTTATTTGAAGTTGAACACGCACGTTTGCAGTACAACATTTCTATTTCCCAAATATCATGGACATTAATAGTTTTCCGAGTACCCGAGTACTCGATCGGAAGAATGACCGAGTACTCGAGTACCGATTTTAGTACTCGTTGCCATCCCTACTCTATATATTTGTACCCCCCCACTCTTTAATGAGGGGGTATATTGCTATGCCACATGCCTGTCGGCCAGTAAACAAATGGTTTCCGTTCAGGAACTCAAAAAAGCTTTGCCCCATTACATGGAGGTTGGTCAGCAACAGTAGATGACCTTTGGAGATCTGCTTAATATTTTCTGAAAGAGTTTAGTATATACTGTAAAATGATTTCTGTAGGGGATTTAATTTCGTGGATTTCGTGGTTCAACTTAAACCACGAAATCAAATCCCATCGAACAATAATTTTGACACTTGTTTTCATTGCCTGAAATGCAAATTCCACGAATTAACGTCCCATCGAAATGTTTTTTTTACCAAAAACCACAAAATTTTGTCCCATCGATATTACAGTATTTGTATCAATGGATGATGAATGTTTACTCATTGGAAACCAAGACACACATGTTACTGTTGAAAACTATGCACTATATTACTTATGTATATAACTTATGTAAAAAATATGTTTAATATTTTCGGTATATGATGTAATTTAAGAGAAATAGTTACGTCATTGTAATGTTATACTACATGTGTGAAGTATAAGAATATACATTACTCTTTATACTAACCCAGTAACCTGCAGATACCAGGAAACTCACGTGATGGTAGTATTTATCAGTGTCCATATTTAAGTTCAATGATAGAGATGTCCCTACTAGATAACAATACGACAATAGATTGCTTGTCAAGTACTTCCTTTATCTCCATACACAGTTATCTATACCTTATCAGCTGTGAGTTGTATCTATATGATACCCTATCAACTGGTGGTTCATGATTTGTGAACCATATTATACCAAATTTAATGATTTTGCTGTAAATATAGCATGGAGAATTTGACACGATTCTGACCTTTTAATTAGCATATTTTAACAGCTGATATCTTTTCTACATTCATAACCCCAGTTGTATGTATCCATAAGCGGGGACAATCACAAAGTCACTCAAAATGTAAATTCCTATCAACTGTGATTTGTATCTATACCCTATCAACTGGTGGTTAATGATTTAAATACATCTAGCCATGTGATTATAAACGTGCAGTTTTCATACTCAAACTCCATACTCAAGGCAAAATTTGAATTAAAATTAAGAAAATGATAATATTTTGGTTCCATTCAGTAATAAAGAAGTTACAGCACTTTTTGTAACTAAGAACATGCTCCAATTGGAGTAAGAAGTAAGAGTTTGAGCATGGAGTACGTTCTAATTGATATATTCAATGCAAGAACCTTGTAATATATTCATGTATAAAGGTCAGGATCAGGTCAAATTCTCCAAGCTATAGTACAGTAGAACCTGTCTGTGAAGATTACAACATGAAATGGTCTGTGCGGACAGGTGGTCTCTCTAAACAGGTTAGATAATTATGGTTTCAGTGAAAATAGTCTGATGGATAGGTATGTTAAAGCCAGGCTAGTATGCTTGTTAACCCAAGGACAAAAAAATTGATGTGTAACAAAAGTATTTTATTAAATCCTGTTTTTATTCACATCTGTATTTATAACAAATGAGCTTTGTTCTATGTAAACATTCAATAAACATTTGCAATAAAAAAAAAAACAGTAAAAAGGTCAACAGGAAATAAAATAATATTTGTTCAAGAATAAGTAGTATTTAAAATTTTCCATTTGTTAACCATTCATAAATTACTCATTTAAAATCGTACAGACTTGAAAACAAATCACTATAATCATATCACTATAATACTAGTGATACTTTGACACTGATCACTAATGAAACCAAACCAAACCATGCTGTCAGACTCAAAGTCTTACATTTAACTACATTTGTCCATTTTTTATTCGACTTTTTTGAAGAAAATAGGACAAAGTATTCAAACTTCGGTCACGACAATAGATCAACATTTTCTTTGAAAAGTCGAGCTTAAAATAAAAAATCAACATTACCCTCGACCCAAACTTAGGAATCATGACATCACATGACTAGAATCTATATAGTACAGGTTAACGACTTGTTCTAATTTGTCGACAAGAATAGTTAAAGGTAATTTTCATACATTGAAAGTTATTAAACACACAATACATACATGTACCCTTTACAGCTGCTTTACTGAATAATGGAAGTCAAAAATCTGGTTGGACATTATACAAAGTTTTGACTATACAAAGGTGAGCAAAATAGCGAACCAGTCCAATTTGGCTGAGCAACCCATTTTTGTTTTAAATTGACGATTTTGATTCTTAAAATTTTTACAATTGCAAACATTGATATAAGTAATACTTTCTACTTAATATATTTAAATTTAATGTAAAATAAAAACAAAAAATTAATACATTTCAAGAATCTCAAAAATGGTTAAAATACTATCTTTTAGAACCGCACCTTACGTTTTAAACTTTTAGCGTACACCTGGACTAAGTCTGGTATTCACAAAGCATCTTGAGCAAAAAAATTTTTTTGACAAATTTCGAAGAAAAAAAACGATGCATAACCGATGTTTTCTATACATGATTACTGTAGCCCTTCACGTAGGCCTAATGCTTCTAAACAAGGTAAATGATTGGTCATCTGGATTTTCCTGTTAAACTTATGAAAATTTTGGGACTTATAGAAAGTTATAAGTTTTCCTATAAGATGCTTTTTTTAATACCACCCCCAGTACCAATCTACCTGCAGTCAATTTTGCGTGTATCAGTTGACTTATGTAGAACTTGTTTCTCAAACAAATGTTGATAAGCAACGGTAAAGTTGACTAATGAATAATCATGAGCATTTCCCTGCATAAATGATGGACTTAAATGAATCATCAGGTTTAAATGTGCGTACAGTTTGAGTAGCCATCTAGAGTCGAGACGACAAAGCAACAATATAATCACATCTAGTATATCGTCCGTACAGGTCATTGAGTCGACACCAGACTCCTCTCGTAACATAGTGATCTGTTTCTCAATATATTTGTTAATATGAGTCATGTGTCTAAGTTTACTAAACAATGTACACGCCGATTCTTCTTCTTTCACTAATGTAAAGAATTGTTCAAATGCTTTATAGAATTTACTTTTTTCTGGCGGTAGAGTAGAGTAAGGCGGTGGGTTACAAGTGGTATTGCCTGGTGTTTTATTATAAACGGTCTCTTCGTAAGTAGGTGGTGCGTCACGTAAATCAACAGGTTGTTCATCAGCAGCAGCTTCGTCGTCTTCATCATCGCTAGACATACTGGCCTTACTGTTTACTGATAGTCCGATATCACAGTCAGATATGACGTCATAGTCATCATAACTTGGCACATCCAGAGCTCCAGCGAACGACAAATGCTCGCCATCACTTTGTTTGTTCATTCTGGAATAGAGAGCATCCAGAGATAGTTCTGTCAGATTCACGGAGCCAAGTGTATCAGAACTACCTACAGGAACTTTCACTTCTGTTTCATCATTTTCAGCCAGGTTTGGACTTAATGTAAAGTTTTCAAACTCTGGTACTGGTGATCTACTGGTAGTTGGACCAGATTGAAATAAACCCGTGATTGTTTTATCTTCAAATCCTATCTCAGAATATCCATATCTACACAACCATACCGCAAGATTGTTGCATTGTTCCTCATAACTCTTCTCGTACAACTCACATAGCACTGGCAGGAGTTCAGATGAAATGTGCTCCTCGTAGCATACATACAATTTATTGTGAAATGTTCGAGGTATTGGTTTACCAGTACCCATCAGTTCTATTGCTAAATCAAGCGCCATTTTAGACACATGGTCAATTACTTCTTGGCAAATCAGTTCACATTTGTCTTTAGAAATACATCCAGTTGACCAACGGACAGAAAATCCTCTTGACCTGGACAATGTAAATGAGTTCCTAAATGGTAGCGGCATGTTATTCATTTCACTTTCAAGCTCCTTTACGTGGGTTTCCTCTTTATGAGATCCGCGTATGCAGCGTTGATCGAGGGCCTCAGACCCTATGGTATTGATGAATTCTGCAGTAGTTGGGGACAAAGGGGCTGCTCCAAATATCTTTGATTCATCATATAACTGCTGACATCTCAATTTGATCCTTGAACAAAATGTCTCAAACTTGGACCTAAAACCAAACGGCTTGACTTGTAAGTAAGTCTTTACACGTTCAGTCATGGTGGCCCATTCCTCTGGTTTCTTACTCGGGTCAAACAAATCGGCCTCCATTTCAAATGATCCCTTTTTTCTATTGAAACCATATGACTCTCCATCTGATTCTATTTCACTCAGCGTCAGCAATGTCGCCTCGCGTACACCTGACAGTTTGATTTTAGACATTATCAAGTTTCTTATTTCAACATCAATGAGCTCTAAGCGGTGAGTAACTTCAACATAGAGTTGATGAAAGTCAGCCATTCCGTGTTTATTTTTCTTAAACTTTTTAGTCACATGTTTTCTTGCAATTACATTTTTGATCTCTTCCCTTGCAACGATCGCTCTCTCGATAGCACTGTTCACTTCACTTCTCTCCGACCTGTAGCTTGCCAACATTTCCCCTTCCTCCTTGGAAATAGAATTTCTAAGTGATCTTACTTGGCTATCATAATTGATCAAATCTTCATTCAATTTCCTAATATCTTTCTCTAAATGGTGTAAGAACAACTTTAAGAAATCATCAGTTAATGAAGAAACATATTGAGCCCTACTGAAGTCTCCTGATAATAGAAATGATTGTCTTTGTTTTAATAATGAATTTTCTGTATTTCTTTTAGTTCTATCCTTCTTTTGAATCAGGTCTTCAATTTTCTCGTGGTCGACTTCTATCTGTCGGCGTACCTCTTCTATGGCAGTCCTATCTTTCTTTCGTAGCTTCACCTCAGGTAGAAGGAATACATGTAGAATTTTTAACAGGTTTTCGTAAGTTTGAGAGTTTCCCTGTTTGTCGATGACTTCAATACTGAGATCATTGAATATTGAGACCGCTGTGTCAAACAACTCATCTATGGTCGGGTCAAAGTCGTAGAAAACACTGTCCTCAAATAATTGCTCTGAAATAAAAAAAATCATTTAGCGTATATATCGCTAACAGGAACAATCTTCGCTATTATTTTATAAAAGATAAGAATGTGAAGAAAAGGTATACATGAGGAAATCAGACAGGGAAGGTAGCACTCAACCCAACCAGCCGAGCACAGAAATCAGAAACACCACAACACAACTACCCTGAGCAATGCCCACGTGTCTTACTTGAACAAAATGCTAAAACTATTTTATGACCTTACTGACATTCTTATTCATAAATAATACGTTTAACTTAGAAAATAAGTACATTTTTGGATGTTAGAAGTGATTGTGAAGAACACAATGCAATATTTCAAGCATAAAGCGTACATGTAATTTCAACTAATTTAGGATATTTTTTAAACAATGATGTTTGGTTATACTTATAATAATTAATCTTTTTAATACTCTTTTCATGTTTAAACGTTGAAAAATCCCCGACTGTTAAATATAGGAAAACAGGTTTTATTGTTTAATGTCGATATACATATCATTATCAAGAATATTTGTTTACCTTTTTGATCAAAATACTCCACAACCCTTTCATACTGACATTTGTGCATGTCATCAGTTAATTCTGGCTTGTCGTAGTTCACACAAACACGTCTTCGTTCACAGTCAACTAGGATTGAATCAAGTAATAAAACTTTGAACCAAAGGGCAGGCTCAATTCTCTCCTCTGAAAATGTTCCAACAGTAGGCTTGAGACAATTCTGTACGGTGACATTCGGGGAACGCCTAACACACTTCTCAAATATTATATAAACGAACATTTTTATAGTTTATTCTTGCTATTTTTTCCAGTACAACTCAACTGTCAGTGAATTTCTTCCCCCTCATCTTTTATCTTTTTTTACTTTTTCAACAAGGAAGTAGAAAATAAACAATGTCGCTTAAGTCTTCATAAAAATCAAATAATAATTCCTAAATATTGATCAAATATGCGTGTTCTGCCTGTGTAAATGATGTAAGTTTTGATTTTATTCTCGACCTTTCATTTTAGCAGTAAATTATGGATCAAACCATCGATATATTTAATAAATAATAATTTGTCACTTTGTAATTTTCACGCTGTGTGAAAGTTACGCTTCACCATATCGCTTACATCAAATACGTCTTTGAGTCATAATTTTGGAAATAATTTGCTTTTTCGAATATTGGATATTATTTTTGTTTTAAAAAGCAAACAAAATCGTAAACAAATTTCAACGCTTTAACATGCACTGACTGAGCTATTCAAATTTGCGAATCTGGAAAAAAAGTAAAAATTAAAATTTTGACTTTTTTCCAACTTTTTTGGCCCTAACAAAACAGTTTGCAGGCTGCTGTTTCACCAGTGAAGGTAAGTAATTACACACAAATCAGTACACGATATACTTGCGTGGTGATGCAGCACCAGTCAGCTGACTCAGTTGCCACCACAGCCCCCACCGCCCATCCTTAGCAGAACCTGATTTTTAGTAGGGGTGTAACGGTACGCTCACCTCACGATATGATACGTACCGTCAATTTTTCTAACTTTTCGGTATGATACTAACTGCAGCTTAAATACTACAATTTTTAAGTTACAATGGATTTGTTGATTCTATAACAGCAATTATTATGCGGCTATAAACTATTTTAAATGAAATGCGACAATATGAGGCATATCTTAATACAATTAAAACGAGTGAAACATGGTAATTATACATAATCAGAGAGCTTTCAGACATTTTCATTCTCTGAATATTATTTTGCTCATAAAAAAGCTCATACCAAACCGTACCGAAATTTGCAATTCTTGTATCGTGAACCGTGTATAGGATTGAAGTCCGTGGTCTTTTGTGTACCGCGGTATACAGTTACAGCCCTAATTTGTAGTAGTTGGGGGGAAAAGCCATGTTTTTACCTTTCCCTGCATTGCCGGGGAAATGTTGGTGATTTTTTCTCCGACCAATACTTTGGGAAAAATATTTAGTTGTCGGAGGCTGTGTAAGTACCAGACATTTTGTTCCCTACAGGCCGTTGAAATGGCGGATGTTTAACAACCCAAATGTAAACATCCTTGCTCTTCCCGGGCTTGGGAGGCTGTTGATGCAACTGACTGATACATTACTACTAGCAATAGACGTTTTCTAGTTGCCTGTGATCTGCATTCTTATAGTGACGGCAAGTGGAGCTGTTGTATGAATCTGTAATTTAAGCAAGTTGGCTATTCACACCTGTCTTGAGTAGAATATGTGTGTATATATGCTTGCTTTATTCCAGTAGGACGCCCATGGTAGTTGACCAGTAATTTGTAGGTGTTTATCTCCATTATATTGCAGGGTCTGTGCTATTCGAATGTGGATTTCAGACGATTCTCTATGAAAGATGAGTGTTAGTGATGGGAAATTACAAGTCCAGACCTCCTATCTCATGTGCAGGTATGTGGTCACTTTTAATTCAATACTTTTCATGCATATAATATTATATAATACCTCTCGAATCCCTTTTTGTATTTCCGGACACCTAGCAGAGATGGGCCTATGGTAACCATTTATTTTACAACTTGCTGGCGGCTCACCAACCAATTACTTCAGTTCTACCCTGGTTTCCGATGATATCAATTATTCCTTCTGCTTCCAAAACAAATGCCCTAACCACACAGACGCAGAGTTGGGGATGTATAAGCACTGGTCCTTCTTGATTTTCATTTGCCTTGGGCCACCAGACCAGTGTTAGTGTAGAGCTCTGCATCAAATACTTACTGAAAAACAAGAAATTAATTTGCATTTTTTAAGTTTGCAGAGTTTGCGAATGGTAGAAATTCGCTAAATTAAATAGATGTGAAAGTGTTCAAAACATTAATATAGACATCTTCGAACATTAAAAACGTGAAAGTTTGTAGTCGCGAATATTCAAATGGTTAGCAAAATGCGAAAGTTATAATACAGTATTTGCGAAAAGAAATATTTGTTTACACTGGAACAGTATTCATTCTTGTAACTACATGTGTATATTTTGTTATATGTTTGAACTTTCAGATGAGCTCAAGAAGAAGATAAGTGAGAGTTATTCTTTGTTTCGTTCTCATGTTATAGAAGATCTACGTCCAAATAAGGACATAGAATGGTCCGAGTTACAGCAAGCTTGCAGGTATATACTGTTATATGTACCTGGAATGTGCTAAACACATTTAACAATTTATAATGCATTTTATATATTGATATACTTTAAAAAAATACTGTTGGTGATGACGCATCATTTCTATTTTTCAGTATTTGTGACACAATGTGAAACACAGGTGTTATGTTTTTTTATCATTTTCTGGCAGTTTTGTACGTGTTATTTCAGTTGTGTGATTTCTATGCTGCATAATGTATGTTGTAAGGTGACCTGGTATATTGTTTTGAGCTTGTCTGTCTGCCTGTCCATCTGTAGTCAGATTGTTTGTGGGTATTCCTTCAAACTTTCACACATTACCAACCTCAACACGATAGATTTGTATGAAGGCAAGAATTGCATTGCAATGATTTTTGCCAGAATTATGTCCCTTTGTCTGCAGGGGGTATATTAGTTTACTAATTAACAACTGCTTTAATTTTCGAAAGTGTGACACCACAACAGTAAATATGTTATGTTTATATCATATATTTCAGTATTTGTGACACTGCAAAGGTTATATCTCTATTATCGGTCCAGAATGTACATGAGAGAACAGACACAGGACTTACATTGTTACATATAGCATGTATATCTGGAGGTAAGTATAACTGTAACACCGTTACACATTGTAAGTCTGAAACTTACTCTTAAATTTGACAATATTTATTATCATTAACATTTCTTTGCAGTTAGATTTAGCCATGTGAAATTTCACCTGATTAATTTTTTGATACCCACTTAACATGTAAACCTCTTTATTTCAAAATCTAAGTCCAAGTTTTAGACTTACACTATTTGTGAATAAGGCCACATACTGCTATCTGAAATTCAGCTCTTTTGGTAAAAGTTTACCCAAGTACAATTCATTGAACGGACCCGTGTTATGCCAGTACTTAGTGGTGATCCGGTTTAGTTTCCAGGTTTCGGCAGGTCACATAACCTTCCATGATTTTGTGACATTGAATTTTGTTGAAATAAAGAAGGAATTAAATGATTTGACAATATTGTAACTATTACAGGAAGCAAGCATCTGATAGAAGTGTTGATACAGAAAGGTGTGAAACCAGCAACTCTCTCAAAGAATCAATTCTCAGCTTTACATCTAGCAACATATAGGGTAAGATATAGAGGATCTATCAAGAGTTGTCAATCGATATAAATTTATATTAAACAAGTTTTGGAAATTTTATTTAGCGAGCCTCTGGCAAGCTAAATAATATATCAATTGACAACGAGTGATAGATTCTTTATATCATATGACACTAAAAACGCAAAATACGCATTGATTTATTGGAAAAACTCAATACCTTATACTACACGTGGTACGTATAACTTTATACGTACTGGCTATACTAACCTGTATACAAGGAAAGTCATGTGATATTATGAACTGTACTGTGCTGTGACGGTACACTGTGGTACTCGAAACACTAGAGACTTAAGTCCTACACAGTTCACAGTACAACATTTCTAAATTTCGATACAGTTTGGTATTAACTTTTTTGAATAAAATAATATTCAGACAACGAAAACATCTGGCAGCCTGCTGATTATGTATAATTACTATGTATCAATAGTTTTGATTGTATATTGAAGATATACTTCATATGGTTGAAATTCATTTAAAATAGTAGAATGGCATATTATTATTCATCGTAGTCGAAGCATCAAATTCATTGTCTAGATAATGTTTGCCAACTCTTGCTAAAAAATTGGAGTATTCAAGCTTCAAGGTTTTTGATAATAATTATGTAGTCGGGTGTATATGATTGAATAACTGATAGGGGAGAAACTTGTGTAAGCAGCTGACTAGCTCAGTCGGTAGAGCATTTGCCCTGTAAGCCCAGGGTCCCGGTCTGGTTGCTCATTTTTCTCACCCTGTTACAATTCCGTCTCCAGGGTGATATAGACTGTATCCAAGGTTTATTGGAAGGATCAGTAGATGTAAACCAGACTGGTAACAGTGGACTGACAGCCCTACATATTGCTGCTATGTGTGGACATAGTGAGGTAAGTAGTCTATTACAGTCTCTTTACATATACAGGGATGAGAATCTGCTGCTGATGGGATTTGGCCATTGTGGGGTTGATGTAATGTTATTCATGAAACTATTCTCCTTTAATTTTTGGGTAATTTATAAGTTATTTTGTCAAAATCTGAATACAAATTTAAAGTTATATTGTCAAAATTGGAATACAAATTTATAAGAAAGTTACAGCCATATTAAGACACCCTACAAGCATGTATAGGCCACCATAAACATTCTGGAAAAATCGTAAGCCCTTTGAAATTTATATTGTATATAACCCATATATGTTGTACAAATTGTTTAAACTCAACGATTTGGAGGAAAATAAAGATGTGTATATATATATATATATTTATTAATGAATGATTTTACTATCATAGATTGCTAGCTGTCTACTGGAGCACAGTGCTAACGTGAATCTTGGTGATGCTGTGCAGTTCTCTCCCCTTCATATAGCGTGTAACTTCGGTCATGATAAGGTATGAGTTCTCTTCCCTTCATAGAGCGTGTAACTTTGATCATGATTAGGTATGAGTTCTCTCCCCTACATATAGCATGTTACTTTGGTCATGATAAGGTATGAGTTCTCTTCCCTTCATATAGCATGTAACTTTGGTCATAATTAGGTATGAGTTCTCTCCCCTACATGTAGCGTGTAACTTTGGTCATGATTAGGTATGAGTTCTCTCCCCTACATGTAGCGTGTAACTTTGGTCATGATTAGGTATGAGTTCTCTCCCCTACATGTAGCGTGTAACTTTGGTCATGATAAGGTATGAGTTCTCTCCCCTTCATATAGCGTGTAACTTTGGTCATGATAAGGTATAATCTTTTTGTAACATACAAATAACTCAACTGTATGAAGGTTATGTTGATTTATTTGACACAATTGGTAACAGTACTGTGTTTATACAAGAAGAAGTCATAGACAGCCATATCCTCCGCTGAAGAGAAGATAATTGTACTTTATGTAAAAAATCATCAAAGGGCCATAACTGTTGACAAAAATGGTTGAATAAAAAAATTCTGACGGCACTGTAGCTCCCCGTGGTTGTCATTCTGTGATAGTTTCATCAAAATCCATGAAGATAACTGAAATGTTGGAGGAGTTGCACATTGAAGGTCGGAGGGAGGGAATGACGCCTACAATTATGATATCCACTTTGTCTTCAACGGGGGATAAAAGTGTGGGCTATTCTTGAAAGAATATGGTATAAATTTTGTGGTTATGTGATAATATATGGTCTCCTGGATAATCAGTCTAATGGTAGAGCATCTGCTTTGAGCGCAAGAGGTCCTGGGTTTGTTACCAGACTGTGTCATACCATCGTTGGATACCCACGGGAGATGTACGTTTCTTTACCGATTTGCCGTTTTGATAATTAACTAAAACTGTATTCTGATTGGATGCAGTACAATCTTGTAATGCGCCTAACAGCCAATCAGATCGCTTGTACTAAAACTATGTTCGTTTCACGTAAACATGCCACACCTTCATTCTTTATATGTAAGTCGGAAAAATGAAAGCATACTGTTGTACGCTGGACGCAGACTCCAAACTTCTATTATTTTTACTTTTAATAGAACATAGGCAGAGCGAACATTTTCGCGTGGGCGCATCCATTTTTATTTGCGTCTCCACGCCGGAGAGTATCGAAAATGTAAGCGTCGTTTCTATTGGTTAATGTATATTCTGTTTTATTCTGTGAAAACGGCGAATCGGTAAAGAAAGATCCCATTGGAGATGTACGTAGCGGAGCGGAGGCAACGACCGTGGGTATCCGACGATGGTGTCATACCAAAGATGAAACAAAAATGGTGCTAAAAATTCCCTTGCTAGACACTCGGCATGCATATGAGGGAAACTGGCGTCTCTTCTCTCATACCCTCATGGCGATGGATAACATCAGCAATGAGGTTTTGAGAGAGATTAAATTCATTAATATAAGTTGGAAAAAATCAACCTTGAATAAATTAGTATAAATGATTAATAATGTGTTATATTCTAGTATAGAATATTTGTTTTGTGTGCAGGTTGTGGAGATATTATTGCGACACAGTGCCGATGTGAACATTAGTGGTAGTGTTGGTGATCGACCCCTACATTTAGCATGTGGTAAGGGTTATGTAAGGGTCACACAGTTACTCGTCGAGGGGACAGGCAAATGTAAAGCTAATGGTAAGTTCATGTGCTATAAGGAATGTCATTGTTTACTTTGACTTAAAAGATGTATTTGTTTCTTTAGTAAACTATGTTTTACAAGGCCATCCAGTTTGGTCATCCAGTGTGCGAAATTACTTAAGATATTTCCTAGGCTTAAGTACTTGTATCTCTTTGTAAAACTTGCACAGTCTGCCTTACTCTCATTTTACTTGGGAAACTATTACACACTTGTTCATCAACTATGTCTAACACATATGTTCACAAAGGCTTTGCCAAGCTTATCGACAGTGGATTGTGCTGACAGAACGAATATCATCGTTAAATGCCTTAAATGTGTGTTAATCAATATTATTTAAGTAATTTCTCATTTTCTGTCAGATTTTCTTAATATTTGACAAATGTATATTTTGTTACAGTGAACATCACAGATGATGAAGAACATACACCGATACATTTCTGTTGTAAATCTGGTCATCTTGTTGTCTTACATTATCTACTAGAACAGAACGCTGAACCACATATCACTAATATATACGGTGATACTCCACTACATCTGTAAGTTGACTTCCTTGACTTTTATCAACTTTCTGTGGTAGGTCTTTGATAAGAGATTATATTGCTTTGCTCATGTCTCTCGGTAGGTCAGTCGGTCAGTCAGTGGACCGAATGGTTTACGTTCATTAACTCTAGAATGTTTAACCTAGGGTCTTCAAACTTTACATAGAGGTTGATCAGTAACAGTAGATGACCCCATATGATTTAAAAGTCAGTAGGTTTAAGTTCAAGGTCACTGTGACCTTTTCAATTTTTGACTATTGGACTGCCATGTAGGCATACATGTTTTACAAACATCTCTTGATAAAGAGTAACTTATTGCCAAAAAATGGCAAAGTGGTTTTTCAAAAGCAAGTCCCTAAACTTTGTACTAATTGGAGGATCCTTCACAAGTTGTCAATTGATATACACTAATATTAAATGAGTTCTGAAAATTTTATTAATCAAGCATTTGGCGAGCTTAATAATATTAATTTTTCTGAATAAGTTTAATATAAATATATATCAATGGACAACAGGTGATTGATTCTTTATATCATATAACAATAATAACATGAAAATACAGTGCCCACCAAAAATATGGATACAGAGTGTTTCCTCCATTTACTTGCCTGTATAACACTACTTGCAGAACAGAGAAGCAACAATGTTTTTGAAGACCAGGAATATTTTTTTTTATTTAGTGTAAAGACAATACATTGATTGGTACCCTAGATGGAAAATATTAAGTTTCTTTGCCAGCTTTGAACGACAACATGATCATATAATATGGCAAATTCAGCCCCTTGAACCCCATAGTTTATTTTTAAATCAGAAAATGTTCATCTTTCTATCTTGTCACATTTTTTACTCCTTCATTAACTGTTTTTTTCAGAAATTGCAAACATTGTTTCCGTCTGACCAAAAGATATGGAATAATTAAACCAATTATAATTCTGCATCTGTCAAAAAGTGTATCCATATTTTTGGTGGGCACTGTACATATTTTCCTATTGAAAAACACACTCTGTTATATAAATGCAAAAAATAACATAACTTTCAGGATATAATGTAGTCATTTAGAACATAAAGTGATGTCATTTAAACATTATACTAAACATGTGACATATAATAAACATTAGGGCTGTAACGGTATGCTCACCTCACGATATGATGCGTACCGTATGATACAATATTCTCTAACAACAGCTTAAATACTTCAATTTTAAGTGACAATGAATTTGTTAATTCTATAACATAAATCATTATGTGGCTATCAACTCTTTTAAATGAATTTCGACAATATGAGGCATATCTTAATACAATTGAAACGAATGATGCATGGTAATTATACATAATCAGAGGGCTTTCATACATTTTTGTTCTCTGAATATTATTTTGCTCATAAAAAAGCTTATACCGAACCGTACCGAAACTTGCAACTCTTGTACCGTGAAGTCTGCGGTCTTTTGTGTACCGCGCTATACTGTTCTACCCCTAATGAACATACACATATATTTACAGAGCATGTTATAATGGTAAGGTTGAGGTTGTGAAACAGATGATATCAAGAACTGGCTTGGACAGTGTGACTAAAGAAAATATTTTTAGTGAGACTCCACTTCATAGGTAAGGCCATACCTACACATATTTTCGTTTAGTGACCACTTTTCAGTATGATTTGGCGTTTGCCTGTACAAATTAGTGCTTTCCAGTAAATATTGTTGCTTAGAAGTAAATATTGGTATTTTCCAGTTCAAATTCAGTCATTTCAGTGGATGTTTGGCTTTCCTGCACATGTTGGTCCCTCTTTCCAGTGCATGTTAGTGCTTTCCTGTATATTTTAGTGCTTTCCTGTACATTTTGGTGCTTTTCAGTGCATGTTAGTGCTTTCCTGTACATTTTAGTGCTTACCTGTATATTTTAGTGCTTACCTGTATATTTTAGTGCTTTCATGTATATTTTAGTGCTTTTCTGTTCGTTTTAGTGCTTTCTATATATTTCAGTGCTTGTACAAGTGGGAAGAGTTTAGATATGATCAAATTTCTTCTAGATCAGCCAGGTGTGAAAATAAATCATCAGGGTAAAGATGGCCATACAGGTATATAGCTTCCAGTATTAGTTACTTTCACATTTTGATAAAAAAGTTAAGTTACTAATTTTCTAGGGCTCTTTTTAGCTGTTTAGCCGCTCAAGCACCCTTTGACATTTTAAATTCCCCTGGTCATTGGGCTACCCTGGGGAGACTATTTCTCTCCTGTGGGTGTGATGCAAGTGGGTTGAGCGCAATCTCCTAAAAATCAGCTTCCCATTGTCCCTTCTGGTTTTCAACCGGAACTAGGTTTGCCCTCTGTCAGTGTGTCAGTCAAGAAAATCTGGATCCTGCCTCAACTCAAACAGTTTTCAAGCTGGATTTTTAAAACTTGGTATGGGGATAGGGCCTAATAGAGATTATGCACTTCTTAATTTTTATTTGGGCCGAAATTATGGTTGCCATGACAACCTGGAAACCAGGTCGGGGACTTCCGTATTGCTTGCAATTCCTAATTACTTGTGTAACAGTTGTTATTGCAATGTCTTAACTAGCCCCCACTCTGTAACTTTCAGCTTTCCATAGTGCGTGTTACCATGGTCACATCAGAGTTGTGCAATATTTGTTAGAGAAAGGAGCAGATATCAATCTGGTGGCTTCTGTCAGTGAACAAAGTGGTGGCAGTGAGAAGAGAGAAGATCAGACAGCTCTAATGTGGGCATACGAGCAAGGTATCTGTATAGATAAATTCTGTCATTTGTTCATAGAACTCTTGAATATCAAATCATTTACCTTTTTATACCCCATGCGCAGCTAATGTTGTAAGCGTGTATACTGTTTTCCGCTTGTCTGTCCGTCTGCGCGTCTGTCCGTTGTCGGGTTCTTGTGAACCATCTCCTCCTACAGATTATGGAGGATTTTCGTCAAAGATTCAACCTCAATATATATATATGTAAATATGCGTGAACAAATCTCCTGTCTTGAGAACGGATATTTAGTCAGAACATCGATAAAAGTGTTTAAACATTTCAGTTTTTAAATTTTTAATTTGATTATGGCACTTTCAGGGCACGATGCAATAGTAACTCTAGTCAAACATCATAAACGACCGCATGATGAGTCAGCACACGGAGATTACTCACAGCCAGGTGGTGAGGGTTCGTATGTATCTGTTCCCTCACCTATAGGAAAGTTGAAGAGTATGACCAGAGGTACTGTAAACCAATTTACTTTTGCGAATACTAATTATCGCATTTTGCCAATTGTTGGCACATTTATGATTACAAATTCCCGTAATGTCCATTCTACCACTCAGGAACTCCACGAAATTAAATTGTATGCAATAATTTCTTGGTTAACCGACTGTGAAATAACATAGCCTGTAATATCACTTCGATAATGTCATAAGAAAATTACGATGTTTCTGGAAACATGCCCGAAAAGACTATGTTGGTAGGTCAGAAAAAAATTATACACCTGCATTAACTGATGCTGGAGGCATATATTGATGCACCTGTCCGTCCGTTACAAAATGTTGAAACTCAAATATTTAAAAGTTCATCATACTTATTTACAAAATTAAAACAACACATCAAAACCATGTAACACTATCCAATGTTTCAACAGAATTATGAACAAGGCTTCAACCGAGGCATAAGAGTTTTCTGATTGCGGTCTTGTTATGTAATGAAGACAGGTAACTTCCTATGTAAGGAAAAAAACCCAGAAATTGCTAATGTTCAAACACAAATGGAAACAATTAAGGTCCCAGAATAGTATGTCCGAAAACTGTCACAATTCTTCATATTTGATGTAACCATGCATGAATTAGGGTAGTTGAATGGCTGAAAATTGTTTGTATATTAATAGAGAAGATTGACGTCCTACAGTTACGTGCAGACCTACCACATCAATTCCACATATTGATATCTGATATTGAGTTCAATGATGTCATAGGTAGTGGATCATTTGGTAAAGTCTACAAGGGACGATGTCGAGGCAAGACAGTCGCTGTGAAAAGGTAACATACCTTACTTCATTACTTTCTAACCATAATGCCTCCATTTCATGTGTGCCATTTATCCTAATTTACCTAGAATTCCAGATTAATCATTCTCCAATGTGCAATGACATCTGAGCAAAATAACAGTTATTTAATGAAAAAATCTAAAAAATTAACAAAATTACTGTAAATTCAATCCGCTCTGAAAATTTTCTTTAGTACAAACTGAGTTGATGGTTTCTTGTTTGGAAAGGTATTTCACAGCATATAATTTTACTGATTTTGTATTTGGCCCGGTGGACACCTCTTATAATATATTCATTTAGCTTTAAGGTTAAACATACTGATGGCACCGTTTAAAAATGCCGAACCTACCATTTTTGCTATTTCGGGGTTTTCGTCCTATTATAAACATAATTCAGTTTGCCGCCTTTCCTGCTAATACTGGACTTACAAGCCAATAGGAAATGCCAAAATTGTCACATGAAAAAATACCGAACCTTCAATTGGTTAACTGTAAAAGCTTTTGCAGCTCCGGCTTTTTCATTTCGCTCTTGAGCAGTGGTATTTTTTACAGTTAACCAATGAATGTTCGGTATTTTTTCATGTGACTGTTTTGGCAATTTCCTATTGGCTAGTAAGTCTGGTATAACTAGGAAGGCGGCAATCTGAAAAATGTTTATTATAAGACGAAAACCCCGAAGTAGCAAAAATGGTAGGTTCGGCATTTTTAAACATTGCCATCGATATGTTTTTTGTGTTTCCTGAAAAAGTACAAAATTGTAGGTTCGGCATTTTTAAACGGTGCCATCGATACTGTACTATTGATATTGCCTTCGTTTATCTTCAGATATAAAGCGAGTAGTTTTGGTACTAAGTCAGATGTAGACATGTTTTGTCGTGAGGTTGCCGTACTATCCAAACTCAACTCTCCGTTTGTTATCAACTTTGTTGGTGCATGTCTTGATGATCCTAGTGTAAGTTCTCTTCTTGTTTGTGTATATTCTATCAATTAGTGAAATTAATAATGTTATTGTGAAACTATTCTCCTTTAATTCCTGGTTAATTTAAAAGTTTTTTTGTCAAAATCGGAATACCAATAAGAAAGTACTACCATATTTTACAAGCAGGTATAGGCCACATTAACATTCCAAACAAATTGTAGGATTTCTCCGTTCATATCCCTGTAGGTTGCTATTATACCCCATATCCAAATATCGGGGGTGGGGGTATACTGGAGTTACTCAGTCAACTAGGGCCTTATTCACCAACATTGTAAGACTGAAACTCAGACTTAGACTTACCATTGGCAATTAATGTTATAATTGTTATAAATGTATCGATTTTGATATAAATTGGTATAGATGTTCAGTGAGTAAAAACAAAAAATCAGACAAAGTTTCACATTGTGCAATCTAATGGCAAAGAAATGGCACAAATATTAATGATTCTTTAGTATCTGACTTAGTGGATAATGTATCCTTAAATTTACTTCCCCACAAAATGCTATTTTTCGCATAAACCACAAAATTTTGTCCCATTGAAATTAAATGATTTTACAGTATGTATTATTTGATATATTTCAGCAATTTGCTATAGTCACTCAGTATGTGGCTGGCGGGTCCTTATACAGCTTGCTACATGAACAAAAAAGGTAACTTTTTATATCACACTTTGTCTCGTCTCAGTTAATGCTAATTTATTTAAGGTCGATTGGGGAACAAGATTTTCGAACATATATTAATCACTCTGGACACCTTATTCCTGAAATTATCCATCACCACCAGGTATGAGAGAAGAGAAATATACTGATTGTCTAGCAAAGGAATTGCTAGTACCTTTTTTATTTCTTCTTTGAGGTCAGTAAATTAAAGGTCAAGGTCACTGTTACTTTTACCATTTTCAACTATTGGACTGCAATGGGTGCATAAATGTTTTACAAACATCTCTTGTTATTTGCTACAGATTGATAGATATACACTCCAAGTTGATAATAGCGTCAGACGTGGGTAAAGGTATGAACTATCTACATAACCTTACACAACCTGTTATACATCGAGATCTAAATAGTCAGAACATCTTGTTGGAGGAGAATGGCCGGGCTATAGTGGCAGATTTTGGTGGTAAGTATTCTTTATAAACATAACTGTTAAATCATTAATTTTCGGGGGGCAGGGAACTCAGTAAGTTTTAACCTTGCAGGCTGAAATGCTAAACCAACAGGCCTGATAAGGTCCTTAATGCAACTATTTTCTTAAATTTGTGTAAAAAATTCACATTTTTTGTTTTCTGGAGGGGGATTTAATTTTGTTGATTTCATGGATCTTACTTATTTTTGGTGGGCACTGTATAATATGTTGTATATTTCAGAATCTCAGTTTCTACGTACAATGGATGACAACATGACTAAACAACCAGGGGTAAGTATATACTTTATATACTTCTATGCTAAAATACTGTTTAAAAGTTGTATACTATTGAGCATAGCCTTTATTTGCCAGTCAGCGTTGTGCTGAAATATAACAGGCATATTTGAGTGTCTCCCCTGGGATTTGAACCCGGGTTGCCAGATTAGATGGCAAGCGCACTAACCACTGAACTATGGAAGCACCAGTGTCACTGTTACAGCTAAATTGCTTTTGTGAAATACTGTAAAATCATTTAATTTCGTTGGGACGAAATTTCGTTGTTTTGGTAAAAAAGACAATTTCATTGGCACTTGAATTTGTGGATTGTGAATTTCAGGTAGCAAAACAAGGGTCAAAATCAATGTTCGTTGGGATTAAAGTTTGTGGTTGAAGTGAACCACGAAAGCCACGAAATTTAATCCCCCACGAAAATTAATGATTTTACAGTAGTTAATTATTATGTACAAGATTGCCTGTTTTGTATTGGACTTTGCACCCCATGATTGGTTAGGGTGTTGACCTCGGAAACAGAAGATCAAAGGTTCTTATCCTGCCTTAAGCTTACTTCTTCATTATTCACTGAACTTTAATTTGGTAACTTATCTTATAGACATAACATTGTGTTACACTCATACAAGTTATTAGTAATTTTTATGCCCAAGCATTTACTGATACGGAGGCATATTGCGATGCGCCTGTCTGTTTGTTTGTTCATCACAAAATGTTCAAACTGAAATATTTTAAGTCCATCAATGCATTGCTTTCAAACTTGGCATACTTGGCATACTTGTTTACAGCCATAAACACATTACATTATCCAAGCCATGTAACACTATCCAACATTTCAAAAGAAGTATGGCCCCTGAATGACTTAGCTATTTGTTATGGACAAGGCTTAAGCGTAAATGTTTAGTGAACACATTATGGTTTACCTGTAAAGTTTGATCTGTCTATAAAGCATGTTATGTTGTATGTTTGTTATGTTGTATAAATAGAATCTACGTTGGATGGCACCAGAGATATTTACACAATGTACCAAGTACAGTACGAAGGCTGATGTGTTCAGTTTCTCACTATGTCTCTGGGAACTCCTATCTAGTGAACTACCATTTGCTCATCTTAAACCTGGTATGTATCCGCTATATCATAATATTGTTGATTCATACTCAATTAATTTACCCCACAACCACCCAAGGAGTCAGTCTGTCACAGGGTTCGAATTTAAGCTTGCATACTCGCTAATAGCTTGCAGAAATTCAGAATAGCGAGTGACTTTAAATGTCACTCGCATATTTTAGCGAGTATGAAAACAAGAAGCAAACACCAATAAAAGTCCTCCTTAACAAATTGCTTAAGGTCAAGTATAAATTTCAACAAAACAACGTGTTTTGTGTCGCTAACTATCGGTGAATTGAACTTGCATCTGTCAACGACTGAACAAGTAAAACCGAAAGCAGGAAATCCACATTCATTCAGAATGTCTCGGCATTTTTACTTGATATACTATGACCGAGATATTGCGATTATGCAATTTGCTTTATCGGGTCGCAGATATCCGCTAAAATTCACCAGCAATCATCGAGTACAAGTTTGTTATAGTTAGTAATAAATTCAATGAATCGATTAACAACTAATTGGAGCATCAAAACATGCAATATTAGCAACAAATTGAAATGTCACCTGTTTCCGCAACACCGATGGAAAAATCAACGAAACAGACTTGAAATTTTCGTACCCGACATTCGCACCAAGCATAAATCGATGCATGAATGATGAAGCTTGAAGTTTTAAATGATTTACCACATATATCATCTACATTTTCCGTTTTGATGTATCTTGATTTTTTGTTTATCTGTTTCATACTTCAGGCATAGTGAACAAGGCATAGCACTTTTTAGCAGTTAATTTTCAATTAAATTGGTTAATAAATTTTAATTAATTTTTTAGCTAGTAGCTTTTGCTTTAAGCTAGTGACCCCAAATGGCACAAGCTAATTTTAGCTAGTAGAAAATATCGCTAATTTCGACCCCTGTGTCAGTCATCTTGTGAAGGCCATTCCACCAAACTCTCACAGCCAGGGAAAAGACTGGTACCAGGTTTATCTGGTTTTGCCTGTTCATTGAGTAGGAACTTCTAATTCACCTCCAGTCATTCCAAGTAAACACTCTTTAATATTCTATTGTTTATAAAAATGTGTTGTGTCCTTTATACTTAGTTTTTCTAACTTATATTAATCACTTTCGACACCTCATTCCTGATATTATCCATTGTCATGAGGGTACGAGAGAAGAAAAGCCAGATTCCCTATAATGCTGAGCATCAAGCAAGGGAATTACTGGTACTGATTAATAATCGTTTTTGGAATGACGCAGCCATGGGTCCAGCCCGAGACCTCCCACACTCGAAGCGAACACTCTACCACTCGGCTATTGAGGAGGCGGTTCCTTTATACTTGGTTCTAGGAGTTATTCAAGGGGTTCATGTAATATCATATCGTACATTTCAGCGGCAGCAGCAGCAGAAATGGCCTACCATCAAACCCGACCTCCTATAGCCGTCACCTTTCCTAAACCCCTAGTCACACTGTTACAGCGGGGCTGGAACCCTAATCCGGAGGTAAGATCATAAATAGGAAAGTACTTTGGTTCCCAGCGTGTACATTCAATGGAACACGCAGTTTGGGTACACCGGTAATATCCATACAACAGTGTATAGGGAAAGTTTGTACTTACATTGGTTGAGAAAATGGCGACTGGGTGGCCTTTGGGTGATATAGTGATGCACCGTCAGTATGCCACAAAATATTGAAACTGAAATTGCTTTCAAACTTGGCATACTTGTTTATCACCATAAACACAATATATTATCAAAGCCATGTAATACTATCAAACATTTCAACAGACTTATGGCCTCTGATTGACTTTGTTCATCCACTATTTGTCATGGACATGGCTTCCACCAGGGATAGGCGTTTACTAAACCTAGTCTTGTTTCAATTATCCCTATGAAATTGGCGATGTAGTAGAAAGTGAAATGTCAAAGGATACAATCTGCCGCTGACCTTTATGCAAGAATGTATTTCATGGTTCCTGCTTTGAATATATCAATTTATGCAAGTACATTGTGCAGTATTTGTATTTCGAATTTGTGTATGTATTACATCTCGATCGTCTTCCTGATACTTCCCGACTGTGAAAACATACAGCCGAGGTTATAAATACAGACAATATATTGACTTTTGAATTATGCTAATCAATAGGTCAGGTTTGTGTCAAATTCACCAAGTTATATCTTAACTGTTTACCCTCTCCATACATGTTACAGGACAGACCCGACTTTGGTGAAATACTTCCTATATTGGATGAATGTAAACAATCACAAGCTGTAGCGTTGCTAAGCAACCAACAAGATATCCAGTTTGTTCCACTATCTGCGAGTCTTCCTGCCGTTATACGAGATCATGAACGTGATTCCGAGGATAGAGCCACGCCCCCACTTGCAGGAAATGTCAGCGCTCTCAAGAGTAGATGGGAAATGGAAGCTTCCAGAAATTGGTAAGTTAATGTAACACAACATCAAGTTCATGTAAAATCTGTGTCATGTACAGGTCTGCTTTTTTGGGTATTTGATGAAAAAAAGTTGTTGAATAAAGTTAATTATGAAACTTGCTGAGACTCTCGTCATATAATTTATTAATCAGGTGCAATAAATTCAATACTAAATGCACAGTCATTCAATATACTGTATGTAATGTTGTTCTAAATGTTGTTTATTACAGTATGGATGACAGACCGAGGTTACCCTTCCCTCAAATTGATAAGAATGGTAAGCTTGCTTTTATTGTCAATCCAATGTTTATAGACTTGATTCATCAACCCTATACACCATATTTAGGTTAATGTTCACCCAAGTATGGACGGGAGACAACCCAATAATTACGGAAATGGATTAAACAAGCATACTAGAAATTTATACCAAAAAGCTGCTCAAATTGTAGACATTCTAGTGTATTTCTAAACATAATACTGTAATATTGTAAAAGCATTAATATTTGTGGGGGATTTAATTTCATGCATGACAATTTTTATACTGTAAAATCATTTAATTTCGTTGGTTTCGGTAAAAAAGACAATTTCGTTGGCACTTGAATTCGTGGATTTTGCATTTCAGGCAACAAAACAAGGGTCAAATTCAGTGTTCGTTGGGATAAAAGTTCATGGTTGTAGTGAACCACGAAATCCACGAAATTTAATCCTCCACGAAAATTAATGATTTTACAGTATTTTAAAATGAAATCATTTATGAATTTCTTTCTCAAATCTAATGTATATGCAGTATAGGCATGTTTCCTAAGTATGTTTGTATTGTTTCAGGTTATGTATCGGATCCATTAAGTACATTAAGAATCTCCATACCGCTAGAAGAAAGATCTAATACAAGTTCTGGATCCTGATGACGTCTTTCTTGCAGAATCCGCACAGCAAAATCAGATATTTATTATCTTGATGCAGTCATAAATGATGTATCTGAACGATTCTGCACTTTAAGAATCCCTGTATCACTAAAACAGCGACCCAGTCCTGATGTGGTCTTACATGCAGTATCGTAATGTATTGTCACTAAAACATCAGATATTTGTTCTGAAAGTATTTTTTACAATACATGTATGTCAGAAAAGCCAAGGTCATAATGCACTATGCGCAAATGCGTAATGCAAAATATGCCAGGGTGCTCTAGAATGCTCAAGACTATTGTGTTCGTTTAGTTGAGGATCTTCAAACTTTACATGAAGGGTGGCCATCAACAATAGAGGTCACAGATGAGGTCAGTAGATCAAGGGTTCCATGACTTTCAGTATTTCTGACAGTTAGGCTGCAATAGGGGCTTAAATGTTTTTACAAAGATTTTATACATGTTTATTATTCGACCTGTTGGATATCGGTTGAACACTTTATCTGAATAATAGGATATACTGCATTTATTATGGCCCCTTTCTTTGATGACGGGAGTATATTGCTTTGCACATGTCGATTCGTCTGTCTGTTGGTAGACCAAAATTTATTGGTTTCCATTAAATAACTCAAGAACAATTTGCCCTTAAGGATCTTCAAACATGACATGGAGGTCGGCCAGCAACAGTTGATTATTCCTAATGATTTTGAGGTGGGAAGGTCTAAGGTCAAGGTCATTGTGACCTTTGCAATTTTTGACAGATAGGCTGTCATGGGGGCGTACATGTATTACAAACATCTCTTGTTTTACATATTGCCATTTATTAGGTATAGTTTGTTATGACTATGTCCTATTTATGACATGTATTTGTTGACTAGTTAATGCTGGTTTGATATCAAATTGATATTAACTAATGAGATTATGAACTGAAAGGCTGTGATTTTTTATAATTTCCTGAATTGTTGCTCTCAATTTTTAGCTCAATTTTTTAAAGAAAAAAGTTGAGCTATTATCGTGACAGGATCTGTGTGTGCTTGGTTAAGTTTATTGCCAGAGTCAGTTTCTCACAGACTATCAAAGGTATCCAGTGGAAACTTGGCATAGTTACACACCATTACAAGAGGAACCCATACTGACAATGCTGATAGCTATTTGATCTATGTATAGAGTTATCTGCCCTTGTTAATCTTAGAATGTACACTCATTTACGTGAACAAGGATATTACTATCAAGTACGAGAAAGTCGAGGGTCCAGCACTCGTAGGCGGTGCTCTTGTTGAATTATGTGCCAAATTTGTTGAAATGTACACTGGTTTGTCATTGTCTGTTTATATTTGCTATGTTTACATATTGATATATGTTCACCTTCAATCAGGGCTGGTGTTTATAAAGCATCTTAAGTGAAAATTTTCTAAAATTTTAAAATTTTCCTTAAGTGTATCAGCTTAAAAGGCAAACCAATATTAACAGTTATTTACATAGTTTAAATGCATTGTGTAAAGAGCTACAGTAATCATATAGAAAACATGGGCTATTTTTCGTGTCTTGTGAAATATGGGCAGCTTAATATTTTAACTTAAGTCAAAATTTTAAGTTAAAATATTTAAATACTTAAGATGCTTTATAAATACCCGCCCAGATGTATTGTGTTCACCATGGAGTTCTTTAGATTGTTTATTTTTACGTTTCTCAGACTGTTGTTTCTTTTTAAACTACATGTAGACTGAACCATTTCTGTGTTTACCTTAAAGTTTTAGAGTTGTGCGTATTTTCAATATTTCTTGAAATTTATACTTGTTTCATCATTCGTTTTCACGTTGAAGTGTGTCTGAAAATGTTTCGCCATTTTTTTGCTAGTAATAGTTATGGCCCTTAGTTGTTAACCTGGTTTTCTCATTTCTAGTATATTGCTCTAACATACTCAGATATGATATAAACTGTCCTTCTTTATATTCAACACATTTAATCATATACTTCTCAAACAGTCAAATGATTTTATTGAGTCTCCTACAAGGTAATTTCTTGCATCTGCCTGTTGAAATGTTACAGAAATGGGGCATTATTTTATAAGGGCATTAAGATATTTTATAATCACATATATACATTGTATTACACTAAGTCTTCCTGATAAATTTGTTTATGCACGTATTTAATGTGGCATTCCCTATAACTAGCATTTTTTCTCTACTATCACATTAAATGAGCTAAATGTACAAAGCACTATCAATAATCATAATTCGTCAGAAGAAAGTGTGCACAAATATGTCTCTATAATGTCAAAAATATGTTTAAATCACCAATAATAATTTATCGCTTCCAGCGATTTATTATTATGTGGTCAAAGGGAATCAACTCGTGACTATTTTGAAATATGTTTTCATTCTTGTCTCGGTAATTAGTCAGAGCTTTTTGTTGAAAATTTGAGGAGTTTAAGCGATAATGATTCTCATTTAATGTATAAAATTCCTGATTCGAGTTAAACAATCAAAGTCATAGGGAACGCCTCTTTAATGTTGTTTATGCTAGTATGTTATACTGTGTTATGAACTCAATAATTATACCCCCTGCACAATGTATGTTGTAAGGGGGTATACTGTTTTCAGCTTGTCTGTCTGTCCATTCGTCTGACTTGAGACAGATTCTTGACGACGCAACTCCTCCTACAGTTTTTGCAGAACTTTCATGAAACTTTCGCATATGAACAACATGTAGATGTGAATGAAGGAAGGAATTTGCGCTGCAATGATTTTTGCCAGAATTATAGCCCTTTGCCAGCAGGGGGTATATTAGTGTGCCGAATGGCGACAGCTCTAGTTAACATGTGTTGTGCAATAAATGAAGCTATTTTGTAAAAGTCTTTTAATAGACTACATGAAAATAAACTTATAAATATTGTTGTTCTTAGTTGGTTTATTTATCATGTGACATTGGAATTCAAATAACTAATGGCTTCTCAACTAACCATTCTGTATCAAATCACATGTTGAAACATGGTACTTAATAACTTTGCTCAGTCCGGACACTGATTGCATGTGAATGGACAAAGTATAATCACTGGCTTAGAATGAGATGGTTGTAAGTACAAAATCAATATTTTGAGAAAACAAGAAGTGTCCAAAAATTACTTGTAACTTATGGTAAAACAAGCTGTTTCAACCTCAGTTTGATGAGGAAATTTAAATATATAGACAAGATCCTGGTTTGGTCAATATTACAAGTTCCAATTTTCATGAAAATGGGCTCTGACATAAGAAGTGCTTTGGTATGCTGATTTTAAATATGTATCCGTCTTATTCGTAAGTTTTACTTGCGACCTTCTCAATCTAAGCCAGCAATATGGCAGTGTCCATGTGAGTACCATGTTTATAGTGACAGAATTATACTTACTTACTTTCTAGTGTTATCTTTGATGAAGGATATCTTTTGATGTGATCTGACTCAGGTTATGACATCTTCATGTCTTTTGAGGCAATTTCCTGGTCGTGAGGTTTGAATATCTGGAGGATGTTATCAGCTGTCATGGAAGGGTATAACCCGCCGCAGCTACGAGTTGATCTGAGATCAGGGTGTTACAAACCAAGCAAGCAAATTATTTGACCAGAGCTAGATACAACTTTTATAACGGTTTATATATAAAAAAACAATACAAACATACATATACAACATTTTAATAGCAAATTATAAAAGACGGAAAAATACAAATAAAATATTACTATAAAATCAGTAAAGGCTTTTGATTATAAGATAATCAATGTTGAATATAGGCACTATACATAGACCTCTTCATTTGAATATAAACATACAAGCAGTCATAAACATGGTATAGTCCAGTTAGGATATATTGACAGTGACCTCATAATTTATGTGTACCCAAAAAATGAAAATCATTGCTTAAACAGGTAGAGTTTAGTTTGGAATTGAACTGCTGGTACAATAATTTATACTTGTTTTTACACCGCAATAGTTGATTGTTCCACTGCGTCACTGTATTCGTACCATAACTAGACTGTACTATCCTGATAAACAATGTACACAGCTTCTCAGTTCAGTCGGAAAATATGACTGACAGAACTTAAAACTGATTATTGGAAAAAAAAACTTGAGTATGAGCTGGCGTGTATCCTGAGTTTTGTCCGAGCCTTCCATCAGTTTTCAGTTCTATCAAAGCCATTTTATAATATGTAAATGAATTATTTGCGTTGCCTTTATTTGCTTTATTTCTACTGAAACATGGCAGGCATATATATGTACCTCCACCCGGATTTGAACCCGGGTCACCAGATTAGACGGCAAGCGCACTAACCACTGAGCTATGGAGGCACATGTAAATGAACAGTTCTCTAACAGAATTGAGAATCAGTGTACAAATGTATATAGATTAATGCCGTGATCAATATGTATAACAATATATCGTTGGCTTAGAATGAGAAGGTCGTAACTACAAAATCAATATATTGAGAGAACAAGAAAAAAATGTCTCAAATTTACTCTTTACTTATGGAAAAACAAGCTTTTACAACTTCAATTTGGTCAACATGACAAGTTCCTTTTTTCATGAAAATAGGATCAAAAGAAGCGCCTTGTGATGAAGATTTTAAATATGAATCAGTCTTATAAGGTCGTAAGTAGTAGTTATGACCTTCTCATTCTAAGCCAGCGATGCAAGGAATTACTAATAAAATTGCTGCACAATATAGTTTATTGCCATGAGTACATTTTCCTATATGACAGATTGGACTTCTGTTTAGCTCATGATTTACAATCATTATTTCAAATATATCCAGTTATACTTTCTATCACGCCTTATTATAGACCATTGGAAAAGCTAGTTGAAAAAAGTAATTCATGCCAATACCGTAGTTACTTTAAACATTTAATGCTGAAACAAAATGTGTATGAGGGGCACTCTTCCTTTCAGAAATTTCAATGTAAATGTTGTAAAATGAAATGAGAAACCTGAGTAGATAATAGTAATGCAATGTTCAGAAACACCCGGGGCATTATTTACAAACATTATATGTCTATACTCAGATTTAGACTTTACATTTTTAAATGTTCTATCCGATCTCATGTTGTTTTAAATGTACCGATTTTGATATAAATGGGTATGCATGTTCAGTTCTAACAACAAATAATCAGATAAAACTTCACATGGTGATATCTAATTGCAAAGAAATGGCAGTGATAATAAGTGTTGTCAAATTTATGTATAAGTGGTTGGTGAAAACCACCCATTGTCTTATATTGAAACACAGCTGATGATGCATACAATGACATAAACAATACACAAATAACATGATAATTTTAACACAGTAATGATGTAGTTTAATTGTGACAGTTTAGATAAATTGGCAAAGGAAGTATAAGTCAAATACAGAACTAGTTTTTGCCTTGGACAATACACAAAAATTGTCCGAGGCAAAAACTAGGTCTGTATCTGACTTATACTCCGAATAAAGTAAAATGATCACCAGAGAGACAATGATTATCACAAAGATTCTTTGCACAATTCATTAACAAAACAGCTTTCCTATTTTCGAAAATATAGTTCTAATGTTAAATAGCTTGGCCTAATTGACCTAAGGAATTAAGTAATGCCCCATTGTCCACAGCTATCAACTCAAAGTTGTCATTAGCATTTATGTTAAATTGTCTATACATGTACATACATTATATATCAGAGACAGAGCTCTATGATGTGTTTCATTTGTATACACTATTATACTGATTATATTAGTATAATTATTGAGACACCAAAGACATTTAAATATAGTATATTATATAATTATTTCCATCACTAAAAAGATAAGAAACACATTTGTAAAAGTACTGGAATGCCGAGAAATGGTCCAAAACTTTATATTGTGGGTCCAAATCAAACACTTGAGAAATGGTTCAAAACTAAATGTTGTAGGTCCAAATCAAACACTTGAGAAATGGTCCAAACCAATCACTTGAGAAATAGTCCAAATCAAACACTTGAGAAATGGTCCAAAACTATATGTTGTCGGTCCCATCTAAACACGTGAGAAATAGTCCAAAATGTTCACTATGATTGTCCAAACATAATTTGACCACGTGATTACACGTCATAATCAACTACATGTATCAGCATTCCGATGACTGGTTAGCAGCGTTTGCCAGCCTGTATTGCATCTTGAGGTTCCTGGCACGTACATGAGCGTTGGCTATTTCTACAGTATGATCATAGGGGAACCAACCTTTCTCTCCATCACGTAGTCTTTCACCTTCACACATACCTGCCAGCACATAACAAACATACATTAGTATATTATCAACATCTATTACTAAAGCATTTAGTGATTTACCTGCTTGTCCGTCCGTCTGTTTGTACCTCCGTCCGTTAGTCCTTTCCAGGTTTTAAACAGCTTTCAACAGTTTAAACTAGGTCTTGCAGCATTTTATGCCACTGATTCGATAGACTGGGAGGCAAACTTACAGAGGTTCAACTGTCCGTCCATCCGTACGAGGTTAACATAAACTCACCGTTTCTTCTTACATCAATATGGCTTACTGCAAAGTTTTTATATTTGCATGGAAGCTGTATTGGAACAATCTCCACACACCTATACCACCTGCCATCATTTTGGACTTAAACGTAAGAATATGCAAACTTCTTTGATAATCCTTATGTATCGACTGTTTCATATAAAAAAAAATATGGACAAGGCTTCCATGGGGGCAAAAGTGTTTATTGAACGCAGTGTTGTTTAGTACGATAATAGATCCTATTTAGAAATAGACAATATAAAGCTTACCATCTTCGAGTTTTTTAAGAACATTAACAACATCTGATTCTTCCAGTGAGAGTTCATCTGGTTCCTGAGCGACATATCTCTTCACACATTGTACTTGTGGACAATCTGTAACACAGAGATATGTCTGACGTGTTATATCTATTAGGAAAAATATTTCCTATCTTTTATAATCAAATTTACATCTTTTTATTGGTCAACAGTTATCTAGATTTACATCTGACGCCAATTTAAGTACCAGGGTACAGTTTCATTGAATGTTGACGTTTGACTATTCCATTTTACTATGGCACATCATTGATGCACGGAGAACAGTTTAGATAACAACTCCGGGTACCATATGATTATAACGTATTCAATTTACTAAATACAAAATGTTGTTGAATTAGGTGAAATCTTGAATGATGATACCATATTTTGCTGGATTGGGACTTTGGCTACATGTATATTTAAATTGGTATCTGCTTGCAAACACTTACCCCAGTTTTCATATATTTTCTCACCACCAGAATCTTTAGAAGAAGTTAACGCTTCAATCCATCTAGTTCTGTCACTCCTGGAAAACACAACAATAACTGTTTTACAAGTGAATAGTCGGGTTAATAACAGTCGATAAAAAAGGAAAAAAATATCCCTACAGTATATCTTCATAGCTGATCTCCGACCACATTTGCTTTGTTTTCATTTTGATAACAGGATAATATGTTACGTACTTGATCGGTGCTTTAAACAGGCCTTATGAAACGCTGCCTTACTCATATGGTACAAAGTTAACATAATTGACTTAGTTCGAGTACTTCCAACCCTAAAACCCAGAAATGGACATAATAACAAACAATAATATTCCTCTGAAGGACTTGGGTCATAAGCTGGTTTTCATTTGTGTTTAACCATAATTATTTATTTCGATCGAAGCAAGTTCTAACACAAGCACCAAAGCTTATTGTTGTCATCTTTGACGTCTTAGAAGGGTAGATTGTCCTTTCTGTATGACTGTGTTATGGTATGTGGTTGATGTTTTCAGTGCTCGGCTGGATAAGTTGAGTGCTGCACCCCCCTGTTCGATTAATCTTGTCTTGTTTTAAACATGTATGTGAACATAATGTAACCCTGGTCATTTTGTGTGTCTTTGTCTGGTCCTAATCCCTACAGTTCTTTACTCCTTGAAAATGGTACTTACTCTGACTTGCACGAGTATACAGTCTCTACTTGTTTCTGTTCATGGTTTTCAAGCAGGGTCAGTAAGAAGAGGAACTTGCACTGGTTTGGAACACCATGTGGTAATATTCTAGCACATTTCTCTACCCGTTCTATCAATTCTACGTATATCACATTCCTCTCACAGCGATCTGTAACTACATATCGACTCCTGAAAATAATAAGAACTACGTGTTAGATACAGTTATAGTTTTGTTCATAAGTGTCTTTTTACAAACGTTATTGTACAGTTTCGGAAGGAGAAACAACATAGTTGTCCGTGGCGAAGTAAATGTCTCACAAAAGTGTCTGCTTACAGAAATAATGTACACTTTTTGAATGGAGTCAGTGGGTATGTCGCAGTATAAATATAAAATAAGTTCTATTCAATGATGATGTCATGGAAACTCCTGCATGGAAGATTTTGGGTCAATAACATACTAGTAGTTCATGTAACATGATGACTTATGTTTGGTATTCAGTGCGTACTTCCTAAAGTAATCCTAGGTTGGGTGCTTAAATCTCAGGATAAAATACAATTTAAATGCTTATCACATAAACCACGGCGCGGGAGTTTAATATTTATTCATTCCTTGTATTTACTGTATAATATGAAAAAGGTTTTGGAAGATATAATGGGACTTTAAAAGCACATTGAAAAATCGGACTTTTGAAAAAAAAATTGTAAGGCTTACCCCTTTTTCTTGCCTATCAACAGAATATCATTGAAGAGAAAAATTGTTCTTTTGGATGTTTTCGTCTTTCCTAGATTTAAAGGGTTTACCGAATCATTGCTGATCTTGGTGACATCACCTTGTTTCACTAAGAATCGTGTTGATGATATTAAAGGAATCCGGATTTCCTGTAAACATACAACATATGATTGACACATACAACATATTGTGGGCAAATACAACATACGGTGGACAACTATCATATAACAATATATGATTGAAAATAACAATACTTACAGTCGTTTCGGGTAATTCTGCGCATCGGGTAATTCTGCGCACCTTAACTTTCTATTTCTTACAGACTTTGCTGGGTCGTTTTCCTTCGGTCCTCAAGTGTTTTTGTAGATGTGTGTTACTTATGTAAAGTTTTATAATCACACCAACGAAATCGGAAAAGTATTTCTTTGAAATAATTGACCAAAATGAGTATCAACGGCGATTTTCGTTAATTTGACACACCACGTGAGACATAAATTGAATAAAAGCACTTTTGTAATGGATGATGACTTTTCCTTTTTTGTCAACATTGTCTTAATGACTTATTCTTTCGATACTGTGATACATTTCTTGTGAAACAAATCTTTGAAACAGACTGTACAAAAAAAAAAACACCTGCGCAGAATTAGCCGAAAAAATTTACGTCATGAAAACTGGTAGCCATCTTGTTTTGTGACGACATTTGGCCTAGTTTAGCGAAGGTGTGATGTTTTTAATTGTTTACATTTGTCAATGAAGGTTGTTTCTATCCAAACAGCACCATAATTTATTCTAAAAATAAAATAATCTCAAATGTAGAAAGCCAATACCCGTTAGGTGCGCAGAATTACCCGACAGCACCGTATATGTTTAAAACAGGGCATCACAGTAAGGACATGCTCAGTAAATCCAGAGCAGACTTACTGTGATTGTGATTTGAGCAACATGTATATTATTTCACAAATACGTGTATTGATACTAGTAATTCTTTAATCTAAAATTTCGCCTCAGTTGAAACATAAGATTAGTTTACTGGTGACAGAATTAAAACTGATTATCCAGGACAGGGAAGCAGGGAAGGCAGCATTCATCATAATCAGCCGAGCATTGAACATGAAAAATAACATAATTATAACTCTAACGCGTTATCTGCAATGTCAATATAAACAGAAAACACTGACCATTACATCGATTTAGGGAGAGCAGAAGTTTATTATACCTGCTCACTTCTACTCAACAAGTAAATTAAAAATACGGTGCACATTAAAAAAATAATCCCTTTTCCAATATCCTTATGTTGTTATACCTAATTTACCTGTTTACTTTAGATGGCACAGGTCCCAATACCGCGCTAGTTATACACGGAGCAATATCCATACATAACCCAACAGAATAAACCAATGTCCCGATGTAAAAGAGCAAGATAATATGTCTATGTTATATATTCATGTTACGTACTTTGTTAGGGAATTCTATCACATCTTCTAACTGACAAAGCTCCTCTGTTTGTTGGATCTTTCTAGCTTCATCATCGCACCGTTTTAAAACCTGAAATATATATTTCTCAGATGATGAGCTAGTTCAATCATTCACATGCCTTGTAGGGTAGTAACTTCGTTTCAGTCACATACGTTGTAGGATAGTAACTTCGCTTCAGTCACTTGCCTACGAAACTATATAATAAACTACAGTTTTGACTTCTACCTACCTAAGTCTACCTAAGTTGTTCCAAACGCAGGAGATCAGTTCGCTCCTCTATATTTGGCTCTGTATCTTCTATTGTTTGTAAATATCTTCTTCCGGTTGTATATATATCTCCGTTATAGGAGAAATTGTACATCATTGGGTGATTAACCCATAGTTTATCTAATCGATTTTCGAACACTTTTACATTTTTAGCTCTTATGATTTGTTTGGGTAAATTGTTCCAGTCATCAACTACTCTGTTTGTGAAATAGTGCTTTCTGATGTCTAGCTTGGATCGATTCTTGGTTTATTTCAGCGAATGTCCTCGTGTTTGACGATTTGAAGTAGTGTTCTCACATAGCGGTAATAACCCTTCAGTTACTCTTTTGTCGTATACACCAGTTAGTATTTTATAAGTCTCTATCATATCACCTCTAAGTCTTCTGAATCTCAAGGATGGGAGTTTCAACTTTCTAATACGTTCCTCATATGTGAGGTTCGCCATGTCTGGTAACATTTTTGTAGCTCTACGCTGTACATTTTCAACTATTTCTATATCCTTCTGTTTGTAGGGATTCCATACACTGCTCGCGTATTCGAGATGCGGCCTCGCAAGTGACTTGAATAGCAGACAGAATGTCTTGTAGTCTAAGTATTTAAAAGATCTTCTGATGATTCCAACTATTTGGTTCGCTTTATTCACTTGTATCTGGATATGTTTTTCAAAATTCAAATTTTTATCAACAGTTACTCCTATGTCCTTTTCGAATTCCACCGATTCAAGAGTTACATATGAGCCAGAGTACGTTGGCATTGTATATTCATTGGAAATGCGTTGACTACGCTTATTGGAGACTGTCAGAACTTTACATTTGTCCGGGTGAAATCGCAGTAACCACTTTTCACTCCATTTGAATAGATTGTTAATATCATTTTGTAGTAATTCAGTGTCACTTTGATCCAGAATGTTTCTATATAAGTTAGTGTCATCAGCAAACATGTAAACATCTGATTCAACATTCAGTGGCAGATCGTTAATAAACAGTACAAACAACACTGGTCCCAGCACAGATCCTTGCGGGATTCCACTTGTTACGTTATGCCATTTGGAAAGGATCCATTTAAGTGTACTCTTTGTTTACGGTTGCTTAAGAAGCTTTTTATCCACTCACACGTCTGGGGGCTTATACCATATGAATAAAGTTTAGATATGAGTCTAACATGTGGTACCTTATCAAAGGCTTTCATGAAGTCAGTGTATACAGTGTCTATACTACCACCAGTGTCAAGTATTGATGTATTGATGACTTCCCCAAATGTTCACCCATTTTCAACAATGGAGGCTAACATGATGGTTTCGTACCTGTCAGTCTGTGTTTTTGAATTAGGGAACATTTAGCGAAGTCAAAACCGTGTAGTTTGTGTGTGATATGATTTTGTAGTAATGTGGTTAGCATATTAAAGATTTTGTCGGGTCAATATGTCACAATGTTAGATACAACACGGTAATGTTTATATACATGTGCTAGATCAATTGCACACACACTGCCTACTTTATGGAACGTATTGATAAATGAATGAAATAAACACATTGCAAAGGAGAAGAACCAGAGAGCATGTGGAACTATGCTTGTTGTTTACTACACACATACTGATTACTTTATGGAACATATCGATAAATTAAACACATGGTCAGGGGAAGAACCAGGAACATGATGAAACAATGGTTGTTGTTATTGTACTCACATTGATTACTTTATGGAACAGGTCACTGGCTTAGAAAAAAGGATTATACAAAGCAACGCGACTGCTGATTCAAGATAATTATGTATCAGTCTAATATGGTCGTAAGTAGTAATTACGACCTTCTCATTCTAATCCAGCTATATCGATACATTAAACACACCAGGAATCATGAGGGAGCTTTGGTACTTACACTGCCGACTTTATGTAGTGCATTTATTGCAGATTTCTGTCGTTTTTCATCCAACTCATCTTTCTTTTCTTCCTTCTTATCCAACCTATGACAGATAGCGTCCACCAATAACCTCAACCTTGTGATCCTCTGCATCGGTAACGTCAGGAAGGATATCATTGGTAAACCTTGACAATCTGCGTGACTCTCCAACCTCTTCAACGCTTCTGCAAACTTCGTCTTTTGTCTGAAATTATTAAAAAAAATAATATTTTTTTGTAGTTTATGCCAAGGTCCCATAGAGCATGTTTGCCCCGGCAATGTACTCCAAATCAGTTATCAGTTATCCACACTAGGCATCACCGATTCCCCCAAAACATTGGCGATGTTTCGCAAACCTTCGGGGGTGTTTCGTCGGTCATTGGATTTAACCCCCGCATAATCGCCGATATTTATCTTAGATCTGTTGGGTGCACCTGCAGGCAAAGAAAGAAATCCCGAAGTATTCCAGTCGTAATAATTATGTCGGCCCCACTACCTCGGGGATGTATTCACGATATTAATTAGAAGCTTCGGCTAAGTATCGGGGTCGATCGGGAGAAACTATTTTGACTTCCACGTCGCCGATGAGAAATTCTTCAGTGGTACCTTAGCCTAACTCTATCAACGTATGGAATTTTAAAGCAAATACAATGTTACAAACTTACTTAAGTTCCTTAACTTTTCTTCCCTGGAATTGTTGATTTCTACAGTAATGTATATAACAATCAAAGTTCTGTGTTGCATGTTTAGCAATAATATCACACACGTCAGGTAGTAATACGCTCTTCTTCCACCGTGCCTCTAAGTCCGATAAAAATCTGTAAAGAAGAGTAGAAGAAATAATAGCTTTTGCGAAGAATAAGGTTGATAAGCACATTGAAAAGTTGACCTCTTCGTTTTTTTCTGTAATTTTAATATATTTTTTCTTCTCAATTTCCCAACAAATCCCGTATTAAACGCATCCCTTGTCGTGTGGTTGTGCGTGTATGTGATTAACACAGCTTCATGCGTGTAACAAGTATCGGAACATTACATTTCTAATCTATCAGAACAATAAATCAGATTTACAGAATACATCTGAGATTGGATCAGTAACAAGCAAATCAATACTACATACTGTTATATATACCAATGAATTCTAGAATGCAATTCATTGTCCAGCAAGATACTACATGTCGTATATTGTTGAAAAAAAGATATGAGTAAATCGGACAGGGAAGACAGCACTCCAACAAAACAGTCGAGCACAGAAAACAGCAGCAACACAACACAACTACACGGAGCAATAACCCAAATAAATAATTAAAAACCCAAGTGCCCGGATGACCCAATTTCACAAATTAATAACAGAATGAACTCTTACTTTTCACTGGCATCACGGATGATGTTTATATTGGAAAATACTTCTTTTCGCTTCTCTTTTGTAAGCACTGATTTCTCCGGAACATCGGAACCAAACTCGTCCGATTTAAGGAACACTTCTATTAAAATATTGATACTTTTAAGGTAGGTCACCTCAGATGTGATGATTTCAAACATGGACTGAAAAGGAGATTAATAAATACATTAATTTTGTATGTGCAAGTAGATGAAATGTGATAAAAATTGGACAGGGAAATAATTTGAAGGCAATACTAAAACAGCTGAGCACAGATAAGATAACATAAAACAAACAGCATAGACCACAAATACCAGAAAACAATTTCCGAACGAAAAAAGAAACTTATCCACTACAAGACAATGTTTCAGCTGTCGAAAGGTCTAAGGTCCAAGTTCATGCTTTCAAAAAGCTGAAAGAAGTATTTGAAAGCCAATGTTTACACAGCATTCGGTCTTGTCCAATCCCATTAAAATCAAATCCAAACATTTGCTCCAATTCTTCGCGCTGTTATTGATCTGACCACGTTCTGTAAGAGGTCACGTTCAAATTACCTCTACATTGCATGTTTACTGTGTATATGTATAGAGAATTTACATCGAAGTCAGTCTAGCTTAAATCTCTCTCACTGTTTAGTACTTTCACATTGGTAAAAGCTACGATCTGGATGATGTAAAGTTCGCATGAACATGACCCAATACAGAGTGTAGCCAGAACCTATATCAGTGTAAAGTAGTGGAATGTAAGTGTAGTATAAGTCTGATTTAAATGAGATTGTGCCTTGTTCATCATGTATTATCTGATATTCTTTCCTCAGTCCGAATAGAACCTCAACTAATACATGTATATGTTTAGTGAAGTGATAACTAATTCATTAGGTGTGAAAGACATCACGTTGATTTCAACACTGTATAAATATCTATTGTAAAATCATTTAATTGTAATGAGACCATTTCGTAGCGACGTAAGTTCAATGAGATCTTATCCACTAGTCATATACTATAGAAATAAGTAATATCCGTAGAGATTTTATTTCATAGTTGGCATCATCAACGAAAACCACGAAATGAAATCCTTCTCGAATATTAATGAATTCACGGTATACAACGATGGGGAAAGACATGTTTCAGATGATCTTGTAGATTAATTTTACATCGTTATTTACTTTCCGGGTTAAGAGTTTTAAGTAATTTTCCAATTATGCACTAGATAATTTCACAAAGCAGCTACAATACCACATCTGGTATACCAAATAACAATGTAGGGTTAACGCATGCTTTTTCGTGCTATTACATCTGCAGAGTCCCGAGGGACGGTTGGTGCCCAGGCCCGTCAGGGGCACTGCAGATGTAACAACACGAAAAAGCATGCGTAAACGCTATTATAGCATAAAAACAACACTTTATTAGTATGTTTTTCAAAATTATGACAAACGTTACGTCAAACGTTACGTCATATACAAGTTTTTGTTATGAGCGTCGACTTCCGGTATCGGCAAATACCAAGAAAACAGTGGCATTGGGGGTTTGTTTACGTTTATTATTTTACTAATATAGAAACTTGATTAGTAGATACAATTAGAATGTGAATTACAGTTTATATAACGCTGTAAATCATTTATTTTCGTCGGCTGGGTCCTCCAATGAGCATACTTAAAACTGAACACCAACAGCGCGTGCGCGCGAGAATCTTTTCAATAACGTACCTTTTTTCCCTGTGATATTGTGTATGAGCAAAATCACCGTTTTTATGCTATAATACGACTTCAAATATACAGTCAACCATCGTTATCACGAGAAGTAATTGGGAGAAGCCAGATGCTCGAAATAAACCAGGAGCTCGACGTATCTGTGTGATTAGTATACAACATTTAAAGCAAATTCCCCCGGAACTTTGAAAGTTGCTTGAAGTAAGCCGTGTGCTCATAATATCGATGCTCGTCTTAACGAGGTTTGGCTGTACAATGATCTTTCACGTTGCCTCTTATTTTACAGTTTAGTTTTAGTTTATTTAGACATATGATTAGGCCACCGGCCCAGACATAACATAATAAACATACATATACATGTATACCAAATGTAGTGGTTAGTGTGGTGTTGACAATTCATATACATTTTTATAGCAATATAAATACATGTGACAATGACTGTGTATGTATCTCACCTCTTGTAAATTCTTCTCATGTGATGATATCTTGTCCAGAATTCCACTCGATTTTACCTGTAATATACACAAGTACAATTACTGTGATAGCGTAAATTATCAAAGTGTGATATTTTTCAATGTTAATAAGCACAACTTAATTGTATTCATCCATATAGTAGTGATATGTGTGTTGATGTATAAATTTCCATAGTTGTATATATTTTACCCATATAATTTTGACTAGCATGTTTGTATCCATAACATATTGTTTTAACCATGTTTAAGTTGTGATTGCACAGCACTTTTGTACGGGTAATTTACACGAAAAAGGGCCATATAAATATAATATAATGATTACAAATACATACCTCCGGCATTTCTGACCACAGGGATCTATGAACGATACCTTTCTTACAGAACTGATCACGTGATGAAATACTGTCTGTTTCTGCTGACTCATCATTTCCTGATTGTTCCATATCAAAACTAATCCTTGAAGCATCGTCATCTAAAATACATGAACATGTTGTAAGTATTTAAACCTTTCGGGCAAGGGGTCCTATGTTTTTGCTGAAGGGACACTGCCACAGGAGAGATTAGGGTGATACAAGGTATCAAGGTGCGCTGCCATAGCTCGTTCCGAACACACACCGATACACGCGATACTACATTTGAGTTGCCAACGAGTTCATCTCTAGTTGGGCGGGAAATCCAGAAATGATCAAGTGTCTCGGCCGGGGATCGAACCAGAGATGTCTCGTTCAGCAGTCAAGCAGGCTATCCGCTTGACCACCCTACCAGCACTCGTTTGCTAGCAAAGGTACTGGCCCAAGATCTAAAACCATAAAATATCAAATATTGTAAAATCATTTAGTTTAATGGGAAAACATTTCGTAGATGATGGTGAAAAATACCATTTCCCGGGGATGTATTTCCAAGGCTTTCTTATCCCCTAAGTCATATACAATTGAAATCATTAATAGTCTTAGGCATTTATCAAAGAAATTAAACCCCCTCGAATGTTAATTACTTTACAGTATAGAGTTTTTCTGCACTGTACTAATAGTACTTAAGCTACCATTCCGATATCCACAAAATTAAAAACCCCTTTGAATAATAGTCATTTAATTACTCTACAGTATACAGTTTTTCTGCACTGTAATAATAGTATTTACGCTACCATTCCGATATCAACAAAATTTGAATATAAGTTATTTTACATTATTTTTTAAAATGTTTTTCATTATTTTATATACCTGATTCATCATATGTTGATAATGCCCGTCGTATTTTATCCTGATTATAAAACTGATATAGAGAACCAGATTTACGTAGTGATGTCTGTGGTTCACTCTTTCCTGTCTGTAGGTCCAACTGAAATAATACACGAGTGAAAATGATAGGTTTGTAATTTTCAAATTCCATATTAATTCTTTATTTCTGTCTTATCCACATTTACAATTATGCAAACAACATCATATATAATAACTAAATATGTGGTCATTATGACTAGAATTATTAGAGACCAGTATCCTAAACTAATAAAAAACATAATTTACAACAATAACGTAAGCTATATGTTGTAACTATGTCACAGCTACATGTTCAGCAGTCTGTTGAAAGCAATATTTACCTCTCTGGAACCTTATATTCTAAACATACACGACATGAATGCAGTGTGTGCACATCATGCATTAATACTGTCCCATACAATTATACCAGCTGTCAGTTAGTTAACTCTGATATAACAGAAGCAACATAAAATACATTTGGGCCTTACTGTGATACAAACAACACCGCAGTCTCAGCATTGTCCGTGTTACACATGTAGTGATTGTAATTATACAAAAATTACACAGACACAGTGTGGTAACATGCATTGTAATGTTACATGTAGTAAGGTACGAAGATGTTACCAAGCCCGGTGATTATAAACATCATCATACTCAAACTCCATACTCAATGTTCAAACTTAAAAAAACCCATTTGTTTCTTAGAACTTTGCAGCAAAACAAATTCCAACTTGTAGCAAATAATCTAGATCTTATATAATTAAGACAATGAAGCCCCATATTTATCCATTCATTAATAAAGAAGTTACAGCAGTTTTTGTAACTAAGAAAATGCTCCAATTGGAGTACAGAGTATGAGTTTGAGCATGGAGTACGTTCTCAAATAATTATAAACTGATGTAACTTTTTAATTACTGAATGAAAACAAAAAAATGGGGTACCTTCATTTGCTACAAGTTGGTGTTGGTATTTGGTGCAACATTCTAAACAAAGCTGTTTTCAAGTTTGTGCATGGAGTATGTAGTTTGAGAATGAGAAGATGTTTATAATGACCGGGCAAGTTCTACCTGATATCACTGATGTAATTGATTGTGATGTACGTACCTTCCTGACTACAGTAGATATCAGTGTAACAAATATCAGACATGCTCCAAACACACTCACAAAATCTGCTCCACTGTCCAGTCTGAAAACAGACAACACGATCTGAGCATGTTGGTACCAAAGAAAGGAAGTCTCATTTTGTTAGGTCTGAAAACTCTTCTTAAGAGGTCACATTCATTTGACCTCCCTATAGTGCATGTTGTATTATGGCTATCCACATGTACGTAAAGAGAGTGTACTGTATAAAGTTTAAACATCTCTTTGACTGTATACAGCACATATTATCTGCACTTTCGTATTTGTCAAAGTAGCGGTTTGATTGGATGATGTAAAGTTCACATCAACATGACATCATACGGAGTGTCATCATAATTATCCTATATCAGTGTAAAGTAGTGGAGCTAAAATGAATCTGATTGATTGAAATAAGATTGCTGTTATTATATAGAAATCTACCAGTATTATTCTGTACACTGTAAGATAGTTGTGGCTTTCCCTAGTGACATAATTTTATGTAAGATATATGAATGTTGTTCCAGTAAATCGTGTAATTTGCTCATTCAAAACTTCACTGATGATTTATAAATATGTTTTAGCAGGTATTTCATAAACGTTGAATTTACTTTAATAATTAACATGGTATATTATACAAGGGCGACAAACAGTGACGTCAAAGTTTGAACGTCGTATACATGAATATTGAATAAGCTGGACTGAATATGCATGAAGAACTTACCCTAGTATATAAGCCTGGACAAATCCTATGATACCAAATGAGAGATCAAGTCTAGACATTCTAAGTATGAGTATAATCACCGTCACCAGTAACCATGTCACCTGAAACTCTTCCTTAGTGTCTTCATGCATCTTCGTCTGAAATGGAAATGTTAGAATACTATGATAGAAAGTGAATTTGTCGAATGATAGTGATAGGCACAAAGTATAACAATCGTCTGGACCACTGGTTAATTTCTCTGAGCAAGAATAATCCATTGTTTAACTTTTTTCTTATTAAGACTACCAGGTAATCCATTTGCAATGTTTTTAATTTGTTCAAGACGAAATGCCCAGCTCTCATGTGATTCAACACACGGACCTCTGAATTGACATCCTAGTACATCGAGTGCCAACCTTTCAACAAGGTTTTGATGTACTGGATATAGGTTAAATTAGCAAGTATTGATGATAAATATCTATGAAAACGGAAAATTATTGAACACCAGATTTTATCCAGTCCCGAACGTGTCTTCTTTAGGGAAGTACAAATGAGTGACCAGTACAGTCGATTCAGTAAGTAATACAAATGAGGGAGCTATCCGATTCGAAAGAATATCGGGACTATCGTTAACTCAGGTATGCCTAGTTAGACCTAGATAAACACAGTTAGCCTGGCGGACGAGCTGATGTTTGCAACCATTCTCAATTAATTTACTTTGGAAGGACTGCAAGTGTGCATTTATTATGAATACTGTACCTTGTTCAGAATGAGTGTTGTGATAGTAGAGAATAGAAGACAGCTGACACATAGACTGAATGAATCAGGGGTTCTGTTTAATCTGAAATATAAAAATGACTTTGTGCATCACGAATATTTTTATTATATAATAAGTCTCAACAAACCAGTGTCTGTCTTTTATCTATAAATCACATCGACGCACTTGGGGAAAGAGTTTGAATATTTAAAATTGAACCACAAAACCAAAGACCTTTGAAATTACCATTTTGTAAACAAAAAGACCTAAATTACACAGATTGAACACTGAATTGAAAATTGAGAGAAAACAGATAACATGCAGAATAAGTTATTTTGGCACAGTACTCTTTCTAGTCATCCAACTTTAATGGACAATTGTATCATATTGAAGAGCTAATATAAATTTTGCATATAGTAATTTAGGTCTCTGGTAAACACCACGACACATACTGATTACAAAAATCACCATCTTTTTTGTGTGTTCTATTGGTAGACCAACTTTGTACACTCGACTTATGAAAGGGTCAATGCAAAATACTGGTTTTATATGCTCAAAAATGATGGTCGACTTATGGCTGCGGTCGACCTATGGTCGCACATATACGGTACTATTTTCACAATGTTTTACTTACACTGGTATTATATACTGGAAGAGTCCAATAATGCCGAATGAAGGATCAACGTTAGCCAGCCTCAATGTGAGTATGATGACGGTTACAAACAACCACGTGGTCCGTGACCCACCCAGAAATGTCTCCCATACTTCCTTCTCCTGAAAGATTACGGAAATACATGATAATTCACGAGTATTAACGGAATACCCGATTATTAACGATTATTATCTGAAATATCCGATTATTCACGACTTTTATAGAAATAACTTTAATCGGAAAAACCCGATTATTCACGATTATCATCGGAAATACCCGATTTTTCACACTTATTATCGGAAGTACCCGATTATTGACGAGTTTAACCGGAAATATCCGAATTACGATCGGGGGATTCAAATCCTCAAATCTGAAACAATTAGCAATGCAGTCTCTTAACATTAGATCCTTATTGTTGTGGCTTAATCATGGATGTGCGAGGAACTAAGTATAACTGAAGATATAAGGCAATGTGTTTGGTAAGGTGTCCATAATTGGTTATATTTACCCATTTTATTTTTACTAGACTAAGTATGTTTGGTTTGTATCCATTTGCATATTGTTTTAACCATGTCTAAATCGTAATGCTTTAGTGTACATCACTTTTGAACGCGTACATGAAAAGGGGCTATAAAATATGGTATAATAATAATAATAACAAGAGGGCCATGATGGCCCAATATCGCTCACCTGATTATAAACCCTGCACAATTTTCACCCAAAGGAATAATTTGAACATCTTGGTAGAAAACCACAAGATGATGCTACATACCAATTATCAAAACTCTAGGCAGTCTAGTTTTAGGCAAGAAGATATTAATATGTTTTCCCTATATAAGTCTATGTAAAACGGTGACCCCCGAGTGGGGCCAATTTTGACCCCAGGGGCATAATTTGAAAAATCTTGGTAGAGGACCACTAGATGATGCTACATACCAAATATCAAAGCTCTATGCAGTGTAATTTTAGACAAGAAGATTTTTATATGTTTTCCCTATATAAGTCTAAGTAAAATGGTGACCCCAAGGGTGGGGCCAATTTTGACCCGAGGGGAATAATTTGAACAATCTTTGAAGAGGACCTCTAGCTGAGTCTACATACCAAATATGAAAGCCCTGGGCATAGCAATTTCGGAGAAGAAGATTTTTTAAGGTTTTCTCTATATAACTCTATGTAAAACTAAGGGCCCCGGGGCGGGGCCAATTATGACCCCAGGGGCATAATTTTAACAATCTTTGTAGAGGACCTCTAGCTGAGTCTACATACCAAATATGAAAGCCCTGGGCCAAGCGGTTTCGGAGAAGAAGATTTTTAAAGGTTTCCCCTATATAACTCTATGTAAAACTAAGGGCCCCCGGGGCGGGGCCAATATTGACCCCAGGGACATAATTTGAACAATCTTTGTTGAGGACCTCTAGCTGAGTCTACATACCAAGTATATAAGCCCTGGGCAATGCAATTTCGGAGAAGAAGATTTTTTAAGGTTTTCTCTATATAACTCTATGTAAAACTAAGGGCCCCAGGGCGGGCCAATTTTGACCCCAGGGGCATAATTTTAACAATCTTTGTAGAGGACCTCTAGCTGAGTTTACATACCAAATATGAAAGCCCTGGGCCAAGCGGTTTCGGAGAAGAAGATTTTTAAAGGTTTCCCCTATATAACTCTATGTAAAACTAAGGGCCCCTAGGGCGGGGCCAATTTTGACCCCAGGGACATAATTTGAACAATCTTTGTAGAGGACCTCTAGCTGAGTCTACATACCAAATATGAAAGCCCTGGGCAAAGCAATTTCGGAGAAGAAGATTTTTTAAAGTTTTCTCTATATAACTCTATGTAAAACTAAGGGCCCCCGGGGCGGGGCCAATTTTGACCTCAGGGGCATAATTTGAACAATCTTTGTAGAGGACCTCTAGCTGAGTCTACATACCAAATATGAAAGCCCTGGGCAAAGCGGTTTCGGAGAAGAAGATTTTTAAAGGTTTCCCCTATATAACTCTATGTAAAACTAAGGGCCCCCAGGGCGGGGCCAATTTTGACCCCAGGGACATAATTTGAACAATCTTTGTAGAGGACCTCTAGCTGAGTCTACATACCAAATATGAAAGCCCTGGGCTAAGCGGTTTCGGAGGAGAAGATTTTTTAAGGTTTCCCCTATATAACTCTATGTAAAATTAAGGGCCCCTGGGGCGGGGCCAATTTTGACCCCAGGGACATAATTTTAACAATCTTAGTAGAGGACCCCAAGGTGATGCTACATACCAAATATGAAAGCTCTAGGCCTATCGGTTTCAGAGAAGAAGATTTTTGAAGTTTCCTTTTTGAAAATCTATTTTTAGCCTGTGTGACCTAGTTATGCGACGGACTGGAATTTTTTTAACACTTTTGGTAGAGGTCCACCCAAGGAACATTCCTGTTAAGTTTTATCAAATTTGGCCAAGCGGTTTAGGAGGAGAAGTCGTTTGAAGAAATTGTTGACGGACGCACGACGCACGACGCACGACGCACGCCGCACGACGCACGACGGACGACGGACGACGGACATCTCGGTATGACAAAACCTCACCATGACCACATTGTGGTCAGGTGAGCTAATAAATTAAGGTGAAAATTGCTGTAGTTTAGATTTGTATTATAGTAATGTAAGGCTAAGAAAACGACATTTGAACAGCTTGACTGTTAAAACTTATTTTACTTTTTTAAACACAACTACATTACACACTGGTAGCGGACTGTGTTAATGTCACAAGTCAATATAACTTGCGTAGGTGGGTAAATAAAATGATAAATTGAACAGAATACATTAAAGTTTGTATCTTGATATTTATTCAAATACTACCATTATCCCTATATGACAGACGTGTGAATGGAATGATTAATGTACGAGGATGTTCTAATCTCATTTAACTCAGACCTACAATGTATATAGAGAAACTCGGGTCCCTGTCCGGCTCGAACAATGTTATCAGGCGAGGTGATATCGTTCGGGTGGCGAGGTTTACCGAGCCATCCCGGGCGATATCGCCAAGCCTGATAACATTGTTCGAGCCGGACAGGGACCCGAGTTTCTATTTCTCATGAAACCAACAACGTGGCACAATTTAGAGGCATATTTTTTAATTTTAAACTGGAGTTGTCGATCGTTCTTAGACCGCCCGCCGATTAACACAACTTTATTTGCTTCCGTACACAAAATATAGTCCTCAATTCTACGCTGTTCAATAAACAAAAATATTTAAAAAATAAATAAGATCTATTTCAGTTTTTTATTCAAAACGAGAAATCTAAGCAAATTATTAGTATTACCAAAATAAGAACATCGTTTCGTAAAAGTAGAATAAAATTCCGCTCATGAATTTTGATGTTTTTTTTTCTTCTGTATGATGCATCAATGAAACGTCATCAATGACGTAGTGTGTGTGTGTAGAGAAGGTCGCTAATTATGTCAAACTTTCTTATGTTATGCTTCACACAATGACAAATTACGGATTGATTTAAATACTGGATTGTGTGTGACAACGGACAGTGCAAAATTGTATCCCGTGAAACGGAAATAACTTCAAGAATGAACAGTTTAGACATGCTTGTAGAACCGAGTGGGTGGAGAACAGTTTTCAACAAGATAGACAAGATCAACTTAATCACGACAGAATGCTGATGAAAACAGATGGAAATACACAAGGGTGAGTAAGACATTGGTTTGTTGAAGAGTCTAGTAAAGTTTGTTTTATTTTTTGTATAAATTGTAGGGTTGTGTACTGAATGTAACAATATTTTGATTAACAAGAAAGCTCGATGTTTCATGGTTTTCGTTTTGTAGGTCAACCTTCGCGAGTCATGAAAATAAGATTAAAAATTACTTTAGGCCAGAAAACTGGATATAGAGTCTCAGTGGATAGCTATAATGGCTATTTTCATGTTGATTTATCTTTGACGATGCTAAGCCAGTGTATTTATCTGTGTTTCTTGGTTTATTTCAGGGCCTTTCAAAACGATCGATCCGTGGGCGACCCGTATGAATTCAAGAATAATTACTGTGGCGTAGCCCTACTGTACCTGGTGAAGAAGCATTGCTTATCTGGATTGTAAACCTAAACGTTGAATAAATAATAGCTATTAAATGCATAATGCTGTTGTTTTCAATGATATAAAATTTTATGACAATTTAAGACGGAATGCCATATTGCAAAATAGTCCGTTATTTGTGGGCGGAGCCAAAAAGTGTTCTCAGGCTATTGACCTGAGAACACATACTTATCTCAGGTCATGTGTTATCAGGCAGTTACCATGGTAGTTGCATGAGAAACTACATTCCACTTGTTTTAATACAATGATATAGAATCTGACTACGCTCTGTATGGGGTCATGTTCATGTGAACTTTACATCATCCAATCGGATCGCTACTTTCACATTTCTTGAGGACGTACAAGGAAGGTACCCGGTGTGCTAAATTGTAGATTGTCCTTCATTTTCATCCCTGCTAATAAAACTGTTACTGTGGATCAATTTAAGTAATACTATTGGGGGAATATCCCACTCGAAAGAGTATCGGGGACTACAATATGTCTGGTATACCTAGTTTACTTGACGGACGTGCTCATGTTCATAATCGTTATCATTTAACTTTGAACGGAATGTACAAAAAATGTGTCTTGGCGACTGCTAGTTATGCTTGAGGTGGATGCAAAATTCCCATTTGTAACATCATACCGTTCTCTACTCGTCGACTCTAACATAGATTTATCAGATTGAAAATAAGAAAACTAGATCTTAACCTTGTGTGCTATTATCAGACTTTCTCTCTGTATGACCGATTATAGTGGTGCAGCCTATAAATAACATGATATCGGACTATATCTGTGACTGGGGGAAACACAGATCGATTTCTCCGCGTATCAATATCAACAATCCCGCAATATTCACTCTCTTATTTATCCCAACATATCACATGCTTAGAATGAGAAGTACTACTCATACTTACGATCTTATAAGACTGATAAATATTTAAAATCTGCATTATAAGGCGTTTCTTTTAATGAAAATCGGAACTTTTCATGTTGACCAAACAGCTTGTTATACCATAAGTAAAGAGTGATTGTCAGAAATTGCAAACCATTTATAAATACAATTGATATTGCTTACAATGATCAGATAAAGGGTCACTATTCTGGTCCCTTTCAAAGGCAACTCCATACTCCAGAGTTGAGTATCAGGAAGAGAAAGTATAGCGATAAATCCCCAGAGTGGACCGTGAAAATTAATCGGAAGTAGAAGACAAAAATGGGAACTATGTTGTTAACGTATGTTTTACTGTATTATATGAGCGATGCTTGCACAGATGCTATCAGGGTACATTTCTGTAAAAATAAAACAACATGAACACACCATATGTTCTAACTAATTAACTAAACACTCGCTTTACATGTGGAACTAAACTAAAACATGAATGGATGTATGTAATTGTTCGTATCGAAAGAATAACATGCTTATTTTACTAGGTGAGTTTGGCAGAGAAGAGGCGTCTTTAAACGTTTAAAGGGTTACTGTAGGAATGTAGAACTGTGCATGGCTGACAGGAAGTAACTGGTCATAATGCCACGCATACTCTTTAATTGGTTAATACATGTATATGAATCTAATTAATATGACACATTAGCCTGAACAATAACTTGTATAAGCACTATAGTACTGAGACTGTGTATTTATAAGTATTCGTTGTTATTCCGAGCCCTGGACGATATGTATTCGCATCCAAAAATTAGTCTACATGGATTAATAACAATTTGGACACTCTTTGGCGACATTTGAAACACAGAGCTAGTTATAATGCAGTCTCTTTATCATATATAATAATTGCATGTTTCACAATTGATATCACAAAGGCATAAAAAATAATCAATTTTAATAATGGCATTTTTTGTTAGATCGATCTTGAATTTTGTCTGGAATTGAAATCGATCTTGTAATTTGTCTGGCGGCCATTACTAATTAAACAAACTACATCAAGACTATGTTTGATTGAAGTAGGAACTAAGTCAATACTATACTGAGTACATCTAGAAACGCAACACTGGGGTTACTGTCAACTCTTTTTCAACCTTTTTATGACTGACAACCAAACTACATTTACCTGATGATATTGTATTCCATGAACAATGCAACTGTTACATTGTTTTTATAAAGTGCTATTGATGCGATTGTACAGTGCTTGTGTGTATAGTGCGGCTAAAAAGTAACGAAACACACATTGGTAAAATACTATTTTTTCAGAATCCTTGTTCTAAGTGAAAAGTTCAAATATTGATTAATTATTGATTGATTACATATCCATGACGTCCAACAAGTTGTTTAGCAGTGTATCAATTTGTTGTGAACTTTGCCTAGAGATGGTAAATGCGAAGTTATTGGTCCTGTCGGAGAGTTATGTCACATGGATGACCTAGACATGGGTGGATGTAAACGGTGCCAAAGTGTTAGTAAAGTGTCTCCAGATAAAACACTGTCGTTAAATTTCAATTTAGCGGAAGTGGAACCTCCCATTTGACGTCCCCGTCATAGGCATCCGAATTGCCTGTTTTCGCCCATGTTCTGACCCTCCTGGCATTTTTATTCCGAAGCCTAGAGCTTTTCTTTTGTGATTTTCTTTCCATTGGCAAACCTTATAAAGGATTCAAAGCAATTTACACGAAAATTTATCATGCGTGAATGGTGCCCGTGGAATTCGTGCGTTTTGTGATTTTCTTGACGCACGGGAGTTACGTAACCCGATCGATAAAATTTGGACAATAGCCAAGTTTCTACGCGATTATACAATAGCATTACACAAAATTAAAAAATGTATGAACAATGGAAGTAAGAAAACTTCAAGGATGAAAACGTTGCGTTTCTAGATGTACTGAGCATATAACTATGTGAATGAAATTTTATGGCATGATATGACTGTTAGCACTCAGTAACCTATCGTTAATGTTAATGTCAGAGTATCAGTCCATTGCACATACCGTAAAATTCATTCAATCCCAATGGGATAAAAGTTCGTGATTTTGTTGAAGAAGACCATTTCGTGGGGACGTATAGCTTGGCGAATTTGACACGAATCTGAACTTTATGCAAATTAAAATGATATCTTATTCACTAAGTCATAAACTATCTGGTATATATACCATGCTTTTAACTTCTCCTGGTCATTGGTATCATTGCCATCTCATATACTATATCGACGGTGCCGATCCAAAACACCGTAACTCAATTTTGGCGCGAAAACTTTTTTGTAGCATCCGCATCTGCTAGGCGTCCCACGCATTTCTGTCTTGTCGCCACTTAAATAGCCAATCGCGTTATTTAGATGGCGACACGACAGAAATGCGCGGGACGTCTAGCAGATGCGGATGCTGCAAAAAAGTTTTCGCGTCAAAATTGAGTTACGGGGTTTTGGTTCTGCCCCGTCAATATGATATTCGTGGGGATTTTATTTCGTGGTTGAGATCATCCATGAACTCCACGCAATTAACTGCCCTCGAATATTCATGATTTTACAATATCAATCCATCAAGTAAGCGACATTCACAAACTTGTCAAATATGTCCCAACAACAAATTTGTTTTTATCATAATTTATGATATGCGCTAACGTAAATAAGTTACAACTGCGTATAACATTTCTTTAATTATTCCTTCTTTAGTTATGATAAAATAAACAGCTAAGCAAGACAACGTATTATAAATTGTTTATTTTTGTCTCATCCACATTCACAATAATGCAAACAACATCATATAAAATAACTAAAATATGTGGTCATTCTGTCTAGAATTATAACAGACCAGTACGAATAACGTATGAATAATGCAGTTACAATTAACTGCACCGTTTATATTGCCATCACACTGTGCCAAATTGTGTTCAAAATAAACACCTGTCAGTTAAATACAATCATTTAACATGATTAAGCGATGTTAATTTGCATCAGGTGCCCTCCCAGTAAACAAATGTTATTTCGGTATGTTCATTTGTATATTTATTTATTCATTCAAGATATTCACAAACGTATACGTATATATACATATACTGTTTCAGAACACGTATACCAGGAGCGTAGCTTGGTGTAAATAAATAAGTATATATCGTTATTCAGAGGGGAGGGGCGAAATCGTGTGGTTGATGGAGTTTATTGCATTCAGGCATTTTTATTTGTTCGACCATCTGGAAATAAGTGGCAACAATTTGTACTACTTCCACACGTACATGTGTTTAAATACGAAAGTTACACCGTCTTCGAGTTAGGTAAGTTATTGAAAGACAACGCAACCGCGAGGTTGTCTAATTTTGTCGAGATTTTTCTATGTTATTTATATTATTGGCTGTCACATTGTATAATGCGTGGCTAAATAGCACAATACTGGTAATTCTGCGTGCTGGTCGCACTGTAGTTGTTGCACTTATTCCTTTGAAAATCAAAATACACGTCATCAATTATTCTAGTCTAATAATCTAATTTAGAAACATCTCTTCAGTTTATCATATTAAAAGTAATTTGCCGTAGCCATGATATGATACTATGAATAGTATGAGGGTTTATTAAACATTGGCTAAAACTATAGTCGATTCAATAAGTAATACTAATGAGGGAAATATTCCATACGAAAGAATTGCGGTGAATACCATTAACTCAGGTATACCTAGTTATACCTTGATAAACAAAGTTTACCTGCAGGGCGATACTATATTTACAAACAGTTCTCATTTGACTTTGAAAGGACTGTAACAGTGGACTTCTTGTCTAGTTATAAGTTCAGCTTACTGTATACAGAAGCGAAATGTATGTCGCACGACACGAACTACAAAAACCGAAAGGACAGAATATGCACGATGGTTTCGCGGAAACATATCTATATATGTCTAGTCAGGATTGCATGGAAATGTCAAACAGATATTGTCAAAGCTGTTTGATAATGCTGATATTGTTGACGTAGGAATATACAAACAAATGTTCTCGTACATGTATAATTATACAGTACACCCTCTGTAGAACAACACTTTGTTGGAGCTACAAATATTGGTCGTTGGTTAGAGGTTGGTTTTGTACATGGGTTAAATTAATTGCAAAATGTGAATTCATGAAAATTTTGAAGGCGTTGTTATAGTGATAGTGTTGTTCTACGGAGGGCCGCTTTGGAGAGGTTGTACTGTAATATATATTTGTGTAATTTTTTTTTAACATGATGTACTGTAACACCTCTGGTATTTGATAGAGTTGATTTTAGCTTGTTTAAAGTAGAACAAAAAAATCAAAACTGACACAGTGAATATGGCATTCAAAATATGATAGTCTTAAATTTTTGAAGCGATATTCTCCAGACGTATTCATTACTTCGGTTTTTACTTTACAATGAAGGATTAACGTTAACTATTATTTTCTACAAAATTGGGGAAATCTTACTAAGGATATATCGATAGAATATATGTTAAAGATACCCCGATATGCTAGGTCTCGGGTTCGATCTCAGGCCATGGCATAACACAGTCGTTCAAATGATACTGATATATGCATTTTGGTATTTGGATTAATGCTCAACGGAGTTAAGTTCCATCTGAATGACGTATATATATACGTAGTCAATGTGAATGGGTAGTCTCTATATGACCAGACTTGAAACCATTGGGCAGAGTATTGGAATATATAAACAATTAAAAGAATATTAGAATCTATACTGTCGATTCAATAAGTAATACTAATGAGGGAAATATTCCATACGAAAGAATTGCGGTGAATACCGTTAACCCAGATATACCCAGTTAAATTAAACCGAGATAGACATAGTTTACCTGGAGGACTAGCTAATACTGTCAAATCATTTAATTTCATTGGGACGTTATTTGGTGGATTTTGCATTTCTGGTTATAAATACAAGGGTAAAATCATTGTTCAATGGGTTTGAAGTTCGTGGTAGAAGATGAACCACGAAATCCACGAAATTTAATCCCCACGAAAATTAATGATTTTACAGTATTTGCAACCGTTATCATTTAACTTTGAACAAACTGTAGAATATAAACATACCTGTTCTTTCTTCATTTTTGCCAGAATGTTGATAGTCTTATATTTGATGTATAACCAGTTTACAAATCGATTGTTCTTATCCGCAGTTTTTCCATGTCTCCGAGCTGAAATAAAAATACACACTTCTATACGTAAGTAATCCAAATAAACTGCTTGAAGCACTCGAACGACGTAAGCAACGCAAACAAACTGAACTCGTTGAATATTATCTTTTCAGATAGTTGGTTAAAACACAAGTGGGGTTGGACATTATGTCTAGATAAGATGATCATTTACTCCACGCTAGTCGTACGATCGTACACTCACACACACACACACCATACAGTCCCAATCCTATATAGTCTCCCTGCTATACTTGATGCAATAATCAATATAGGGCGAACATCGGAGAGAGAAAAAAATAGAAATACTCGAGTAGAGAATATGACAACATTAATACTCTAGGGGAAAATACTCGATGCTCGTGCATGCTACATGAATATTAGTAGTCAATGGATGTATCGTATTACAACTAAGGGCCGGGTAGTATAATTACTTGCACTTTACTGCTGGATACCTTCATTACTCACACCTAAGGGCTGGGTACCTTTAATTGCTGAAAGTTTTGAGGAACAACAGGGTATTGGAATTACTCACAGCTAAATGGGTAAAGTCAATGGATGTATACTATTACGACGGCTAGTTGTTTACATCCGACTCATATCAGGATAATAAACATTACATGCCCTATAGTTCGATTTCGAGCATTGAGCCGTGACTGCACTTTTAAAGTTTAATCCATTCGCCGATAAAGATTGGCGTGGGATTGACTATTCAGATATGTATATAACTTACATTAGTATTTAAATCACGACTATTAAAATCAATAAATCACGGGTTACCCGCATAAATAGACTTGTCTAAAAGGTCATGTCTCAGGGTTCAAGATTGAACTATTGTACCTGACAGGACTAGGTACATTGCTCAGGACTAAGGGCTTGGAACCTTCACTTCAGTACATACACATACAGATAACTATATCACACAAAGTTAAAGGGATGCCGGCAGGGTACTATCATTGCTCATGGCCAAAAGGGCTAAGTATATTATATTAGAAGAACTACAAGGACTAAGGGTTCGGTTATATAATTCTTAAGACTAGATATTAGAACCACGAGGATCGGGGACTGTGTACGAGGACAATAGACTGGTTAGGTGCTAAAACTACACAATCCTAAGAGTTAGGTACTATCACAGGTGGCAGTATCAGTGTTTGGAAAATAAAATAAAAAAGTTGAGAAAAAAATCCGTCACTGAGCTTATACACTATCCCTTGATAGTATATTAGCCCAGTGACGGATTTTTGAAAGAATATTTTTATTTTTTTAAATCGTTTGCGGACCAAACACTGATACTGCCACCGGTGGGTACTATACCCTCAAAGAGTAAAGGCTGGGAACTAGAACTGCTACTGTAAGGTATAAGGGCTACATACTATACAGAGCAGTGACTTACATATATAGTATAGGGTGTCACGGTTTGAGGAAATTGGACAGAGAAGGCAGCACTAAACTTAACCAGCCGAGCACCGAAAATAACAACAACACAACAGGACACAATTACACGGAGCAATGCTCATATATAACATAACGAAACAATTAAAGGTTGGGTGGGGTAATTGAATACCTCATTAACAAGACAAACAGATGGTATGTAGGAATCAGATTATTCTCGTTAGACTCGTGAGCACGCGCAACATTAACCTTGATTCATACTACTGTAAAATCGTTTAATTTTACTCGGACCACATTTCGTGGTTTTGATGAAAAAGGCATAACTGTGGGGACATAATTACAAGGATATCTTATCCACTAAGAATAATTTAGAAAATATTCATATTCATGTTCACGAAATTAAATCCTACTCGAATATGAATGAGTATATATTCGGTTAAGTACAGGAGACCTACGGAACATTGGTATAACAGATAGTATGGAATACACGTGGTTCTAGGTATGTCATAGATACTGAATACTGTCCCTGTACATGTGTTAGAACATACATATAACATACACCAACACACGTGGTTCATATTTAATCGTTATTATGTAATTAAGAAAAGTACAAGAAAAGTATGGATATCACATGTACAGTATACACAGAAGGTGAATGAAATTATGATGCTACTCAAACACAATCATGCTCGTGTGGATTACATTAAGTGGAGTTTAGCAAAAAAGATAATGAAAAAAACCCGAACACAGAAAGAGGAAAGTCATCAATAGATCCATGATCGCAACCGTGACTGAGTGGTTTGGGCGTCCAACATCGAAGCGGGTTTGTTGAAGGTTCGAATATGGGCGGAAGTAATCGGTTGGTAAGCCGCCAGCTAGTCAAATAATGGTTACCGTAGGCATATCTCTGCCAGGCGCAATGTATTACGAGCAGGGATTCGGGAAGGTATTGTAAGCATGAAATATAAGCAAGTATCTCATAAGTCAAATTTGACTGGCCATTTCGATAGGGGTGACACTATAATAAACACACCTTGTCATGCACATAAGTAGGACATACGAAGTCTTGCAGGCAACCATCTGTATGTGTTTAGATGTGGAAAACTGGATTGACGATACATACAGAAATGGAAACTTTTTTAATTAAATCGTTATTCATAATTTCCTCGTTAATTGGCTGCAAATTAAGTTTCAGGGTGCAATTAATGGAAAAATAATTAACCATGCGTTTTGAGTTTGTGTATAAAAAAGCACCGCTTACGAATGCCGTAAGCTCAACTTTCTCGTACTTGATACCGTTAGCAACCTTGCTAACCAGCGAATAAAAATTCTAAGAGTAACAAAAGCTGATAAAATCATAATATTAAAATGCATGTCACAGGGTTACCAGCCTTGTCAGTATGTAGGCCTACTCCAATTGACATTTCGCCAGAGCAGAGCTCGCTCCCTCTGACTGTTTGTCGAAGGTTTCTTGGCGAAGGTTTTCAAGTTAATCCATTGGACCATGTGGCTATAATTTACCGTTAAAATTGATTTAAAGGGTATTGATTGACAACTGGTGTAATCTCAATTGTGATGGTCAATAACGATATTGAGAAACGTTATCAAGTAGATATCTTTCTTTCAGAAATTGACATTTTCTGTATAAAATCTGAATGAGAAGAGGGAATTACTCTTGTATAATGCTGGATAGATTTGTTTCCTCTTTACAACACCAGCAGTACATGTAGGTCATACGTTTCACAGGTGTTGACTTTCACGTTGAAAGTTTTGATGGAGTTTAATTGGGAAAATTTAGTTTATGGGTTTATGTGTCAAAATAACGACATCTACTTCAATAAATATTTAATATAGGTCATAGAGTACATGTCATATAAGCCTAAGTTTAGCCTTGTCATTTAATATGGACTCTCCTTGTGATGATGAGTATGTCAAGTTGTAAGTAGATTATGACACCTTATATAGTCTTTGAGTAAATAACTACCAATAAACTAACAAAAAAAACTTAAGCAACGCACACGATGACACAGACGATTCCGTCACGAATATAGCTCTATGTTTTCAAGTCTTTCCAAAATCAAGCAAAAAGTACTGAATTAAATATTTTGCAAAAGTTTGTTAAAAAAGCGCATATGTAAATTTAAAAAAAAACCAAGTACACACGAATATTGTCCATTATAGTCGATGTCGCCGATAGCAAAAAGGAAGCACTTCTCAATTGACCTGAACATTTTAAAATTCAAATAATGCAATCATCGTCTATCGTCGATGCCGCCGATAGCAAAAAGGTAGCACTTCTCAAATTGCTTGAATATGTCAAAATTTGAATATTGTCCCATCGTTACATACATTCATCATCTATCGTCAGATAACGTTAAGATACGCCCCCAGATTGAGACTACATACATTAGACACACAAAGTGTCTGTACGTTTAAAACATACCTCCAGAATAAATAAACAGTGCATATGTTTCTGTTTAAACAGATCTACATTGCATGTACTGTCGATTCTATAAGTAATATTAATGAAGGAACTATCCAATTCGAAAGAATTGCTAGGACTACAGTTAACTCGGTCACACCTAGTTAAACCTAGATAAACATAGTTTACCTGTCGGACGAGCATTGTGCTTATTACCGTTCTCATTTAATTTAGAGCGACATGTACAAATGCTGAACTCGTGACACATAATAATAAACGGGTCCCAATCGTCTGAAGCATCTCAAGTAGAAATATCAGCTAAAGTTGAGATTTGGACGAAATTAGAGTCTGGATTTAAGATGCATCTGCCGTTCAAGCTCTTAATATTTTACTATTATTAACGCAGAATAATGCACTTGCTGTGTGATTCAAATTATTGAACTCCCGCCTATATAGTGGATATTGCTTTAAAGACAATGGACAATATTTGAGATGATATTAAGCTCAAATTGAGATACTGTATGAGATCTGGACCAGTAACTAACCTATCGACGGTGCCGAACAAAACCCAGTAACTCAATTTTGGCGCGAAAACTTTTTTTTGCAGCATCCGCATCTGCTAGACGTCCCGCGTATTTCTATCTTGTCGCCATCTAAGTAACGCGATTGGCTATTTTAATGGCGACAAGACAAACATGCGCGGGACGTCTAGCAGATGTGGATGCTGCAAAAGAAGTTTTCGCGCAAAAATTCAAAATTGAGTAACTGGGTTTTGGTTCGGCACCGTCGCTATAGAGAATATTGTTACATTGACTGACCTAGCTATAATTGAGATTCTGTTTGATTCACATATGATATATTGATCGATCAGCAAGGCTTGACAAGGCGATTAACTTTTATTGGATTATGGATATAATATACCAGGTTCATTCTAATGTAACTCTTTGTTATATCGGTAAGTTATTGATCTACCCCCCCCCCAGTTACCTTACACATGTTACATATCACCATCTGTCAACTTTCCTTGTCCAGTAGATGACTAGCTGCATATAACTGTAAGCTTTTATGTCAACTTTCTTGGGATGGTATTCAATATGGATTTTACTTGAAGTAAGGGTACGGACAACCAGATCACACCATATTAAACTCTTAGACAGTACCAGGCGATATGATTGGCTATCCTTATTCTCAAAGTGAATAAGGTCAATATTGAATAGCATCCCTGGTCCAGTAGCTGACTATAAATGTGGGCTTTACATCCACGATCAGCCATGTTATACTGGCAGACTTTAAACAATCAGGTCGGATGTCCAATATTAAACTAGGAATGTTTCCATACGACAGGGGTGCCACAATGGCTGGGGTAAACCGTAAAGTGACAAAGGATATTAGCCTTTAACCCAGCAAAAAAATTCATTCCTTTACGTCCAACGCTATATTAAGGTTGTTAATCTGCAAAAGTTTGAAGAAATTCCGCGGTTTATGACGAGTTCAACTCACAAGATTTGCATTACGTACGTACGGACTATGAGATAATATATATGAACTGTTTTTGTATGGTCTTATATTTCTTGATCTAACGTTGTTCAGTCATACATCAACAATAACGAATATATTCATACAATATACTTCATGTAATTCATCATACATTCCTCATAAATCTAGCTTTTGTCCTCTTCTATATACACGTATACACACAATGAAGTGCTCATTTCCATCTCATCAGTTTATACATTAACAGAGGGGGCGTCCAATATATGATATAAAATCTACATTTCCGGACGAGGACATATGAAATTACGAAATGTTGAGACAGTGTCGAGTTAATTTTGCTTTTTCCAATTCTATTACACTCTATATCTACTATGCTTGCATTTCATAAAACGTTACATATACCGGTAGGTAGTATTCGCGTGCACGCAGGGATATGATAAAAAATTACAAACCTTTCAAGTTTACTCGTATTTTCTGTAATAAGTCCATATTCTATAATTTGCTATATCTAAATTTTGTCAATATTCACGTACTATATCCACAGCGTATAAACCAAAATCACTGTATGATCGGAATCCTATAAAATTCAACATGTAGCATTTACTGTTATTAAAAGCACATGTAAAATCTGATCACTGTACTCCTTATTGTCGTACTCTATAATTCAACGTGTACTCATTATTGTAATTACCGGAAATCGGCACGTTTATACACAGTGACATCTGTAGTTTAACATCCAAGTTTGAGTTTGACAATTTTTGCATTATCTATATTGTGCATTTCATTCGTATGTTTCTCTGCATATGTGTAAAATGTTAGAACGTTTCAAGTATAGAAGATACGAGGCAGTTTTCAATAAGTTTGCATACGTCAAAGGAAATGTGATATTTTACAATCTATATCCGAACACAATGAAGTAGAACTTGAAGTTTAAACTAGATTTAAATGATATTTTTATTAGGTAACTATTATATAATATGAAACTGGAAGGCACGCAACATACGAGTAAAATGATATTTTAAAATGATGTATTTATTAGGTAACTAGACAATAATCTGACACAGCAAGACACGCAACCTACAAGTAAAACTGTCAAATCTGGTCGTTAAAGCAGATACAATGTAACTGATTGATTAATGACAACCTATGTATGGTTTCCTGGTCCCGTGTGTACTGTCTTATAAAAAAGCACTTACGGAAATCTTAACCTTTCGATGATATGGGCTTTTTTAACACTAAGGGAGGGGTTTCTTTCGTTAGAGACCAGCTAATAATGGCATGGCTTCCTACTACAATGTAGTATCCTAGGTGACCGAGTGATCAGAATGTCCTCGTCATGACCGGTGTCGAGTATAGTAGTGGCAGTCGTATAAGCACATGAACACAAACACCCAATTTGACACTATATCGATGGCTTAGAATTAAAAGGTCGTAAGTGCTACTTACGACCTTTTAAGATTCATACATATTTAGAATAAGCAACACAATGCGCTTCTTATGAGCCCTTTTTCATAAAAATCTGAACTTGTCATGTTGACCAAAATGAAGTTGTAAAAGTTTGTTATTCCATAAGTAAAGAATAAATGTCAGACAAGTTTTCCGTGTTTTCTCAAAATATCGATTTGGTAGTTACGACCTTCTTGTTCTAAGCCATCGATATAGCTGTGTATCAATGTGACATATCACATTGGGATTCGAACCAGGAACGACGAGGACAAGGGATTTGAAGTCGGCAACTAAAATAACCATATGGTCATACTGTGCGTATCACGTCACTTCATGTTAACTGTAAAGTAAGGAACCTACTAACGACATTGAGTATTATACTCTGGGTTGTAAGAGCCATGAATGTTCACAAGGTGTATAAAGCACCAAATTTGGCACACTTGTAGTATAAGTCAGTCTGATTAAAAAAATCCAAAGAGACACTCGATCGAGGCCCTGTCTCCTGCTGAAATGAGGCCCCAAAGGGGTACCTCAGAGTGTACATACTCCCTGGTAGAAATATATGTTATTTTCATCTGATTGCGAAGCAAAACATATGAAACCTTGGTAAATATTATGATTAATGGTGACATTTGAAATATATTGCATTTTGGTATACTTAAACACAAAAATGAGGCCCTGCTAGTGGTTAAAACAAAAAATGAGGCCCGAATTCGGGAAAATAAAAAACTAAATAATATACTCAGGGTTGTAAGAGCCATGAATGTTCACATGATGTATAAAGCACCACATTTGGCACAGTTGCTCTATAAGTCAGTCTGATGAAAAAAATCCTAGGAGACAACCATGAGAGGCCCTGTCTCCTGCCCAAATGAGGCCCCGAAAGTGTATGGGAATCTCCACCTACCCGTCAGTATAAATACATGATTATTTTCCTGATTGTGAAGCAAAACACATTGAGTCATAATATATAAAGTGATTAATGTGAGTGCTTGAAATTCGCAGCTTTTTGTAATAATAAAACTTGGAATAGAGGCCCCATTGGTAGTTTTAACACAAAATGAGGCCCGAATTCAGGAAAAATAAAATAAGAGCATATGGATGTTCACATTATGTATATAAATCACCAAACATAGCATAGTTGCACATCAAGTCGACCACCTATATAAAAACCAATAAAACGTGTATGTGAGGCCCCGTGTTTTGTACAAATGAGGCCCCAAATATGTACTTGATTTCACAAATTCATCTGTATATAATGTACACATTATTATTTTTTCAATTGTTACGCAAATAATCTATAACTGTTTTGTACATTATATTGAATTGGTTAACATAATTTACACTCTTAATTAATAATAGAATATGACAGTGAGGCCCCGCTAGTGGTGTTAACCACCTACAGACTCACCATCACACTACACAGTCGTATATTATATAGAAATGCAACAAATGTTGATAATTAACGATAAATATTGAGTTACATAGTCATTGGTAAGTACAGTGTATAAACAATCTGCATTATATACTTAACTATTTCATATAATACAAACGAGGCCATAATATAGGGTAAATTTCTATCAGAAAATCACAGAATGAAGTAATTATCTTTCAAAAATCGAACGGTTACTTGGTATTATTTTCTCTCCATTTAAGCAAGCTCATATACACAGTGCATTTGATTGTAGGCATATCAGCTGTGCTATGACTAATAACTGTAAAATGTTGATTTGAGGCCCTGTCGTGGTTTAAAGAATGTGTACTTGAATTGATAAACATAACTTGAGGTCATTATAAGTTAAATTTAAATGTGAAAATGGTGCCAATTACTATATTTTGAATGTTTTCTTACCGAGTACAAATGCTTTCATGACCTAATACATTATAATGATTTCTTAACATATTTTTTTTATAAATTAATCCGCATCAACACCTTCAGAACATTAATTTTAGAAACATATACTGTGGAAATCGACTTTTTTAAAGAATTTATTGAGGCCCGTAATAAGGGATTAAATTCTTTCTTTTTTATGCATGTACATGTACTTATTCTGTATTAGCTCGGTTTTGGCCCGATAAGTCAATGAGAGACTGCAAAAACATGCAGTTATCAAACTTTGGTCGATGGGGGGGAACGGTGGTATAGAGGTAGGACGCGCGCTTCAGAATGTGAGGTCTTGTGTTCAATCCTCATCTGGACCACTGGTTAAATTCTATGAGCAAGAAATATAATATCCACATGCTATACTCAACCAATGTGTAAATTGGTACCTGTGAGGGTTGGTTTATTCCTGGACACCGCAGATAGATGTTGGCTGCCACACCCACAGGACGGGTTTCATAAGGTAATTCAATGACCAGGGAAAGCTTAAAAATGTCAAAGGGTGGTTAAACAGCTGAACTATGTGTTGTTATAGCATCAAACCAAGCCATTGTTATAGACGGATGTACACAATTAATCCGATACATTATTTCAGGTTGGTCTTTGTTTTGATTTCAACTACTGTTAAAATGTTGTATTTATTTAAGCTAATGGCGTCCTTAGTCATTTGAGGTACTAAATACTGCCGAGTAAGGTCATTTAATGTACTTAGATACAGTTAACACCACAAAATACAATCATACCAAGACCTGTTGTGTACCCGTAATGCCCATTACGTCAAATCCAGATCTTAAAAGTAACTCACGACAGGCCGTTCAGGTCTGATGTGGTAAACTGAAGTCCTATGAAGTGATTTAATTTTTCAAGCTACAGCTTTGCCTGTCCCAATAAAATACTTACATTCACCAATTACACTGGTACGTGTACTCAAAACCATATGGGTATTTCATGGCATAATACAGTCCTTTCAGGTCCTATTGGTAACTAACTTCTATCTAGAGAGCAAAGCAGACAATAGAAGCTACTAGTATAGTTGGTCCTTTGAAGTAATCACCACCCTCTTATTCAACCATTTCTAATGGATACCAGTGTGTGATTTGATACCTGTGAAGGCAGTGGGCCTCAATGATGGACACACACTAATCAGTAGAGAATTAGTCTCAACACGGAGACTCGAACGCATGTTTCCTTAGGCTAATGATCAGGAGAAGTTAAAATGGCCGTTAAAATGTTGTCCTTTGGCTGAACTGCTGAAAGCGACCATTGAAAACTGATATCTTAATGTTTAACTGTACTAGGCACACCCATGCCTCTTGAGGTACATCAAATGTTTGGCACATTTATTTCATACTCTGGCTCTGGGGGTAACTTTCACTCATCGACACATATATTTCATGTTCCATTGGGTATTTAAAACTAATGGTCACATATTTTCTTGTCTACGCTAGGAACCTAACATTAATTGTCACATACCAAACCATTTCTTCGTTTAGCGTCCGAGGACGGATAGGTTTGAGCATCTTGGGAAGAAAAATAACCAACAAACTTTGTAACCTTTTTTATCTTCAAAATCCATCGAGATATGGCTTTTATATTTATCATATCAATATGTCACCCTACCCCTACACAGCAGTAGGTTTCACACAAACAATTTTCAGTTTGAACGATATATTTGTTAGCCATATAATAATGAGCAAATAAGTCGTTATGTCTTTTTACGAGTGTTTTGTTCTTGTCTCAGGATAGCTAGATAGGTTTTCGAACTTAGGACGGACGCTAAACGAAGAAACAATTTGGTATGTCCTAACTCTGAATTCAATGGAGGACAAGCTTTTTTAGCCACCTATTCAATTTGTCACATCTACATCTGGCTCAATGGGGTTGGTAAACCTGCCCTGTTAAATCAGTCCTAGCTCTAAGAGTAAAAGTTAGGGCCTCATGTAAAGATATTCTGGGTTTGTGTAATGACAAATAATTCATTAGTAGGTACACTGCCAATGTAAAACTTCATGGCATTTTGTGGTACCGGGGTACATGGCACTACTTCAGTAATTCATGGCCATGGGATACATGTTACCTCATAAATACTTAACCATGTACTGCGAAGCCATGGTTCCATGGAGTATCTGTAAAGAAGGGTCATTCTTGGCCCTAAAAATACAACCATTCCTTGTGGGGAATCGACCTCTAGTAAACAACTTCATCGACATATACTTTCAAACACAAATACAATTATTAGGAAGAGCAATGCTAGTGCTAAATGCTGTTTTAAAGTATGCGCGATACAAACATCTATTACAAAACATAACAACATAACCAGGCAAATTGATATACATTCACATTCACTTTACAACACAATATTATGTTTTATCTCATCGATTTGTGCAATGAATATTCGGTGTTAACATGTATGCGACATGTTAAAATCGATTATTATGAATATTGTAAGCAATTTTTTAATTACTTTGTTGAATATATGCTATTTACCCGCTAATGGGCTTCAGTGAAGTTTAAACCACACATGGGGCCTCATATCCACAGTTACTGTTTACAATACGGTATAGCTTATATACCAACATTCAACACAGTTATATAAATTATATTTCTGTTACAGATACTTTGATTAAATCTATAAGTAAATATAAATATTTTATTATCGTTATTCTACGTATGAATTCAATCCATTTTTTTTTCAAAATAGATTTAACCCTTTATATGGCCTCAATTCACTAAAAGTAATCAAATATTAGTTATTTACTGTATATTTATATTACTTTATTATTATTTACGATTGGTATAAAATATGTCTTGTATTTGAGTATTGAATCAATGTACTGATTTAATTTCTAGTGTGTCTTATATAAAGTATTGTGTTTAGTTTGTACCCCTAATGGGGCCTCATTTTCACATTGGAACTATAATTAAAGTATCAATATGGTAAATTTTCATATACAACAAAATATAATTCACTTTTACAAATCATTTGTTGCACATTTTAGAGACATTTATATGTCTTACAGATTTCATCGTGAACATATTAAATTCATCCACGTTTTCATGATTGAAAAATGTCCTTTTAAGGGCCTCAATCAATAAATAAGTTGTATTTTAAATAAATTAAATTATATTATAAGCATCACTGGGTCAACTGGTCTGCATTCTATTGTTGTCTTGTTCAACTATTCATAATACTGAAACTAAGTATAAAAATATGTTTTTAATTCTATGAAATTTCCAAAAATTCCCCTTTCGGGCCTCATATTTGTAATAAAACATGTATGAGAGTGGAATTCATAATACACTATATCATATATGTACTTGATTTAGACATTCCAATTGAAATTTTGGTGATTTTTATATATTTTTTTAAATTTTTTTTCATATTTTTAGTGTGCAGAGCAATTTAATTTGATGGACCCTTTTTGGGGCCTCATATATGCGAATTAAGGGCTGAACAGCTTGTCTCTTTCACTTTTCTGGAAGTCAATATATTGATTGTTATTTTGTGAAAGTTTGGTGCTTTATACACCTTGTGAACAAAATGACCATTTTTTGGTTCTTACAACCCTGAGTATTAGGGCGAGTGGCGCTAACATGGGCGCTCGTTATTTTCAGTTATACTGTACTAAATGAATGATGCTTGTGCCTATAAAGATGTATTTTGGTACATTGCGATGGTCATAAGAAATCACTAACAGGAGATAAATGTTTGAACAATCTTAATAACTCATTTCCCATTCTCACGTACGCGTTTATCGACTTCCTGTGAAAATGCTCATCACATTATTTATAACGTTTGACACATGATTTATAGTCAATATTGAACTAGTTACAAGAAGAACGTATTAGTGTTACCAGGTCTAACATTGTATCCCCGTGTCCAGCATGTTTACAATGTGTAGCTTATGTTGACTGTAACCAACATTCAAGTGTAGGCAAGGCTTATACACACAGATAATGTGGTACAAATAAATAATGTAAACATTCACAGAGTTGCATTGGAACGACAAATATTTAGTTCAACCTTCAAGAATCACAATGTCTACGAATACGGCTGTCCTGTAGCCGTACGTAAACAGGTATTCTCAAAGGCTTGTAAAGCTACGGACCGTGCCCTAGCCACGCACATCGGGTTGGGGCAAGGCCTAAACATGTGCGCCGGTAAGCTTATTGTGACCAGAAAGCTTATTTTATACACCTAACGGACACAATTCCATTACAAGAGTAATATGTTCAAGACTTATCTCCAATCAAGTTGTTTATAATTATTATTGTGATATCAATTAATTAAGTGTTCCTCTTTTGTTTATCATGATATATCAATTAATGTGTACGATCGGTTTATTTTCTATAAAACACGGAAACATCTCAAGTACTTAGTAATCATTGTTATACCTATGTCCCACTAAACAGTTTTGCCTCGGCGATGAACTTCCGATTTAATAAACAGCCATCGGAATGCAACACGACAACGGTCCTCGTGATCTAGACGAAGCTTCGGGGTAAGTCATTCATTGCACATTTCTTAAATCCCTGTCCCGATGCTAATTGAAGCTTATTTATTTACTAGAAAATCGGGAGTAATGTGCTACATCGCAGAGGCAAAACATGTTCAGTGGGACCTATGCTTAACTTTCAGTGATAGTATAGTCCATTCCGTTCATATCTGGCAATATATCAACATACCGTTATACTTCCTCGTAAAACATGTTTTCTCTTAATTACAAATTAACCGAGAATTGATAAACGTGAATGAAAATAACAACATTGCCGCTCTCAATTACGGTGAACGACATCTAGACAACTTACTACACAATGGTATAGTATGCTGGGACGTAGCTTGGTTAAATTTAGTAAATAAAGTAAGTAAATAAAGTCTTTTTTTACGATTTTACGAGGCTAACATATTTACAATAATGCAATCTTCCATATCGCATATGGGCCTCACGTTTGGTTGTAATTTATAACATAGTAGCATGCGTTATAATTATGAGATACATAGGTGATACTAAACGTGAATATGTAAATAATTATAATATGTAAATAACCAGTAAATAACATGCTAGTCACATACAACATACAACCGTAAAGTCTTAAAATAAAGTGTTCAGTTACTGTCAGTTAGGGATCGTAAAGTTGGAAATCTGGACGATCAATGCATCGTGCGTTTAATCGAAGCTGATGTATAAATCTATAGTAATCATAAAAAACATGAACTTATATATACTTAACTTGAATTCAGTCTTGAGCGAGTGGTACTACATTTATAAGTATGTAACACTTCATTGAAGAGTCAAACCATTAAAGATCTAAATGGATATCTTTACAAAGACTATCATCGGCTCGTGACATCTTATTCAGGTTACATCTTTAAAAAAGGCATGATTCCTAGTAGTTATATGAGCCTCCGACCATATGGACCATATAGGCGAATCAAACTCAACTTTACAGGCAACGGTAACCATAATACAGAGTGGTTCGAAAAGATACTGAATAAAGCGTTAAGCATGTAGAGCGGATTCGACAAATGCTAGACGCTCAGTATATGGGGGAAACTGGCTTCTCTTCTCTCATACACTCGTGGCGATGGATAACATCAGGAATGAGGTGTCGAGAGTGATTAATATAAGTTTGAAAAACTTGTTTCACAATCGACCTTACATAAATGAGTATAAACTAGACAATAGTGAAGTTATCCCATGTAGGCTATTTAGCGAGACTTGTAGCCCATTCATTCAGTAAGCTACATATTCAACCTATTTAGGCTACCCATCACATGTACTGACAGCGTGTATTAAGTTAACTATGTAGCCTGTCTATTATCATATTTAGTAGTATACCATTTAAAATTGTAGTATTCGTTCAAATAATTTAGCACTTCTAGATTTGTCATTATAGTGATCAACCAAATTCGCTAAAACCGCACAATTGACCCGTGGTCACCCGGAATAGTGAAGAGAGACTATTATTACCAGATAGTCCTTTGGGCGAGGCCCCAGAAGTGTTAATTCATTTAAGGGTTCGCGGGATAGTGCAGATATAGGAGGTGTACTCGTTCCAGAGAAACCACTGGTTCTTTTACATGCCAGGTGTATAGCACCATAGTCTGTCTATGTTAATAGAGACAACTCCCGAATCTACTCTTTTCTCGTGAAATTAGTTCCCTACAATCATAGGTAGATAATCAAGCCCAGAATAAAATGTAACTATTGAAAGAATAAGATAATTGATAGATAAAATATATTATGTTGTTGGTGGCCAGACTGATAGCAACCATACACATGTGACCTCTAATATTGCTGTTCCCTAGTGTAGTACACTATTGAACGTATATAGTGCGATATCATGGTTATACCATAACTAACCGAGCTATATATTCATACACCATAACATATCCATAAAAAGATAATAAAATAGTTTTACATACAGTTATATCAACTGATCAATAAAACCACGAGTTCTATATTAATCTACATATTGACAAACCAGTGGGATTCAAAACGGGTCCTTTTACATGTACTTTACAAGTACATGCTCGTGTGTATAATATATATGTATGAGTATTATGTATTTCCGCATACATGCAGCATACACACTCGTACAGTTTTGAATTCATATACATATAAATAAACAATTGATACAGAGCAACAGGGATGCACACATCGCTGGCTTAAAATGAGAAGGTCGTATGTGCCACTTACGACCTTATAAGACTGATACATATTTGAAATCTACATTTCAATGTTCTTCTTATTAACCTACTTTCATGAAAATGGGAACTTGTCATGTTGACCAAACTGAAGTTGAAAGAGCTTGTTTTACCATACGTAAAGAGTAAATTTCGGACAGTTTTTCCGTGTTTTCTCAAGATATCGATTTTGTACTTACGACCTTCTCATTCTAAGCCATCGACATGTATATACAAAATATATGCATTTATATATACATGTACTATAGTGCTACATAAAATACAATCGTATATGTTATGCATCTTTAATCCAAAAGCATTCATCTATAAGTGAATATTATTAGTGTGTTATTTCCTATCATATTTCACACGAAAAAGTCGAGTTATGCTCGTGTACGAGTGTATACATTTTGTTTCATACAAACATGTGGCCCTACTGTACATGCACCGGTGGTATATAGTTACATCAGTACATACCTGCATCATGTTATAAATTCCGGTTCACATTTTATATCCTAGTATAAATATAAATCCTTTTGAATCCATAAACTCCCAAAAAAGGATAAATAATTGAATTATTCTAGTATCCAATTTCACGTCTTTACTTTGTATGTTTGCTTATATTATCAATGTGTACATACTTTACTGTGGGGACAACAAGATTTAAACCTCGAGTTCTATTCAACTGTTCAACCATTTCATGAGGCGATCAAGTTACACTATGTGTTGCTGGTGCGTACAGTACATATTTGTTTACTCTCACTTACCGCTGGTGCGTACATGTTTGTTTACTGTCACTCACCGCATCAGTGATAATGATTTTTATGGTCGTAAAGCGAGTATGTACACAGGAGTGCGATTCGATATATTTATGAAATCGTCTTTGTCTTTTCCAGTGATTGAAACAATGCCAGTAACGGCGGGTTTTTTCTACTTTTTGTTAAACTCCCTGAGACTGCAGGGATAAACGAATGAATGATATACCATGGGAGAAGACCTGTTCCGGACTGGTGCAAGTTCTATTTCATTTATCGTGTGACGCGACCTAGACTCGAACCTGAGGCCCTACCACTGAGTTCGAACGTCACAGGATGGTACAATTGTATTTGCATGTACTGATTTTGCTATAATTATGCTTGCGAAAGTGCGTGACTTTGTTTGGTGCTGTTATTGTATATTTAAGAGGAGTACAAGGTCCGCGACCAAAACAAAGTGCTAGCAAACGACTAATTCAGTCTATTATTTCCACTTAAATATGGTGGACATCGATTACCTCACACCGAAAGCGCATACGCAGCGCTGTGCTGCATTGGCGCACTTAGACAAAGCAAGCAAGCAACCAACCGACCAAGCAACAAACCCTCCGCTGTATATGACAGTAAATTGATGAAATACGACATAAACCCCGATGAAACCAAATTGAAGCTATTATCGTGTTGTACAGACATGTTTACAATAACTCGTGTGTAGTTTTATTTGCAATAAAGATAAATTGAACTCATAAACGTACTTTACTAGGTTACTATGCGACGTTACTGGTATTTAACGAGTCATGTACGAGTTGTATATGATAGTGTATATAGCTTGACGAATTTGACCCGACCCTCACCTTATGCATGATTCTAACACAGTCTGAATTTTACTCCATGTAATCATTTAGGACTGTTCCGTGATTGAATTAGGAAATGGAGCTCCGTCCAATATATCACGGTTTGAAGTTCAAAGATCTATTTTCTAAATATATTACAAGGTTCTTGCTTTGCATATATCAATTTCCGCAAGCAAGTCGTGCAATATCGGTATTTCGATTTTGTGTATGTATTACATCTTGAGCGTCTTCGTAATACTCCCCTTATGTGAAAACTTACAACCGAGGTTTTAAATACAGACAACATATCGACTGTTAAATTATGCTAATCTAATGGTCAGGTTCGTGTCAAATTCGCCAAGCTATATTTACAGTGTAATTAACTTCATAAACTCGGGTCTGTATTTGAACTTCACTTCAGGGTCTATTTATGGTTCTCTAAATTTGTTATATTAACTGTATCCCCGTCAACTTTATTAGTATATTTTAACAGTTGACTACCTGCCGCCCACAATACCCCTGGGTCGGTATTTATAAGTCATCCTGAGTGAAAACTTAAATATTTTGACTTAAATGTTAAGAAAATGCCCATATTTCATATGCCTTTTTGTATTTGTAATTGTTATAAAACATAATATGTGTTCACGCAATAAACGGTGCGGTGCGGTGCGTTGTGGTGCGTTGCGTTACGTTGCTTTGCGCTGCGTTGCGTTGCGTTGCTTCGCGTTGCGTTGCTTCACGTCGCGTCCGAATTAAAAACAAATTAGACGTGCATAATCTCCTTCATGGTTCTTATGCACAAACCTAGTTTCATAAACCTAACTTGAAAGGTGTTTAAGTTATGGCTGGATCCAGATTATCCGACGGACGGACGGACGGACTGACGGAGGGCAAACCTACATGTATAGTCCCATCCGGAATAAACTCGGTAGGTGACTTATAATGGTACGTATGTCTATGAAGCACCCCCTATTATCTAGCACGACGTAAATGAAGATAGCAAACACTTTCTAATTACAGTTGTGCATATATAGGTACTGTATAGCAATCAATCCGAACTTGTATAGGAATATCAAACAAGTCACTGAACGGAAGAATTATCAAGTTATATCCAGGACTCATTTGAACAGTGAGTTTAGGATCAACCAATAAGAGAAACAACTCCGATATATTTTAATTCTTTTAGTGAACGATTACTTCCCTTCCACAATTAACCTGAGAGGATGAGTAAACCAGGTAGAAAGTAATGTGAACAGTTTTCTCGGCATACATGATAAAACAACTTTATTTCTATTTCCAACCAACGGAAAAACATAATTCTCCATACTTTTTTTAGACTTTATTTAGAATCATTTATTTCATTATGTTATTACATATTCATTTTAGTGATGATTTTACTTTATGATAACAAAAGTGTTGTTACATAATATACAATGACTGAAATACACCTAAACATCTGATTTAGGTGTCAATATGTACATTAGCAATAGTGTAATTTGAAATATGTATTGTTGTAAATATTTTCATTGTTTATATATGTTCATTTGTATTATTGTTGTGCACCATAATGAAAATTGGTTCACCAATTATGTTATCCACCGAAAATAAAGACGTTATTATTATTATTATTTCAAATGACTATGGGTTTTATTCAATCTCTATACTTTTCCCACTTTACATTAGACATAGGCGATCCATGTATTGTTTAAAATTGTTAAGACTTCCATTATTATTATCTATTATCTTTTCCTTTGTCATTACTCCACCATGACTGCATTATATTATATTTACACATGTAACATGCATTATCTGTATAATCATGTGTCGTAATTACGATTTGGGTTAATAAAAAGGTATGTTCATATATTTCAGTCAGTTAAGTGAAACGCATTAGACGGAAAATGATTCCGGATTGAGAGGTCCCGGGTTCAATCCTAGTCTGGACCACAGGTTAATTTTTCTGATCAAGAATAACCCACATACTCCACTCCACCAAGGTGTATTATGCCTGTGAGGGTGGTGTCTATTCCTGGGCGCCGCAGATCCATGTTGGCTGCAGAAATAGTCTCCCCAGTGATATAGGTAAGCGAATGTAGATTTCACTTGGCAGGAAGTTAATAATTAAATATCAAAGAGTGGTTGAACGGCTGAAAACAGCCTTAAAAATGGGTAACTTTTTCATAACGCACAGTAATAGTTTTGTTAATAATACAGTTTATTTCAGATACTATATAAATCAGTCACCAACCTGTAGTGCATGTATATGTGTGCTTTCATACAAAATATGTTTATTTATTTACATCACAGACTAATTGATGTCAATTAACAAAGTTTACAAGTTGCTTTACATTCTAGTTTAGCTGAGGTATCACTGCAGATGAAGTCTTTAAAGTCTCCACAGTTAGATAGGTCGTCAACACACGGTGCTGTATCTGAATCAGAACATTGGAAACATAATTATATTAATATCAAATCGGCAAAGCATCAATTGTGCACCAGTAATTTGCACCCACATCACCCCCGGGGATGTGCAAGGATTTTTCTTTTGGGTTGTCGAAACCCCTCCCTTTCACGACCCTGAGGGGGACAGCTGGTAAAATCTCCAGTATTTCCCCAGCCCCTGACTACTTAATATTGTACTGGGGTATTGGTTTTGGGTAAAATTTCCAAACATTTCCTTTTTCAGTGCGGGGGAAGCTGGAAGGTAAAAACACGACCGTTTCCCCGGCTATCCCCCAATGATCCCGGGAGTAAGACCGTGGATGCAACTGACCGGTGCATAAACAGAAACACATGATATAATAGTTACACATGTATGCCCCATGGCAGTCAAATAGTCCAAATAATAAAAGTGATTTTTACCTTTAATCTACAGACATGAACATCAATGGGAGAATCAACTACTGCAGATCAACCCCATGTGAATGTTAAATTGTTATAGGGCAAAGCGTTCTTGAGTAATCATTTGGTCTACCATCCGACCGACAGACGGACAGAAAGACCGACGGTCATGTGTATATTACTAGTATAAGAAAACCTCTTCTAGATATTATTACTACTAGCCATGATTGTAAAATATGTCAGACTATGAGAAATTGATATATGTACGAGGGCCATTCAAAAAATACGTAGACAATCTCGACTGTTTAACTATTTATCATCCGAATTTCATCAAACTTGGTAGAAATTAGGTTCTACCGGTTATGAATTCAGTGCGTATATATATCATGAAAAATATATGTTATGTTCGAAAATATGGTAGTTATAGCAACGCAAAATTGAACACACGGGGCAACTCATCGATTTATCCCGTAGAAAATTGGTGTTGATTTCTTCACCCCGTCATTATCTTTAACGGTTGCGAAACCTTTATAGAATTGATGTGTGTATCGTTTGAGACTATATAGTTCTGTGTTTCAAATTATGATGTCATAATAAACAGGGTTACAGAGATATTGGTTATCATACAAAGTCACTCTTAAAAGCGGAAAGAAAACGTGACGTCGCGTTAAACCTCGGGGGAATGCGTTATCCTGAAATTATGTGTTGCGCTTGGTATAAACAGTTTTTAAACACACCTACTTACTTGAATCGTGGTCGAAAATTGGAGATTTCACCTAGAGGAAGTACTGGAACATAATGTAAAACATACAGTGCCGGGATTGTATATAATTCTTGTTTTTATCATCTTACACATGCCCCATGGAGTCCAAATTTCGCTCTTTTCTGGACGTCAAGACTTTGATATCGGCGCGATTTTGGGTACGTGAGTGTAAAACTCGAAACAACAAATGAAATAATAAATGTTATCTGTTTTTTTTTGGAAGTTTAATCCGCCATTGTAAATTGGTCATTTAACAGAATGGTTGGAGTTGTACAATAAGTATTATAGTAAAAATTTAGAAGATTTTGTGAGGTTACCGAAATATATGACGTCAACAACGACGTCTGGGCTTGCCCCGTAGTCACTATAGGTACATTGCATAAAACATGATTCTCACTTAACCGTCGGTCCGATTTCTATGAAACTTTTTGATTTTGGCGGCTGAAGGTGGTGCTACACCATTATAAATAATTATTGATATATCTGAAAAAAATAAACTAGCAAATTGATTTGTCTACGTATTTTTTGAATGCCCCTCGTATTATATAGTACATATATTTATGTGAAAGAGACTTTAAATTATTTTGAATCTTTTTAAGTCTATTACTTCTTGCATGCTATGCAATGGCACTTATATGCAAACCATCTTTCTGTTCAATATTGCCAAGTATATTAATAGTTACTCTACCCGTATTGAAATCGGGTGCCACATGCTACGACAACCGCGCTAACAACTTACATGTAGTTACGAAGGCGATGACACGATTCTTTAACACAGTCTGTATATGCAAATAAAATAAGCTAAATACGTACGTAAACACATTTTGCAAAATCCACGACAATTTTCAAACATCCATAAATCGCTACATTCTAGAGTATATCCAGCACAATGCTCTATAGGTTGTTTGTTGCCACATGATGATTCTACAAACCAAATAATACAAGTGATTTTTAAATTGTTTTGTCATTAATTTATACTAGTATGCCCTGAAGAAGGCTCTAAGAGAGCCGAATAAAAGAAAGAAAAACAAACACGTTGTCTAGTTGTTAGTTCCATATATTTATTTATTGTATTCAAGTGATTATTCAGTAATATCGCTGGTAAAGAATGAGAAGTTCGTAAGTACTCAATCGATATTTCGAGAAAACAAGAAAAAATGTCTGAACATTATTATTTACTTATAGTAAAACTTTTTTTATGAAAATATGCTCATAAGATGCGCCGTTTGATGTTGATTTTAACTATGTATCATTCGTAATTATGAGCTGACGACCTTCTCATTGTTAGCCAGCGAAATGTACATTTTTTTTACTTTACTAAGTCCTAAAACAAATATTTCATATAATACGAGCGTATATACTAGTACATGCATATGTTCCAGCAAACCCTATTATTGAATATATGTAAAGGTTAATTTATAAGTATACTTGTAGTTACCACCTTATAAGCAATTCTACTGCTAGTATTCTTTCTTGGAACAAAACCGTCTGAAACGGGCAAAGATAAAAATGAAAAATCACCTGGTGGCAAGTTAGAAGTTGGTAAAGTTGTCGTGGGTAAAGTTGTCGTGGGTAATGTGGTCGTCGGCAAAGTTGTCGTCGGCGAAGTTATCGTTGGTAAGGTTGTCTTCGGTATGGTTGTCGTCGAAAAAGTGGTCGTCGGTAACGTGGTCGTCGGTAAAGTGGTCGTCGGTAACGTTGACTTCGGTAACGTTGACGTCGGTATAGTGGTCGTCGATAACGTTGACGTCGGTAAAGATGTCGTCGGTAATGTTGACGTCGGTAAAGATGTCGTCGGTAAGGTTGTAGTTGATGTTGTTGTCAATGATACAGTTGAAGGTTTTGTAGATCGTCTTGTCGTAGTTGTAGAATCTGAATGATAAATATGAAATCCATTTCATATAATGAATCTAATTTCTTTAACGACACATTCAACATATCACGCAGTATTGCTCTCGTCGGAACACCTGGTGAATCCAGATAGAGCTAATTTTAGAACAATCCGGATATGAATATGTGTGCCTCCTAGACACTGTTAATGAAATGGATTTCATCGTATGACTACTTGTAGAAATCAACGTGCTGATAGCACTGAAAGATGAGTGTTTGTTCCTGCCATCATTCACCAGGCAGTTATATTACCAGTCACAAAGTGAATGACAGATTCACATCTGTGCTACGTTCACTGGGTCTGGATTTGTTTATAAAAAATAAATGGCAAATGTTTGTGACAGTATAAATCTTCCTACAAGTTATCCAATAATTTCAAGTTTATAAGACACTAACCTAGTATTCTCTATGTAGACAATCAAGAATGTGAATGCGAGAGGAGACTTTCTATATAAGGTAGCGTGTAATTCACCTTTACAGTAATACCTAATATATCGCTGGCTTAGAATGAGAAGGTGGTAACTACTTCTTACGTCCTTATAAGACCGATACATAATTTAGATCTGCATCATTAGGCGCTTCTTATGAGCCTATTGTCATGAAAATCGGAACTTGTCATGTTGACCAAAATGGAATTGTAAAAACTCGTTTTACCAAAAAAAGAGTAATTGTCAGACAGATTTTTCTTGTTTCCTCAAAATATCGATTTTGTACTTACGACATTCGCATTTTAAGTCAGCGATATCATGTAAATGTTTAGAAAATATTGAACCTTTTTCACAATCGATCAGAAGTCAATTGGTTAAAAAAATAAATTCCAAGTATACAAACTTGCCGACTCGATAGACTTACCCACTGTACATAAATTACAATATTTGCGACAGTGTAGTTGTGCCCATGGTAAATAATCTCCTACACATATATAGTCAGAACTATAGTCCATACAATCATTGTCAACGTCATCACATGTTTCAGCAATATCTAAATATATATAAACATTTGGTTAATGCGCTTGTCGTACCGTCTAATCTGGCGTCCCAGGTTCGAATCCCGGTGGTGGCACATACACCGTATATATATTCCTGCCATACATGTGTTTCACCATAAAGCTGACTGGCAAATAAAGGCTATGCTCGGCTTGTCTATGCTCGGTATTGCAGTTGGTTTATTTAGTTCTGTCTGGTACATGCGCACATAATGTAATATCAAAGCATCCTTAATCTTTTGAACATTCGAACATTTAATGAATACTTTATTCACTAAGCTAAAAACCGCAGGTGATTTCCCATAACATTGAACGTTTAGAAAAGTCAAATCATAAGGACTTCATCCAAAAACAGAAAATCTTGGTCATTTATAAGACATCAACGAGTCACTAGGATATATAACAAGGACGTCCCACAAAGATGCATATAACCAAGCGACACGAAGACAAACAGTCGTGTTCTTAAGTTTCGCATTCGACTACAAAGAGGACAATATACCAGTATGCATTAAACTTGCCATAATGTTGCAATTTCGTATTTGATATTAAAGTTAACAATACACGCATTAAACTTGCCATAATGTTGCAATTTCGTATTTGATATTAAAGTTAACAATACATGCATTAAACTTGTCATAATGTTGCAATTTCGTATTTGATATTAAAGTTAACAATACACGCATTAAACTTGTCATAATGTTGCAATTTCGTATTTGATATTAAAGTTAACAATACATGCATTAAACTTGCCATAATGTTGCAATTTCGTATTTGATATTAAAGTTAACAATACACGCATTAAACTTGCCATAATGTTGCAATTTCGTATTTGATATTAAAGTTAACAATGCATGCATTAAACTTGTCATAATTTTGCAATTTCATATTTGATATTAAAGTTAACAATACATGCATTAAACTTGTCACAATGTTGCAATTTCGTATTTGATATTAAAGATAACAATACTTGCATAAACCATGCCTTAATGTTGCAACTTCGTATTGGACCTCAAAGTTAACAATACATGCATAAAACGTGCCATAATGATGCAATTTCGTATTTGATATTAAAGTTAACAATACAATACAATACAATACAATACAATACATGCATATATAAAACTTACCACCATTTGGTAGTGGAAGTGGTTGTGCTGTTGGAAGTATTGGGGAAGTAGAAGCTGAAATGAAGAAAATCGTTTATGATTAGATGTTACATCACGATGATGCAAACCTTTATCTCACTACAATAGTACGAGACAATAATACAAAATGGACCTAACTATAGGTTGGTACATTTTTAAAAACGTTTTCTTTGATAACTAATATAATTAAACCAACTGTTCTATAGTATAAACAATAGCTCCAGACCATAGTTCAGCTCAATCAAATATTGTTTAAATCCCCCAACCAACTTCAAATTTTGACCCATACATGGTTCGAAGGCAATTTTCACCAAAACAAGGTTTATATATGGACTTGTTATATTATCTTCATTAGTTGTATCTGCATAGCGTGGATGATTTGAAGCCAATTTTGTTAATATTTTATAATCATATCTTGCGACAGCCTATTAAATTAAGATAATACACAATCATAAGGCAGCACTCAACTTAAACTGAGCACAGGAAACATACACGCATCCCATACCACTAAGCTTGTAAACGATATACTGACCGGTACTTTTTAAATTAGCTAAGCAAGAAAATGAACTTAATTGTTAAAAGACAATGTTTCATCTGTCAAAAAGTCAAACGCACTTCAATGTGTCGCTGGCTTAAAATGAGAAGGTCGTAAATTCCATATACGACCTCATAAAACTAATGTATAAGACATATTAATGGCTTAGAATTAGAAGGTCGTAACTACCAAATCGATATTTTGAGAAAACACGGAAAAACGGTCTGACATTTACTCTTTACTTAGGGTAAAACACCCTTTTACAACTTCATTTTGGTCAACATGACAAGTTCCGATTTTTATGAAAATAGGCTCATAAGAAGCGCCTTGTGATGCTTATTCTAAATATGTATGAATCTTAAAAGGTCGTAAGTGGCATTAAGACATTATAATTCTAAGCCATCGAAATGTATAAGACTAATGTGTAAGAATAATGTATAGATAAATACATATTTGAAATATACAGCAAAAGGCACATTTGTATGAAAATCGGAAGTTGAAATGCTTCTTTTACCATAAGTAAAGAGCAATTATCAGACAGACGTTCTTGTTTTCCCAAAACATTGATTTTGTAGTTACCGCCTTCTCATTCTTAGTATATGTATAATTATGAATTAATGCGGGGGCACAATCACAATCGCATTAAAATCAGACCTTTATTACGCTCCACTTTTTTACGCTGATATAACACCGTAAGGGATTGAAGCAAATGGTAGGAAATGATTTTAGAGATTGTTATAATAACGATGTATGAATGCATGTGGTGGCACGGTTGTCGAGCGGATAGACCACTTGAATGCTCATCGATAGGTTTCGATCCTCGGCCGAGACACTTGATCATTTCTGAAATATTTTTCAGTGTGTCCCACCCAACTAGAGATAAACTAGTTGGCAACCCAGAGGTAGTCTCGCGTGTATCAGTGCTGTACACCGAGCACGTTAAAGTGTCTCTTCGGAAAGAGCTAGGGCAGCGCACTCGGACACCTTGTATCACCACACTGTCTCTCTACTCGCTGTCTCTTCTGCAAAAACACAAGACCCCATTGGAAATAATGTCAATGTTTAGACTTACCACCGTGTGTAGATGGGTGTGTGGTTGCTGTGTGTGGAGAGGATGTAGCACCTTGTGTGAGAGAAAAGACAAACGATGAGTACAGAAGTTATATTAGGAATATTAGGTCTACACATAAGGTTCCCATTACGTCAATAGCTGTGTTGTCGGAGCCCAATTTAAGCAAAAATGTTGCCAATGCCGAAGATGTTCATTACACCCAGTTAGCAAATTAGTGATAAAGAAAGGATTGAACAGTAAATACTAACGTTCAAACGAATTGTAGACGCATCAAAATCTTATCTGAAAGGAATGCCTTTATTATCATTATAGTGAACGGCGTTATCTCTATAGTCACCTGCTTTAAAATAAAATAAATAAAATACATTGCCCTATGATTTTCTTTACATGGAGGTTCGTCACTAACAGTAGTGTGAGTAGACGACCCATATAGCGTTTATGGTCAGAAATTCTAAGGTCAAGGTCACTGTGACCTTCACCAATTTCGATAATTAGGCTGTTATGGGGACATACATGTATTACAAACATCTCTTCTTTTTCGAACTCTGCTGTGTTCTGCTTCGCCTGTCTAATTTGGTATTTCATTTTTCTGAATAATAATTAGTCTACTAATAATATCTATTTTACAGACTAAATGTTACCTGGACATAGGTTGCAGAATTTGACACAGTGTAGCTGCGACCATGGAATCATATCCCCTCTACATATAAAGTCAAAGGAGTAATCTGCACAGTCATCCTCGGTATCCAAACACGTATCAACACTAACACCACTGTCTAGAGAAACAAAATAGCGCTGTGCACGGAATTTCATACAATGTCTTGTGGCTATTAAAAATCAATGAATAGATAGAGAATAATAGGTTAGTGCCGTGGATGAGTAAGTTTATCGGGCAAGGCGGAGGAATTTATCGGGTGAGCCGTAGGCGAATCCGATAATTTCCGCAGCCGAGCCGGATAAACTTTCACTCACTCCACGGCACTAACCTATTATTCTATTTATCCGGTCACTACATCTGCTTTAAAAAGGGAATAAAAGTCGGACTATTTATTTGCCTTTTCATTATGTGTGCGTAACGTCACGTTCGTTCACTGACGTCACGACAAAACAACAACGTCGGACATCTTGATAACGTCATGTACACGCAGGTAAGTCGTAGAACAATTATTGATCGACCCAAGCTCATTTGAAATAGGAAAAGCTCATCCTCGGATACAGAGTTTCAGCCGGCGACCCCGCTTTATGAAGAAGTCCGTCAGATCACGTGATGAGGTGACGGTTTATTGCAAGTCACATGACCACTTGACGGTTTATTGAAAATGTTATCCGGCACCCTGTTATCGGGCTGATTTGGCCGGAAGTGACTGGATAAGGACCAGTTAACGTCCACACAACTCGCAATACCAATACCACTGTCTAGAGAAACGAAATAGTGTGTGATGTGTATGGTATACAAGTAATACTCGTACTATGTCATTTAGTACTTTAAAAATACAATGAATAGGGCCAAGTAAACGTTCTAGCTTTATAGAGTTTTAGTACATGTATGGTGTTTTTCGACGAAGCCGCATTTTATTTAAAACATTATATATCCATAAATATTTAATGTAAGCAATTGGTTTGAACCTGCCATCCTTGTTTTTTTGTTTTATTTCAAAGTGAACAGCAATCTTTAAAACACCCAACGATTTTATTCAAAGCGTTATCAATCAGACATAGAAAAATGTGTCGTTGATAGCTTAGGTGAGGTTGATTGCTGCGTGCCCTGTCCGATTTCATCATACCTTTTATGCTGATCAATTTTTAGGCGTCGAACATTTGAAAAGTGTACTGGGATGCCCTCGACCGAGGCACACGTATCGCTGGCTTAGAATAAAAAGGTCGTAAGTTCCACTTATAAGACTTATGCATATTTGAAATTAACACCATAAGGCGCTTCTTATTGTCATGAAAATCGGAATTTGTCTTGTTGACCAAACTGAAGTTGAAAAAAGCTTGTTTTACCATAAGTAAAGAGTAATTGTCTCACAGTTTTTCTTGTTTTCTCAAAATATTGATTTTGTAGATACGACCTTCTCATTCTAAGCCAGCGATATTGATGAGAAACATAAACTTTATCACCACCTAAAAACAACACCTAGACTTACCTACCATTCCTGGTGAAGGTCTACATATATTACAGAATTTGCGACAGTGTATGTTAGACCATGGGATCATGTCACCTTTGCATATATAGTCATATCCATACCCAGCACAATCAAGTTCGACGTCATAACATTCATCAGTTGTTCTTACTACATTAGCTATATAATAAAGCAAACATAATTTTAACTATTTAACAAAGTTTTGTGTTTTTTTTGTGTGAAAAATACCATTTCGTTGGGATTTAATTTCAAGGCCACTTAGTCAGATACATGTACTGTATTCGTGTGGGTGTAATTTTGTGGTTGATGTTATTTAATAAATTTAATGTGATGGACTGGTGGTGGAATCAAACAAATTTGCGTCAAAATTACGTCTAAGTACTGATATGCCAAAGAAAACGAACTAAATTATGGGTTCTGTCATCAAGCATCACAGGTAACTGTACCATTGATAACAAAACAAAACTGTTTTTATTTTCGTTTTAGTATTTATCAATGATTCAGTTACCTGTGTCATGCATCTGTCAAAGCAGAACGCAGAACGTTTTTATAACGTACTGTACATCCGGTTTGGTTATAGCTTTAATAAAACATGTTATCATATAAGTGCAACAGTCCAAAATAGGCATGTTTATAAATAGTATAATTTAACCAGTCGTCATGAATGAAGTACCTTTACAAACAGGCAACTGTATCGTCGATAAAGATTTGTTTGTGTGATATTTTGTAAAATTAAGATTTTTATATAATTAAAACTAACTTAAGAAAGAAAACAAGAAAGCAATACATTTTACAGACAAAAGTAGTTTTTGTTTTTTTATCAAAGATACACTTACCTGCGTGTCTTTACATTTTTTGTCTGTAACTAATACAATGGGGGAAACGTATTGGGGCGGAAGTGGATACACCGACTATTTCAATGGCCGATTTACGTCGATTCGGTAAGTAAATCTTGACTTTTCGTTGCTTAGTAAGGCGTTTGAAATAAAAACAAGCTGACCAAAGTACCCGGCCAGGTTTCTAGTTTGCGACCCATGGTTGCTTTCCCTCCAAGCACCTATAATTAAGCAGAACACTCGCGCAAAGTGCCGTTTTGGTTACAGATACCCTGATTTGTGAATATTTTTATCTGTAATATTTCCTATTTCTCCCGATTTTCATGGTTTATGGATTGTTTATGGGCCTAGTTTCATTATTTATATGATTATAAGTATGCATGTGCAAAAAAATGGGATTCCATGATATATTGAGGCAAAACACACGAAAGATCCGCTATGATACCCCTGATTTATGCCGTTTGGGCAAACACCCTGACACGTAAGAAATGTGGTATAATAAAAACAACATTCGACTTGATCATTAACTGAATTTTACGCGCAAATGATAAAAAATGTACATTGTGAATACTAGATAAGTTTATATAATGCCAAAACAGGAATATGTTTTCAAGCTATACACATATATCTACTTGCCATACACATTTAATCTGCCACTGTGTTAAATTTTAAATTATATATTCACAATGTTTATGGTCATTCTAAGAGTGTTTTCTATTTGCAGAACAGCCCGTAGACTGATCACGTGATGTAGTTGATGCTGCCTGCTAAGACCTGACAAAGAACACATACCTACAACAGTGGATTTAATGATAGGACCAAGCATTTCAACGATTAAACAGTTGACAATGACATGGATGATGGAGTTCGATAGAAAGTGTGAAATTCTATACTAACATGAGAAATATCAAATATAACCCTTAAAAATCTACTTTGTTTTGATAATAGCATGTACATGCTTGTGTGTGAGAACAGTTCACGGTGTCTACCCGTATTGTCACCCTCTCGACAGGAGAGGAACGAAAACCAACGATTTTGCCAAAGATACAGAAAGTCCTTGAACCAATCAGGCCTCTAAATGCTAAAATATTGCAACTTTCATGAAATAACATTAAAAAGAGCCTACTTTCCGATTCATTGTAGCAACCGGAACCCTCACGTGGAAAGTTATAGAATCTCTGAGCAAGACCCACAGCTCCACTCCACCATGGTGTAAAATGGTTACCTGTGAGGGCAGTGTCTATTCCTGGGCGCCACAGATCGATGTTGGCTGCCACACCACAGGAGAGAAATAGTCTCCCCAGGGAGACACGAGTGTAGGTTTCCATATATAGCCCAATGACCAGGGGAGTTAAAATGTCAAAGGGTGCTTGAGCGGCCTTACAGCTGAAAAGAGCCCTAGAAAATTGGTAACTTTTTTTTTATACTCGATAATTTGCCTGTACATGTGTTACAACATACACCAACATACACCAACCCACGTGGTTCATATTTTACCAGCATTATGTAATTAAGAAAAGTACAAGAAAAGTACAACTACCACATGTACAGTGTATACAGAAGGTGAATGAAATTGTGATGCTACACAAACAATCATTTTTGTGTGAATTAAATTTAGTGGATTTTAGCAAAAAATTAATAATGAAAAAAAACCCGCGAACACAGAGAGAGGAAAACCATCAATAGATCCATGATCGCGACCGTGACCGAGTGATTTGGGCGTCCAACATCGAAGCGGGTTTGTTGAAGGTTCGAATCTCGGCGGAAGTAATCGGTTGGTAAGCCGCCAGCTAGTTAAATAATGGTAACTGTAGGCCTATCTCTGCCAGGCGCAATGCATTACCAGCAGGGATTCGGGAAGGTACTGTAAGCATGAAATATACGTAAGTGTCTCATTAAGTTAAATTTGACTGGCCCTTTCGATAGGGGTGACACCATAATAAACACACCTTTTCATGCACATACGAAGGACATACGAAGTCTTGCAGGCAACCATCTGTATGTGTTTAGATGTGGAAAACTGGATTGACGATACATACAGAATTAGAAACTCTTTTAATTAAATCGTTATTAATAATGTTCTCGTTAATTTGCTGCAAATTAAGTTTCAGGGTGCAATTAATGGAACATTAATTACCATTTAAGTTTGTGTATAAAACAACACCGCTTACGAATGTCGTACGCTCCACTTTCTCGAACTTGATACCGTTAGCAACCTTGCTAATCAGTGAGTGAAAAGTCTAAGAGTAACAAAAGCTGATAAAATCATAATATAAACATGCACGCCACAGGGTTACCAGCCTTGTCAGTATGTACTCCAATTGACATTATGTCACGCCAGAGCAGAGATCGCTCCCCCGGATTGTTTGTCGAAGGTTGCTTGGCGAAGGTTTTTAAGTAAATCCATTGGACCATGTGACTATAATTTACCGTTAAAATTGATTTAAAGGGTAATGATTGACAACTGGTGTAATGTCAATTGTGATAGTGAATAACTACATTGAGTAACGTTATCAAGTAGATATCTTTCTTTCAGAAATTGACATTTTCTGTATAAAATCTGAATGAGAAAAGGGAATTACTCTTGTCTAATACTGGATGAATTTGTTTCCTTCTTACAGTTGATGCAGGCCATCACATTGTGTTGACTTTCAAGTTGAAAGCTTTGGTGGTGTTTAATTTGGAAAATTCAGTTTATGTGTCAAAACAACGACAGCTTATTCAATAAATATGTAATATACTAGTAGGTCATAGTGTATATGTCATATAAGCTTGTCATATAATATGGATTCCCCGAGTGATAATGAATTTTTGTTTTCAACAAAAACATTAATTAAACTTTTAAGCAACAATTTGGATTCTAGCCTACAAAAAAAACGAATATAACTAAGTTGAGTTTTACGTGGATTATGACACCTTATACCGTCTTTGAGTAAAGACACTAACAAAAAAACTTTAAGCAACGCACACGCTGACACAGACGATTCCGTCACGGAACATAGCTCTATGTTTTCCCAAAAGTCAAGCTAAACACTAAATAGTTTGCAAAGTTTGTTTAAAAGAAGCACATTTTTAAATTAAAAAAAAACAACAAGTACACTCGACTATTGTCCATTATAGTCGATGACGCCGATAGCAAAAAAGGAAGCACTTCTCAAATTACATGAAATGAACATTTACGAATTTAAATAATGTCACATAGATATACAATCATCGTCTATCGTCTATCGTCGATGCCGCCGATAGCAAAAAGGAAGCACTTCTAAAAATTACACGAACAAGTCAAAATTTGAATAATGTCCCATCGTTACATACACTCATCATATGTATATATCGCCAGATAACGCTAAGATACGCCCCAGATCGAGACTACATACATTAGACACACAAAGTGTCTGTACGTTTAAAACATACCTTCAGAATAAATAAACAGTGCATATGTTTCTGTTTAAACAGATCTACATTGCATGTACTGTCGATTCAATAAGCAATACTAATGAAGGAACTATCCCATTCGAAAGAATTGCGGGGACTACAGTTAAGTCAGTCACACATAGTCAAACCTAGATAAACATAGTTTACCTGTCGGACAAGCTTTTGTTTATAACCGTTCTCTTTTAACTTTGAACGGCATGTACAAATGTATACAAAGTACACAAAGTACACACAAGGGTGGACAGAATGTCTTCAACTAATGAGTATACATCTACATGTATTTCTTTACAGTAGACAGACATTTCTGTAAACTATATGGCAACTTATTGGCGATACGAGAAGAGTAAATTACTAAATTAAACGTAATTAAAATTGTGTAAGAAGACGAAGACAATGTACCGCATGTATACATTAGAAGTTTTGTGATGCATTATTCAAAAGTAATGTACGAATATAATGTTACTGATTTCCGCAGACAAAGTATTTCCTTTTATCAGAAGACTCAAAGCACCAGATTCAAGTGGGGGAAGTGATCATTTGCTTGTATATTGTTAAATTGACTGACCTAGCTATACAAGTGATTCTGTTTGATTCACATATGATATATTGATCGACATGTTAGGTTTGACAAGGCGATTAACTTCTATGGATAATGGATATAATATACCAGGTTCATTCTAATGTTACGACTTTGTTATATCGGTAAGTTATTGATCTACCTCACCAAAGTTACCTTACACATGTTACATATCACCATCTGTCAACTTTCCGGAACTAGGAAGAAGAAATCTCATCTCAAATTGAGATTATTCCCTAATCAGAGTCAAAACTTTACACAAATCTGAAGTTCAAGCTCTTTAAATTGTACTGTAATATACATAGAGGAGTAATTTCTGTTTGTGATGCTGATCTTTCGAGAGTCCAGCCTCTCAAGGACTTTTATATCATACAGCTAGACGTTGGTTAGAGCTATGTGTTATATATGAACTGTGCCTGTATCGTCTTATTAGACTATATATCACGTGACCTAACGTCGTTCAGTCATACATCAACAATAACGAATATATTTATACAATGTACTTCATGTAATTCATCATACATTCCTCATATATCTAGCTTTTGTCCTCTTCTATATAGCGACTATATACTGTAAAACCATTAATATTCAAGGGGCATTTTATTTGGTGGATTTCGTTGTTGATCTCAACTACGAAATTAAATCTCCACGAATATTAAAATTTTCTATAGCATATGAATTGGTGGATGAAATATCCTTGAATTTCGCCACCGCGAAATGGTCTTTTTCACCAAGAATACGAAATTTAACCCCATTGAAATTAACTGATTTACAGTACACACAATGAAGTGCTCATTTCCATTAGTTAATACATTAACAGAGGGGGCGTCCAATATGTGATATAAAGTACACATTTCCGGATGAGGACATATGAAATTACAAAATGTTGAGAAAAGATGGATTTTATTTTGATTTGTCTAAAGTGAGGTTAAATAATGAACACTGCTATACGAGGGCATGGTAATATTATCCTGCACTGTAGTTATTGCACTCATTCCTTTGCAAAATGAAGACACCTCCATCGATTATTATTTGATTTGGCGACACCCCTTCAGTTAACATCACATGGCCATGATTATATCATATATCTACTACACATGCATTCAATAAAACATCACATATAGGTATTATTCGCGTACAAACAGGGATATGATAACAAATTACAAACCTTTCAAGTTTACTCGTATTTTCCGTAATAAGTCCATATTCTATAATTTGCTATATCTAAATTGTGTCGATATACTAGACACACAGCGTATAAATCAAATCACTGTATGACTTATCGGAATCCTATAAAATGCAACTTGTAGCATTTACTGTTATTGAAAGCACGTGTAAAATCTGGTGTCTGTATTCATTATTGTCATACTCTATAATTCAACGTGTACTCATTATTGTGATTGCCAAAAATCGGCTCGTTTATACACAGTAAGATCTATAGTTGAACATCCAGGTTTGAGAATAACACTATTTGCGTTATATGCATTCATTCCGTTGCATATGTGTGTATCATGTTAGCAAGTTTCAAGTATAGAAGATACGAGGCAGTTTTCAATAAGTTTGCATACGTCAAAGGAAATGTGATATTTTACAATTTATATCCGAACACAATGAAGTAGAACTTGAAGTTTAAACTAGATTGAAATGATATTTTTATTAGGTAACTATTCTATAATATGAGACTGGATGGCACGCAACATACGAGTAAAAATGATATTTTAAAATGATGTATTTATTAGGTAACATGTACTATAATCTGACACAGCAAGACACGCAACCTACAAGTAAAACTGTCAAATCTGGTCGTTAAAGCAGATACAAAGTAACTGATTGATTAATGACAACCTATGTATGGTTTCCTGGTCCCGTGTGTACTGTCTTATAAACAAGCACTTACGGAAATCTTAAACTTTCGATGATATGGGCTTTTTTAACACTAAGGGAGGAGTTTCTTTCGTTAGAGACCAGCTAATAATGGCATGGCTTCCTACTACAATGTAGTATCCTAGGTGACCGAGAGATCAGAATGTCCTCTTCATGACCGGTGTCGAGTAGTGACAGTCGTATAAGCACATGCACACAAACACCCAATTTGACACTATATCGATGGCGTAGAATTAGAAGGTCGTAAGTGCTACTTACGACCTTTTAAGATTCATACATATTTAGAATAAGCAACACAATGCGCTTCTTATGAGCCCATTTTCAGAAAAATCTGAACCTGTCATGTTGACCAAAAAGAAGTTGTAAAAGTTTGTTTTACCATAAGTAAAGAATAAATGTCAGACAGGTTTTCCGTGTTTTCTCAAAATATCGATTTGGTAGTTGCGACCTTCTTGTTCTAAGCCATCGATATATCACTTTGGGATTCGAACCAGGAACGACGAGGACAAGGGATTTGAAGTCGGCAACTAAAATAACCATATGGTCATAATTTGCGTATCACGTCACTTCATGTTAATTGTAAAGTAAAGAACCTACGAACGACATTGAGTATTAGGGTGAGTGTCGCTAACATGGGCGCTCGTTATTTTCAGTTACTGTAAAATCATTTAATTTCGTTGGGATGAAATTTCGTGGTTTTGGCAAAAAATACAATTTCGTTGGCACTTGAATTCGTGGATTTTGCATTTCAGGTAAGAAAACAAGGCTCAAAATCAATGTTCGTTGGGATTAAAGTTCGTCGTTGAAGTGAACCACGAAATCCACGAAATTTAATCCCCTACGAAAATTAATGATTTTACAGTATACTGTACTAAATGAATGATACTTGTCTCTATAAAGATGTATTTTGGTACATCGCGATGGTCATAAGAAATCACTTACAAGAGATAAATGTTTGAACAATCTTAATAACTCATTTCCCATTTCTCACTAACGTGTTTATTGACTTCCTGTGAAAATGCTCATCACATTATTTATAACGTTTGACACATGATTTATAGTCAATATTGAACTAGTTACAAGAAGAATGTATTAGTGTTATCAGGTCTAACATTGTATCCCCGTGTCCAGTATGTTTACAATGTGTAGCTTATGTTGACTGTAACCAACATTCAAGTGTAGACCAGACTTAAACACACAGATAATGTGGAGGCAAATAAATAATGTAAACATTCATTCATAGAGTTACATTGGAACGAGAAATATTTTGTTGAAACTTCAAGAATCACTATATCTACGAATACGGCTGTCCTGTAGCCGTACGTAAACAGGTATTCTCAAAGGCTTGTAAAGCTACGGACCCGTGCCCCTAGCCACGCACATCGGGTTGGGGCAAGGCCTAAACATGTGCGCCGGTAAGCTTATTGTGACCAGAAAGCTTATTAGGTACACATAAGGGACACAATTCCATTACAAGAGTAATAGGTTCAGTACTTGTCTCCAATCAAGCTGTTTATAATTATTAGGGGATTTAATAGCCCCGCGTAGCGGGGCTATTGAAAATACCCAGACCGGTAATACGAGTGACATGCGTATTTTCGTTGAGTCTCAGCAGGTACTAATGCTTTCAAAAAAAGTTATTTCCGGTCAAAAATTTCAGGCAGTTTTCCGAGGTGAATAGTCATTGGAATATAAAAAAATAGTAAGCTGTAAACGGTTGAGCCTATCGTTCTCTTTCGATTAATTATCATTTTTAAAAAAATGTGTAATAAATAAAACAAACTATTTTTAAAAAACAAAGGGAAATAAGAAGTACTCATTATGCCTGTACGTTCAATTCAATATTTACCCGAAATTAATGTTGGTAATGATGTATTCCATATCGTTGACGTACCGGGTGATGGAAATTGTTTTTTTCATTGCTTGAGTTATTTGTTGTCCGGTGATTTTAACGAGACCATGAGACGCTCATTTACCGAAGGTTTATTTGTGGTCAAATTTATGACAACTGGGATACCTGGAGAGAAAAGATTGCAATACACCATGGTCAAAACATGTCTCGCGTCTGGTATCAGGATGGAATGGTTCTAGGTAACTGGTGGGTCACTGCATGCGAAATAGAGGCTGCGTCGGAACTGTTAGATTGTAAAATAAAAATTTGGTTACAAGGAAGAAGGGATCACATATCTTCGTTTACATTGACCACTTATCTTCCAGCATCTAATCCTGGCCCTCAAACTAGTATTGATAATCTTTTGAACAACCACCACTTTCAAGCTTTGAAGAAAAAGACTGGTGATGATGCGCAAAATCCTCACAATTCACAAACTTTAAATTCTAAGTCTACTGGCAACGAAGAAAGCCAAAGTTCACACGCAGCCTCTGGTTCAAGTTAACCCGCGGCTACCGGTTCTAGACTTGATGACCACACATATTCATGTTCATTTTCTTCTTCTGATCATATATTAAATCAAAATGAAGGTCCAGCTTCCTCAAACAAAACAAATTGTTCTAAAAAGAGAAATTATATGAGTATTGCTCTGCTTTGGACAGTGAAACATCAAACAAAAAAAATCACCTGGTAATTCAGGACAAACAAATTGATATCTGTAGAAAATTAGGTCTCTGGTTCCATGTCGATACTCCAGAAAATGAAACTCGGTATCAAAGAACGAATCGGAGAAACAAAATTAACAGCTGCATTAAAAGGACAGAAAAGAAATTAGGTGTCCAGTCTGATAATATTCCTGATGCACCCCCACTGACCGAAAATCAACAATTTAACAAAGCCATGGACTGTATAAGAGCCTTTGAACTGGAACAAATGTCCTATGATTTCAACACATGCTCCATATGTAATGAAACTAGATTAAATTTTCCACTCAACAAAAATTCTGCATGCAAACGATGTGCAAGAGACAAATTTGTTTTAAAAATGTTTTCCGCGCAGAATAATGTGGATCCAGGTTTAATGCCTGAAGAATTAAAAGGCCTCTCCGTTGTTGAGCAACAATTGATATGCAGGATTTCACCGTGCATGAATATTCATATGCTGAAACATGGTGGAATAGCATCAGGTGGTCACTGTGCATGATTGTTTATATTTTCTACTTCAAATTTTGTTCATGCTGTCATCACAAATGATAATAATATCTTACAGTGTCAATACTAAGTACACTCTGCCAAATTAACAATTAATGTCATTGTCATATAATTGGTAGCTAGTTGTCAGCAATATGTAACACTCGTAAGGGATTTATTTGACAAAAACATAGCCTGGTGACATTGCAACACGTATTGTTCATCCAAATGGTCAAATGTATGACGACTGGTTCACCACCAGGCAGTCTGGGTTCAAGTCCCAGTTTGGATTATATAGTTGTTGTGTTGCCTAGCTAAAACTTAGTATAAAAAATATGTTTGATATCATATTTTAAAAGGGAAAAGAGGGATAGGGCTTAACTAGTTGCTGGTAATTAGCGCCATATATTAACATCTAAATTCAGCTGATAATTTTTTAGTGTATACCTACAAACATACCCAATCAGAATTCAGATATTCAATATTTATAAATTCCCCATTTAGGCGGTGCCTTAGTTCATATTATTGTATTATCAATCAATTAAGTGTCCCCCTTTTGTTTCTCATGGTACATCAATTACCTTGTACGATCAGTTTACTTTCTATAAAACAAGGAAACATCTCAAGTACTTTAGTAATCATTGTTATGCCTAGGTCCCACTGAACATTTTTGCCTCGGCGATGAACTTCCGATTTAATAAATAGCCATCGGAATGCAACACGAAAAGGGTCCTCGTAGTTTAGGCGAAACTTTCGGGGAAGTCATTTAAACATTTGTGAACCAATTCCCGATGCTGCTTCCCGAAGCTAATTTATTAACAAGAAAATCGGGAGTACATCACACAGGCAGAAAATGTTCAGTGGGACCTATGCTTAACTTTCAGTGAATGTATATTCCATTCCGTTCATACCTGGCAATATATCAACATACCGTTATACTTCCTCGTAAAATACGTTTTCTCTTAATTACAAATTAACCAAGAATTGATAAAAGTGCATGAAAATACCAAACATTGCCGCTCTCGATTACGATGAATGACATCTAGACAGCTTAATTACTACACCATGGTATAGTTTGCTGGGGCGTAGCTTGGCTTAAAGTTAGTAAGTAAGTAAAGTCTTTATTTTACAATTTTACGAGGCTAACATATTTACAATAATGCAATCTTCCATATGGGCCTCACGTTTGGTTGTAATTAATAACATAGTAGCATGCGTTATAATTATGAGATAAATATTCTTAATGTGATATTAAACTTGAAAAGGTAAATCGCCAGTACATATCATGCTTTTTATATACAACATACAACCGTAAAGACTTAAAATAAAGTGTTCAGTTACTGTCAACTACAGTTAGGGATCGTAAAGTTGGAAACCTGGATGGTCAATGTAACGTTGAGACTGATGTATAGAATGAGAGTACACATATACAGTGCCCACCAAAAATTTGGATACACTTTTTGACAGATGCAGAATTATAATTGGTTTAATTATTCCATATCTTTTGGTCAGACGGAAACAATGTTTGCAATTTCTGAAAAAAAAAGTTAATGAAGGAGTAAAAAATGTGACAGATAGAAAGATGAACATTTTCTGATTTAAAAATCAACTATGGGGTTCATGGGGCTGAATTTGCCATATTATATGATCATGTTGTCGTTCAAAGCTGGCAAAGAAACATAATATTTTCCATCTAGGGTACCAATCAATGTATTGTCTTTACACTAAATAAAAAAAATATTCCTGGTCTTCAAAAACATTGTTGCTTCTCTGTTCTGCAAGTAGTGTTATACAAGCAGGTAAATGGGGGAAAACTCTCTGTATCCATATTTTTGGTGGGCACTGTAGCTTGTTTAGAATGAGAAGGTCGTATCTACAAAATCAATATTTTGAGAAATAAAAAAAACTGTCTGACAATTACTGTTTACTTATGGTGAAACAAGCTTTTTCAACTTCAGTTTGGTCAACATGATAAGTTCCGATTCTCATGAAAATAGGCTCATACATATAAGAAGCGCCCTGTGATGTAGTTTTAAAATACGCATTGGTGTTACGACCTTCTCATTCTAAGCCAGTGATTACATTATGTTTGAAATGATGACTGATGTATAGATGTGTACTCATAACATACATTTGTATTTAAGTTGAAGTCAGCCTGGTGATCGTGGTACTACATTTATAAATATGTAACACTTCATTGAAGAGTCAAACCATTAAGATCTACATGTATATCTTTACAAAGACTATCATTGGATCGTGACATCTTATTCAGATTACATCTTTTAAAATACATCAAAAGTTGTATGAATATCCGACCATATAGACGAATAAAACTAAACTTTACAGGCAAAGGTAACCAGAGTATAACTTGGTTCGAACAGAAACTGAATAAGGTCAACGGTTAACCATATCGATGGCTAAAAACTATAAGGTCGTAACTACCTCTTATAAGACTAATACATATTTGAAATCTGCTTCACAAGGCGTTTCTTATTTTCATGAAAATCTGAACTTGTCATGTTGACCAAACTGAAGTTTTAAAAACGTGTTTTCCCATAGGTAAAGAGTAAATTACAGACAGTTTTCTCTTGTTTTCTCAATATATCGATTTGGTAGTTACGACCTTCTTGTTCTAAGCCAGTGCTATAGAGCGGATTCGACAAATGCTAGACGCTCAGTATATTGGGGAAACTGGCTGCTCTTCTCTCAAACCCTAGTCGCGATGGATAACATGAGGAATGAGGAGTCGATAGTGATTAATATAAGTTTCAGAATCGACCCTACATAAATTGGTATAAACTAGACGATAGTGAAGCTATCCCATTTAGACTATTTAGCAAGACTTAGTTTAGCCCATCTATTTAGTAAGCTACATATATAAAATAGTTAGCCTACTCAGCACATGTACTGAACAGGATGCATTAATAATTAAGGTAATTTAGCATAATGACATAGTCTGTTTATTCTATTTAGTTTTAACATTTAAGATTGCTGAATTCTTTCAACCCATTTTGCCTATTTGCTAGATATGTCATATCAATAAACCAAGTTCGCTCAAACCGCATACTTGAACCGAGACCACCTTCAATGAGGCAGACAAGGGACTATTTCATTTTAGGTTTCGGGGTATAGTGCAGATACATGAGGTGTACTCGTTCCAGAGACAACACTGTTTCTTTTACATGCCAGGTGTATAGCACCCATACATGTGACCTCGGTTTAAAGTCTCATCTGAAACGAATACTAGTAATTTTATTTTATCAGCCCGTGATTACTATTTTAGAGATGCTATGTCCATTAGTATTCTTCAATGAGAGAGCTAATATTGCTGTACCCTAGTGTAGTATATTCTATAAAACCTCGTTATCTCGAGGACTAATCGGGACAATCCAAATAAACCGGGAGCTCGACATAGCGGTGTGATATATGTATACAACATATATTCAGCTTATTCGCTAGGACTTTTAAATTTGCTCGAAATAAGCCGGGTGCTCGTTATAACAATGCTTGTATTAACGAAGTTTTAGTGTATATAGTGCCGTATTATGGTTATACCATAACTAAGCGAGCTATAACATTCACACACCATAGCCTATCCATAAAAAGATGATAAAATAGTTTTATACAGTTATATCGAGTACTATATAAATCTACATATTGACAAACCAGTGGGATTCAAAACGGGTCTTTTTACATGTACTTTACAAGTAAATGCTCGTATGTATAATATACAATATATATGTATGAGTATTAAGTATTTCCGTATACATGCAGCATACACACTCGTACAGTTTTGAATTCATATACATATAAATGAACAATGGATACAGACCAACAGAGATGCTTACATCGCCGCTTACGACCTTATAAGACTGATACATATTTGAAATCTACATTTCAATGTTCTTCTTATTAACCTATTTTCATGAATATCGGAACTTGTCATGTTGTCAGACCAAACTGAAGTTGAAAGAGCTTGTTTTACCATACTTAAAGACTAAATTTCGGACAGTATTTCCGTGTTTTCTCAAGATATCGATTTTGTACTTACGACCTTCTCATTCTAAGCCATCGACATGTATATACAAAATATATGCATTTATATATACATGTACTATAGTGCTACATAAAATACTATCGCATATGTTATGCATCTTTAATCCAAAAGCATTTTTCTATAAGTGAATATTATAGTGTGCTCATTTCCTATCATATTTCACACGAAAAAATCGAGTTATGCTCGTGTACGAGTATACATTTTGTTTCATACAAAAATGTAGGCTTACTGCACATGTCCCGGTAGTATTTAGTTACATCAGTACATACCTGCATCATGTTATAAATTCCGGTTCACATTTTATACCATAGTATAAATATAAATCCTTTTGAATCCATAAACTCCCAAAAAATGATGAATAATTGAATTATTCTAGTATCCAATTTCACGTCTTTACTTTGTATGTTTGCTTATATTATCAGTGTGTACACACTTTACTGTGGGGACAACAAGATTTAAACCTCGAGTTCTATTCAACTGTTCAACCATTTCACGAGGCGATCAAGTTACACTATGTGTTGCTGGTGCGTACATGGTTGTTTACTCTCACTTACCGCTGGTGCGTACATGTTTGTTTACTCTCACTTACCAATGGTGCGTACAGTACATGTTTGTTTACTCTCACTCACCGCATCAGTGATAATGAGTTGTACGGTTGTAAAGCGAGTATGTACACAGGGGTGCAAAACGATATTTGAACTCGTCTTTCTCTTTGTAGTTGATTGAAAACTGATTTTTTAAATCACAAAAAATGCCAGTCACGGCGTTTTTTCTACTTTGTGTTAAACCATTAAGAGGGGTCGTCCCCATCTCCGCTTCAAAGATGTCTGCAAGCGCGACATGAAGGCTTGTTTAATAGACACCAACACATGGGAAGGTACTGCAGAAAACAGAGCCCTCTGGAAGGAAAAGGTACGCCGGGGTATGGTCACCAGCGAGATGGCAATGTACGAACAAAACGACACCAAGAGAGCAAAGAGAAAAAACACTCAGCAAGCCGCAATTCAAGAAACTGAAACAGAACATACAACAGCCTTTGTATGCCAGGGTTGCAGCAGAGCATGCAAATCAAGAATTGGTCTCTACAGCCACACAAGAAGATGCTCATCAACAACTTCTCAAGATGGCGCTACTCCATAGTCGCTGCGACTGACGGATGTCTACTACTAAGAGGCTGTAGGGATAAACGAATGAAGGATATGACATTGGAGAAGACAGCTTCCGGTTCCGGTCTGGTAATATTTCTATCTCATCTATCGTATAACACGACCTGGACATGAATTCGACGCCCTACCACTGAGTACGAATGTCACAGAACAATATTTACATGTACTGAATTTGTTATTTGCTTGCGAACGAGCATGTTTGGCGCTGATTGTTTAATATTCAAGAGGAGTACAATGTCCGTTACCTAAAGAAAGTGCTACCGAACGCCTATTTCAGTTTATTAATTCCACTTAAAATATGGTGGATATCGATTCCCTCCCATAGAAAACGCATACGCAGCGCTGTGCTGCGTTGACGCACATACACTTAGCGGCACTTCTAACGCTGCCATTTATATATTTCAGTTTTCTTTAAAAGTCCTCAATGGATTGTAATGAAATTTGGTATACTGGAACATCAATATTTGACACTGGTTGAGACCAATTGTCAGCTCGATCCGACGATAGACTATTGTACGACTCGTCTTCAAGTGACTGAATACTTATATTGAAAGGCGCATTTTACTTTACAATACCGTTCACCTGTTTGTTATGTATGCGTTTAGTATGTCCTTTCTTCCAATAATGGTTATGTTTATCGACATTTTATTCGCTGCTGTTTTTAAATTATCATTTACAATAGTTACACACAAGCTAGTATATCAACAAATGCTGGTTTTGCTGCTAAATGTAGTGTTTACCATAACTATAACGTGTCTGATGAGAAAATACGATTCTGGCGAGTAATGGAGTTATATTCAACTTCATATTTAAATTTAGGGTACCAAAATTATATTAATTTAAGTGAACTCTACTGAATAGTTTTATACTAACGTTATTAACATTCATTTTTTACAAGAAATGTAATGTTACCATTCGAGTAGCCCTATTGAGGTTAAACTCATCGGTTTTATATTCCCAATATAAGTTGCTTTTGAGACTATCTAAGCTTACCAACTGCTATTTCGTTACCTAGAAAATTGTAACGAAGAGGCATTCTATGAATACTTTTGTACGCTTATTATATAACATTTGAAGCAGTACAAAAATAAACTATTGGAAATTCTCAATTTATCCTTAAAATAGATACGCTGTTTAATTTTGTGACTTTTTAATTTCGGGTCACGTACATTACGAATTTTCATACCCATCAATTTCTAAATTTTCAAAAGCAGTAATAGGCACATTCTTTAAACAAAAACTGGTGTAAATTTGATAAAGTTATCTTGAACGGTTCTTGAGATATTAAGAAAATGCGGGTGGCAGTGTTAGAAGTGCCGCTAAGTGTAGACCAACCAACAGTCAAGCAACCAAACATCCGCCTTATATGACTGGAAATTGATGAAATACGACATAAACCCCGATGAAACCAAATTAAAGCTATTATCGTGTTGTACAGGCATGTTTACAATAACTCGTGTGTAGTTTTATTTGCAATAAAGATAAATTGAACCCATATAAACATACTTTACTAGGTTACTTTGCGACGTTACTGGTATTTAACGAGTTGTATGTGACAGTATGTATAGCTTAACGAATTTGACTTGAATCTGACCTTTATGCAAGAATATATTACAAGGTTCATGCTTTGAATATATCAATTACGACAAGCTTATCGTTCAAAATCGGTATTTCGATTTTGTGTATGTATTACATCTTGAGCGTCTTCGTAATACTCCCGTTATGTGAAAACTTACAACCGAGGTTTTAAATACAGACAACATATCGACTGTTAAATTATACTAATCTAATGGTCAGGTTCGTGTCAAATTCGCCAAGCTATATTTACAGTGTAATTAACTTCATAAACTCGGGTCTGTATTTGAACTTCACTTCAGTGACTATTTATGGTTCTCTAAATTTGTTATATTAACTGTATCCCCGTCAACTTTATTAGTATACTTTAACAGTTGACTACCTGCCGCCCACAATACCCCTGGGTCGGTATTTATAAGTCATCCTGAGTGAAAACTTAAATATTTTGACTTCAATTTAAAGAAAATGTCCATATTTCATATGCCTTTTTGTATTTGTAATTGTTATAAAACATAATATGTGTTCACGCAATAAACGTTGCGGTGCGGTGCGTTACGTTGCGTTGAGCTGCGTTGCGTTGCTTCGCGTTGCGTTGCTTCGCGTCGCGTCCGAATTAAAAACAAATTAGACGTGCATAATCTCCTTCATGATTCTTATGCACAAACCTAGTTTCATAAACCTAGCTTGAAAGGTGTTGAAGTTATGGCTGGGTCCAGATTTCTTGGCGGACGGACGGACGGACTGACTGACGGAGGGCACACCTACATGTATAGTCCCATCCGGTTAAAACTCGGTAGGTGACTTATAATGGTACGTATGTCAATGAATCACCCCCTATTATCTAGCACGCAGTAAATGAACATAGCAAACACTTTCTAATTACAGTTGTGCATATATATAGGTATAGCAATCAATCCGAACGTGTATAGGAATATCAAACAAGTCACGGAACGGAAGAATTATCAAGTTATATCAACTATCATTTGAACAGTGAGTTTAGGATCAACCAATAAGAGAAACAACTCCGATATATTTTAATTATTTTAGTTAACAATTACTTCCCTTCCACAATTAACCTGAGAGGATGAGTAAACCAGGTAGAAAGTAATGTGAACAGTATTCTCGGCATATATGATAAAACAACTTTATTTCTACTTCCAACCAACGGAAAAACATAATTCTCCATACTTTTTTAGACTTTATTGAGAATCATTTATTTCAAATGACTTTGAGTTTTATTCAATCTCTATACTTTTCCCACTTTACATTAGACATAGGCGATCCATGTATTGTTTAACTGTTTAAGACTTCCATTATCATTATCTATTATCTTTTTCTTTGTCATTACTCCACCATGACTGCATTATATTATATTTACACATGCAACATGCATTATCTGTATAACCATGTGTCGTTATTACGATTTGGGTTAATAAAAAGGTATGTTCATATATTTCAGTCAGCTACGCGAAACGCATTAGACGGAAAATGATTCCGGATTGAGAGGTCCCGGGTTCAATCCTAGTCTGGACCACTGGTTAATTGTTCTGATCAAGAATAACCCACATACTCCACTCCACCAAGGTGTATTGTGCCTGTGAGGGCGGTGTCTTTTCCTGGGCGCCGCAGATCCATGTTGGCTGCAGAAATAGTCTCCCCAGTGATATAGGGAAGCGAATATAGATTTCACTTGGCAGGAAGTTAATAATTAAATATCAAAGAGTGGTTGAACGGCTGAAAACAGCCTTTAAAATGGGTAACTTTTTTATAACGCACAGTAATAGTTTTGTTAATAATACAGTTTATTTCAGACACTTTATAAATCAGTCACCAACCTGTAGTGCATGTATATGTGCGCTTTCATACAAAATATGTTTATTTATTTATATCACAGACTAATTGATGTCAATTAACAAAGTTGACATGTTGCTTTGCATTCCAGTTTAGCTGAGGTGTCACTGCAGATGAAGTCTTTAAAGTCTCCACAGTTAGATAGGTCGTCAACACACGGTGCTGTATCTGTACCAGCAAATGGAAAACATACATTAAAGCGACTAAGCTTCATTTCGATGATAAAACACGGTTTAAATCACAAAACTATGTTTTACGAATACATATTAAGGTCTCTTATAACTTACCTTATAATCAAAGGCGCTCAATATTAATGAAATCTGCCGAACATGTTTTCCTGTCCGTTACGGCTTTAAGGGGTTTAAATAGAAGATATTTGTATTTTACGGTGTATGATCGTTCGATAATTCACCGAATGAGCATCTGACGTAATATTTTCACGAATGCTGTAGCAGGTTATAATGTTGATCATACTTGTAAATTGTATTGTAGACATTTATATAATTTTTGTACTATATGTGTAAGGGACTCTAAATTTTTAATCTTTTCAAGTCTAGTACATAACTACATCTTGCGTGCTAAGCATTGTATTTATTTGCCAATCATCTTTCTGTTGAGTCTTAGAACGCCAAATTCGACGACAAGCACACTAACCAGTTAGCTACGAAGGCTAACTCCACGATTATTCTTCAACACACAAAGGTGCACAGTCTGTACACGCATTTACAATTGATATCGGCATACTTACGTAAACACATTTTGCAAAATCCACGACAATTTTCAAACATCCATAAATCGCTACATTCTAGAGTATATCCAGCACAGTGCTCTGTTGGTTGTTTGTTGCCACATGATGATTCTACAAACCAAATTATACAAGTGAATTTTAAATTGTTTTGTCATTAATTTATACTAGTATGCCCTGAAGAAGGCTCTAAGAGAGCCGAATAAAAGAAAGAAAAACAAACACGTTGTCTTGTTGTTAGTTCCACATATCTATTTATTGTATTCAAGTGATTATTCAGTAATATCGCTGGTAAAGAATGAGAAGTTCGTAAGTACTCAATCGATATTTCGAGAAAACAAGAAAGAATTGTCTGAAAATTATTATTTACTTATGGTAAAACTTTTTTATGAAAATATGCTCATAAGATGCGCCGTTTGATGTTGACTTTAACTATGTATCATTCGTAATTATGAGCTGACTACCTTCTCATTCTTACCAGCGAAATGTACATTTTTTTTACTTTACTAAGTCCTAAAACAAATATTTCATATAATATAGTTTACATACAGTTTATTTTCCGAAATTAAGGCATTATGCACATGGTTCGTATTTACAATTACAACATACATATATATAGATATATATAACAAATCTAAATACTCATGCAAAACATAGACACACACACATACATACATTCACGCACATTCCGTCTACACACGCACACGCGCACGCACACACGCACGCACGCACTCATACAATTACACATGTTAATAAACTGCGCATACAAACAAATTATATACTAAATATCGGGAATATCAAGTTGTGAGAGTGAATATATACTAGTACATGCATATGTTCCAGGAAACCCTATTATTGAATATTTGTGAAGTATACTTGTAGTAACCACCTTATAAGCAATTCTATTGCTAGTATTCTTTTTTGGAACAAAACCGTCTGAAACGGGCAAAGATAAAAATGAAAAATCACCTGGTGGCAAGGTAGAAGTTGGTAAAGTTGTCATGGGTAAAGTGGTCGTCGGCAAAGTTGTCGTCGGCGAAGTTATCGTTGGTAAGGTTGTCTTCGGTATGGTTGTCGTCGAAAAAGTGGTCGTCGGTAACGTGGTCGTCGGTAACGTGGTCGTCGGTAACGTGGTCGTCGGTAATGTGGTCGTCGATAAAGTGGTCGTCGGTAAAGTGGTCGTCGGTAACGTTGACTTCGGTAACGTTGACGTCGGTAAAGTGGTCGTCGGTAAGGATGACGTCGGTAAAGATGTCGTCGGTAAGGTTGTAGTTGATGCTGTTGTCAACGATACAGTTGATGGTTTTGTAGATCGTCTTGTCGTAGTTGTAGAATCTGAATGATAAATATGAAATCCATTTCATGTAATAAATCTAATTTCTTTCTATAACGAACCATCCAACACATCACGCAGTATTGCTCTCGTCGGAAGACCTGGTGAATCCAGATAGAGCTAATTTTAGCGTTAGTCATTTTATTAGAACAATCCAGATACGATTATTTGTGCCTCCTAGACGGTGCTCATTAGCCTATACTTGTGCACATGCCTACTCGAAGAAACCAACACGATGATAGGGTTGAAAAGACAGTATTTGTTCCTGTCATCACTCACGAGGCAGTTATATTACCTGTCACAAACAAAGTGAATGACAGTCACATTTGTTGTACGTGCACTGGGTCTGCTTTTGTTTATGAAAAAGAATGGCGAGTGTTTGTGATCGTATAAATCTTCCTGCAACTCATCCACGTTTATAAGACACTAACCTAGTATTCTCTATGTAGACAATCAAGAATGTGAATGCGAGAGGAGACTTTCTTTATAAATAAGATATCGTGTAAAACACCGAAACAACCATAACTAATATTTGATATATTATGTAAATGTAACCCACCAAAAGTAAATTGGTACAAAAAATAAATATAAATTAAAGTATACCAACTTGCCGACTGGATAGACTTACCTACTGTGCATAAATTACAATATTTGCGACAATGTAGTTGTGCCCATGGTATATAATCTCCTACACATATATAGTCAGAACTATAATCCACACAATCATTGTCAACATCATCACATGTTTCAGCTATATCTAAATATATATAAACATTTGGTTAATGCGCTTGCCGTACCGTCTAATCTGGCGTCCCGGGTTCAAATCCCGGTGGTGGCACATACACCGTATATATATTCCTGCCATACATGTGTTACAGCATAAAGCTGACTGGCAAATAAAAGCTAAGCTCGGCTTGCCTATGCTCGGTATTGCAGTTGGTTTATTTAGTTCTGTCTGGTACATGCGCACATAATGTAATATCAAAGCATCCTTATTCTTTTGAACATTCGAACATTTTATGAATACTTTATTTACTAAGCTAAAAACCGCAGGTGATTTCCCATAACATTGAACGTTTAGAAAAGTCAAATCATAAGGACTTCATCCAAAAACAGAAAATCTTGGTCATTTATAAGACATCAACGAGTCACTAGGATATATAACAAGGACGTCCCACAAAGATGCATATAACGAAGCGACACGAAGACAAACAGTCGCTTTCTTAAGTTTCGCATTCGACTACAAAGGGGACAATATACCAGTATGCATTAAACTTACCATAATGTTGCAATTTCGTATTTGATATTAAAGTTAACAATACATGCAATAAACTTGCCATAATGTTGCAATTTCGTAATTGATATTAAAGTAAACAATACATGCATTAAACTTGCCATAATGTTGCAATTTCGTATTTGATATTAAAGTACACAATATATGCATTAAACTTGCCATAATGTTGCAATTTCGTATTTGATATTAAAGTTAACAATACATGCAATAAACTTGCCATAATGTTGCAATTTCGTATTTGATATTAAAGTTAACAATACATGCAATAAACTTGCCATAATGTTGCAATTTCGTATTTGATATTAAAGTAAACAATACATGCATTAAACTTGCCATAATGTTGCAATTTCGTATTTGATATTAAAGTACACAATATATGCATTAAACTTGCCATTATGTTGCAATTTCGTATTCGGTATTAAAATTAACAATACATGCGTAAAACTTGCCATTATGTTGCAATTTCGTATTCGGTATTAAAATTAAGAAAACATGCGTAAAACTTGCCATTATGTTGCAATTTCGTATTCGGTTTTAAAGTTAACAATACATGCGTAAAGCTTGCCGTTATGTTGCAATTTCGTATTAAAATTAACAATACATGCGTAAAACTTGTCATTATGTTGCAATTTCGTATTCGGTATTAAAATTAAGAAAACATGCGTAAAACTTGCCATTATGTTGCAATTTCGTATTCGGTATTAAAATTAAGAAAACATGCGTAAAACTTGCCATTATGTTGCAATTTCGTATTCGGTATTAAAATTAAGAAAACACGCGTAAAACTTGCCATTATGTTGCAATTTCGTATTCGGTTTTAAAGTTAACAATACATGCGTAAAGCTTGCCATTATGTTGCAATTTCGTATTCGGTATTAAAATTAACATTACATGCGTAAAACTTGCCATTATGTTGCAATTTCGTATTTGGTATTAAAGTTAACAATACATGAATTAAACTTGTCACAATGTTGCAATTTCGTATTTGATATTAAAGATAACAATACTTGCATAAACCATGCCTTAATGTTGCAACTTCGTATTGGACCTCAAAGTTAACAATACGTGCATAAAACGTGCCATAATGATGCAATTTCGTATTTGATATTAAAGTTAACAATACATGCATATATAAAACTTACCACCATTTGGTAGTGGAAGTGGTTGTGCTGTTGGAAGTATTGGGGAAGTAGAAGCTGAAATGAAGAAAATCGTTTATGATTAGATGTTACATCACGATGATGCAAACCTTTATCTCACTAAAATAGTACGAGACAATAATACAAAATGGACCTAACTATAGGTTGGTACATTTTTAAAAACGTTTTCTTTGATAACTAATATAATTAAACCAACTGTTCTATAGTATAAACAAAAGCTCCATACCAAAGTTCAGCTCAATCAAATATTGTTTAGATCCCCCAATCAACTTGAAATTTTGACCCATACATGGTTCGAAGGCAATTTTCACCAAAACAAGGTTTATATATGGACTTGTTATATTATCTTCATTAGTTGTATCTGCATAGCGTGGATGATTTGAAGCCAATTTTGTTAATATTTTATAATCATATCTTGCGACATCCTATTAAATTAAGACAATACACAATCATAAGGCAGCACTCAACTGAAACTGAGCACAGGAAACATACACGCATCCCATACCACTAAGCTTGTAAACGATATACTGACCGGTACTTTTTAAATTAGCTAAGCAAGAAAATGAACTTAATTGTTAAAAGACCATGTTTCATCTGTCAAACAGTCAAACGCACTTCAATGTGTCGCTGGCTTAAAATGAGAAGGTCTGAAATTCCATATACGACCTCATAAAACTAATGTATAAGACATATCGATGGCTTAGAATTAGAAGGTCGTAACTACCAAATCGATATTTTGAGAAAACACGGAAAAACAGTCTGACATTTACTCTTTACTTAGGGTAAAACACCCTTTTACAACCTCATTTTGGTCAACATGACAAGTTCGGATTTTTATGAAAATAGGCTCATAAGAAGCGCCTTGTGATGCTTATTCTAAATATGAATGAATCTTAAAAGGTCGTAAGTGGCATTAAGACATTCTAATTATAAGCCATCGAAATGTATAAGACTAATGTGTAAGAATAATGTATAGATAAATATATATTTGAAATATACAGCAAAAGGCACATTTGTATGAAAATCGGAAGTTGAAAAAGCTTCTTTTACCATAAGTAAAGAGCGATTATCAGACAGACGTTCTTGTTTTCCCAAAACATTGATTTTGTAGTTACCGCCTTCTCATTCTTAGTATATGTATAATTATGAATTAATGCGGGGGCACAACCACAATCGCATTAAAATCAGACCTTTATTACGCTCCACTTTTTTACGCTGATATAACACCGTAAGAGAATGAAGCAAATGGTAGGAAATGATTTTAGAGATTGTCATAATAACGATGTATGAATGCATGTGGTGGCACGGTTGTCGAGCGGATAGACCACTTGAATACTCATCGATAGGTTTCGATCCTCGGCCGAGACACTTGATCATTTCTGAAATATTTTTCAGTGTTTCCCACCCAACTAGAGATGAACTAGTTGGCAACCCAGAGGTAGTCTCGCGTGTATCGGTGCTGTACACCGAGCACGTTAAAGTGTCTCTTCGGAACGAGCTAGGGCATCGCACTCGGACACCTTGTATCACCCCACTGTCTCTCTACTCGCTGTCTCTTCTGCAAAAACACAAGACCCCATTGGAAATAATGTCAATGTTTAGACTTACCACTGTGTGTAGATGGGTGTGTGGCTGCTGTGTGTGGAGAGGATGTAGCACCTTGTGTGAGAGAAAAGACAAACGATGAGTACAGCAGTTATATATTAGGAATATTAGGTCTACACATAAGGTTCCCATTACGTCAATAGCTGTGTTGTCGGAGCCCAATTTAAGCAATAATGTTGCCAATGCCGAAGATGTTCATTACACCCAGTTAGCAAATTAGTGATAAAGAAAGGATTGAACAGTAAATACTAACGTTCAAACGAATTGTAGACGCATCAAACATCTTATCTGAAAGGAATGCCTTTATTATCATTATAGTGGACAGTGTCATCTCTATAGTCACCTGCTTTCAAATAAAATGAATAAAATACATTGCCCTATGATTTTCAAACTTTACATGAAGGTTGGTCACTAACAGTAGTGTGAGTAGACGACCCATATAGCGTATGTGGTCAGAAATTCTAAGGTCAAGGTCACTGTGACCTTCACTAATTTCGATAATTAGGTTGTTATGGGGACATACATGTATTACAAACATCTCTTGTTTTTCGAACTCTGCTGAGTTCTGCTTCGCCTGTCTAATTTGGTATTTCATTTTTCTGAATACTAATAATATCAATTTTACAGACTAAATATTACCTGGACATAGGTTGCAGAATTTGGCACAGTGTAGTTGCGACCATGGTATCATATCCCCTCTACATATAAAGTCAAAGGAGTAATCTGCACAGTCGTCCTCGGTATCCAAACAACTAGCAACACTACCAGCACTGTCTAGAGAAACATACATCAGGGCTTTCATTTGGCTCTTGAAACTGTATTTTGACTCTTATATTTGACAAAAATGCCTATTTTGACTCTTGAAAAATTTATGGTGAAGAATCAAATTTACTATACTTATAAATGTTCTTACATTATTTTGAAGACTCTTGAAATTAAAGAGTCAGGAGTCATTTTGACTCTTCACTTTTGGAGCCTAATGAAAGCCCTGAATAATGTGTATGTAAGTCAATACAATGTCTTGTTGCTATTAAAAAACAAAGAATATGAACCAGTAAAGGTCAACACAACACGCAATACCAATACCTCTGTCTAGAGAAACGAAATAGTGTGTGATGTGTATGGTATACAAGTAATACTCGTACTATGTCATTTAGTACTTTAAAAATACAATGAATAGGGCCAAGTAAACGTTCTAGCTTTATAGAGTTTTAGTACATGTATGGTGTCTTTCGACAAAGCCGCATTGTATTTAAAACATTATATTTCCATAAATATTGAATGTAAGCAATTAGTTTAAACCTGCAGTCCTAATTTGTTTTTGTTTATTTCAAAGTGTACAGCAATCTTTAAAACACCCAACGATTGTATTCAAAGCGTTATCAATCAGTCATAGAAAAATATGTCGTTGATAGCTTAGGTGAGGTTGATTGCTGTCTTCCCTGTCCGATTTCATCATACCTTTTATGACGATCGAACCGAACACATACAGGTGTACTGGGATGCCCGTGACCCAAACACACTTATTGACAAGGAAAATCTTATCACCACCTAAAACAACACATCGACTTACCTACCATTCCTGATGAAGGTCTACATATATTACAGAATTTGCGGCAGTGTATGTTAGACCATGGGATCATGTCACCTTTACATATGTATTCAAAGCCATACCCAGCACAATCAGGTTCGGCGTCATGACATTCTTCTGTTGTTCTTACTCCATTAGCTATATAATAAATCAAACATAATTTTAACTATTTAACAAAGTTTTGTGTTTTTTTTTGTGTGAAAAATACCATTTCGTTGGGATTTAATTTCAAGGCCACTAAGTCAGATACATGTACTGTATTCGTGTGGGTGTAATTTTGTGGTTGATGTTATTTAACAAATTGAATCTGATGGACTGGTGGTGGAATCAACCAAATAAAAGTTGCAACAAAAAATTACGTCTAAGTACTGATATGCCCAAGAAAACGAACTAAATTATGTGTTCTGTCATCAAGCATCACATTACCTACAGGGGCTAGGACCTTAGCAATGTGTAGGCCCAGAGGTAAAGATGACAGAAGTAGGGGATCCGGGGGCATGCTCCCCCGGTTTTTTTTGTTCTTTAAAAGGTACTGGTGCGTTTTGATGTATATTTAGGAGATCAAATTTCAAGTTAAACTTAAAAAAACTATATATATTATTTTTTCTCGAAATGATTTGTAGGCCCGGGCCTAATGGCCTAGCGGCAGCTACGCTACAGGGTAACTGTATCATTGAAAACGAAACAAAAACTGTTGTTTTTTTCGTTTTAGTATTTATCAATGATTCAGTTACCTGTGTCATGCATCTGTCAAAGCAGAACGGAGACCGTTTTTATAACGTACTGTACATCCGGTTTGGTTATAGCTTTAATGAAACATGTTATCATATAAGTGCAACAGTTCAAAATAGGCATGTTTATAAATAGTATAATTTAACCAGTCTTTAGGAATGCAGTACCTTTACAAACAGGCAACTGTATCGTCGATAAAGATTTTTTGTGATTTTTTGTAAAATTAAGATTTTTATATAATTAAAACTAAGAAAGAAAACAAGAAAGCAATACATTTTACAGACAAAAGTAGCTTTTGTTTTTTTTTATCAAAGATACACTTACCTGCGTGTCTTTACATTTTTTGTCTGTAACTAATAAATAATATAGTGATTAAGTTCAATACGCAATGTATGTAAACTTTATATACGAACCTAACACATGGAATAGCACAAATGTTATAAATATTGTGACTTTTCCCATCGTCCTTTACATACTACCGCCATCTACTATCATTTTCTTATCTAAGGATGACCTTTATGACACATTGGAAACAATGTAATTATTTTTAACTTAGCAAATCTAAACAGAGTAATAGAACCGTGACTCCACTTTTAGTAGTATACTTTATATAGTCAATTGTTTAAGGTCACGGCTCAAATGTCAAAATTGAACAGAAAATATCTTTTATTAGTTCTCAGTGCATACCAAAAAGATATGCACAATTAACTATTTAACTGTTCATTTATGAGTAAAGGAAAAGGGAATATAAGGCTGCGTTTTACAGCCTTTTAAACTTCCTTACACAATACTATTATGTATCTTAGATTTGTACCGATCGTATTAGTCTCCATTGTAATACTAGTATTATCTTTTATGTAAACATGTCCATCAGCTCTTAAGCAAATATTCGATTGTGATTGTACCGCCTTTATACTTCCCTTGCAGTGAGTGATGTCACATATCTTTTAACTGTGCAGATCGTTTTGACAAGGGCGATTATAACTTCATACAGTCCAGTGACGATATATATGTGTACTCAAAATATCACAACCATTATAATATCGCTGGCTTAGAATGAGAAGGTCCTAACTACCAAAGCAATATTTTGAGAAAACAAGAAAAATCGTCTGACAATCACTCTTTACTTTAAAACGAGTAAAACAAGCATTTTCAATTTCAAAGTAGTCTCATAGAAAAGCCTTATGCCGTAAGTGCCACTTAGATCTCCTCATTCTAAGCCAGCGACTTTTATGTAAACATCACCATTAACATACGACCGGAAGAAATTACTTCAGCTACTGATAGTCGCTACAAGGACCAAGGTAACCGTTATTGTCATTTGGTTACGCAATATTTTCTACGTATACTCGGCAATTTAGTGCCATAAGGACCATGGTAATTATTATTATCATTTTGTTGACGTAAAATGTTCTATACTCGGCGATTCAGTACTGATGTCAGTCCATGGAAACCATTTTTGATCTTTATCCTACCAAAATGGGTATACCATTTCGTGACTTGTTCAATGCTGGGTTATTAACTTATTACGCCACCGACACAAACACACACATGCAATGACATGCAAAGTATATAACATAGTTTTATAAACATGTAGTAATATAATTTTTTTTGTGTGATGTTAGTATTAATACAACAACGTATGAAAGCAAGGTATGTATAATGACATTTGAACAATATAAAACATACCACAATGTGACGCAGTAAATTCAAAGATATAAAACATGTCAAATTATAAACAAACACTGTATCTGAAAATACTCTTGGTATAATAATACGTTTGTACACAAGTTTCTACTATTTGACATACGCAAATGAGTTCAAATTCCTGAATTCCTCTCGTCAATGTAAGACAATTTTTTTTCTTCTCTGACAAAAAATGTCAGATCTGTCATTTTACACCATTCTTGGTTAAGCTTATGCTAAACTGAGCCTTTTTCCTCGGCGATGTAGTCTCGATGGAAATTAGTGTGGTCTAAAATAGCGTTTACAGTAATAAAATGATCCATATATTTCTCAGAACATATACATCTTTTTTCATGTTGATGCTAAATTAGGATTTGTACAATCGGGTATTTACAAGTATGTGTTTTTACCTTTAAAAACTTTATGTGTATTCAATTTGTATTTTGGACACATTTTTCTGTGAGGATGTGACGCATTAGTATCAATCAAATTCTGAAGTTCGTGACTAAATTTGATTCAAGATGCACATTTCTCTTGTAATTTGAAGAATTCCAATAACTGTTAAACGTTTAAGATTTTAATAAAAAAGTTTTCTATTAAAATGCTTTTTTATGAATACCAAACCCAGAATAATTCATTGGAGAATATACTTAACGACGAACTGTGAAAAATAAATCACAATGCGGAAAAAAATAAAATTAAACATTTAGTGCATCATTCCTATCAAATTATTATCCATGTGCGATTCACCGTAGTTCAATTTAGTTTAATCATATTGTTTTTGCACAATTTCTTAAAAAATACATAAAGGTTTGCATAATATACAATTAATTAAAACAAACAGAAGTAAATTTGTATATTAGCCATGTAAACCATATAACTTTTACAATGTTACGCTGTTAATCCTTGTAATGTTATAAAGTCAGAAATTTGTGTCAGTATAGAAACTTTTATTAATCAGCTAAACTTGGCACCTCCGTCTTTTCTGCCTTTCGGATTTTATCTTCCAACTCACGTTTTGACTTCTCAAGAACTGACATAGTTTCTATTATCTTATCGAGTGTTAGCTTCATGTCTTCGACTACATCGGTATTTGTTTTCTGTAGACTATCTAACGGTAACTCTTCAACACGTTTGTAATCCTCAAGCTTGCTTTGTATCTTTGTTTGTTTGTCTCGTATCTGACTTTCAGTTCCTTCCTCCATTGGCTGTTTGTTTAACTCTTCGGTTTCATGTTCCATCGCCTCTTCACCAAGCTTTAGAAGTGCTTTGATTTCAATTTCGCATTCATTCGTCTGTCAATGAAATATAAATTGCTTATTTTTGGTGATACTAAACATTTCTAAGCGAAAACTACGTATCAATGATACTACTGGCTCGGAATGAGAAGGTCGTAAGTACAACAACGCTGAAAATACTCATTACTTATGGAAACAGAAGTTTTTTTATTTCAGTGTGGTCAAATTGACATGATGCAATTTTTATTTCATAAAAATAGGGTTATATCCAGTACGAGGGGTGGTGTGATGTTCATTTCTGATATGTATGGATCGATCTTTTTAGTTCGACCTTCTCATTCTAAGCCTACGATTTAACCTTTTACATTTGTTCTACGATAGCATCCACGATATACATTATAACAATGGCCTCCATCTCCTGAATTGTTTTGATAATTTCCATAGGGCATAGACTCACAATTACCTCCAGAACCAGCAAACACTATTTTTAGTCTAAATAGTTTCTAGAGCTCTTACTTTAGATTTATCTCAAATTCAGAATTCATCCGGTTGTAATAGGAGTATCAATTATGTTACGATTTACCTTGTTTAAATAAAATTATCACAGCCAATACTTGTTAAAAAATTCGATTGACGATAACACGTCCTTTGATAAAACGTCGTATATAATTGTGATAACATATACCTCCTCTATTACAGACTTTGACGATAAAACTTTCTGTTTGACATCTTCGTCAGAAGTGACTTGAACTACTGCCTCGTCTGCAAACGTTTTTGCACATTGGTATAGCTCATCTAGTTCAGTATCAGCCATAGTAAGTTCTGGTGAGTGCATCATCTTATTGCGCATATCGATGATCTAGAATATAATTATCGAAATTGACTGGATATATCTAGGTGTACACATGGTATGTAATATACATGATATATAAAGGTATAAACATTCACTTTACGTTTGTCTAAAACAAGCAGGTTTATGTTCCAACGGACACTATGGTAGTAGTAAATCTGACATTTTTTATGTGTATTATTTCAAGAAATAAATTATTCTAACGATAAAATTTCAAAAACATGCAAAAAATAGTGACCGTCAGATCAATTGTATCACCTGATAGGGAAGAACGAGAGCAAATAATTCTTGAATTTCTTATTCTATTATCGTTTTGAAAACAGCTGTTTACAGCTTGTGAAGTCAGATATTCACTCTCTTCTTTTTATAGACATACGCATGTTTACTCTAATGACGGTTTTTGCATACGTTGTATATAAAACAATCAACATACCCTTTCAGTAACTGTGAACTTGTTGAAAATACTACAGTTCTGAATGGTTGTAAACAGGGCATAAGCGTCTAAATCGTCCGGAGATGTAACATCCAGGCAACGCGACGGCATAAATAGTTTCGCAATGCCCCAGGCTCCATTAACTTGGACCTTACGACAGTTGTTGAAAACTGCTTTCGATTTAAAGTGTCGATGAAACATTTTTACAGCGTCAAACAAATCTTTACACGCTTCATAGTGACGATTATTCGGTAGGTACTTCCAATATGCACCCACCCATTTGACCCCATCCACTGCGAGTCTTTGTATGTTTTCTCCATTGTCAAAATGTGATCCACCTTCTGGTAAGACTTCTCTCTGGAATTTCTCAAACATCATGGAAACGAAACTTCGAGTTCCCTTACATAGATATTTCAACGTTAACGTTCCTTTTATCCAATTATGGTATGTCTGCGTTTGAAGATCTGCATGTATACCTATGGAAGATCGGAAAGTGATTTAGTTCGATTGTGGGACAAGTGCTTACGATTTATGTTGCTCACTCTTGATTGATGCCTATATCACTTGCCTTGACAGACAGATACGCGAATTCCCTTTTGTCCTTGAAGGCCAAGCAATGGAATAATACAGTTATGTTTTTTATTTCGTTTTTGGCATGACTCGGCCAATGACCGCTAACCATTCGAAAGCTATAACACAGGGTTATTGATTGTTTAAACGATTAGATTATATGCATTATGTAGTGTCATATACCTTTAACGGTTCGTGAAATACACGAAACGCTATGTTTATTGGCCAATAGTACTAATAAATATCTATACACTCAGGGACAAAAGAAACCCAAAACTTTTTCGGGGGTCATAAGTTTCTAAATAAGTGCGATATATTGTTTTCGTTTATTGTAAATGATACATGGGTTACAACTTTGATATCTCAGCACATGTCTGCATAATTAAATGTGTTTTAACCTGTGTTTACCAGTTTAGGGAAAAACCCATTTTTCGCACATGGAGTACGTGCGAAATCGCAAAGCGGAACATTTTAATTGCTGAATGACAGTGTATACATAACATTTATAAAAACTCATCAAATAAACACATATAAAATACGTTTAAACATATCATGTTTGCCCGAACGCACACGGTCTGAAGACGCCGGACTGCGCCAAAATGTTTGGAGTCCTTCTGATGTTGTCGGACAATTTCATTACCACCCTTCAATCATTACAAGGCTACATAAACAATACCAGGCCTCTGGAACGGTTGAGGACCGCAAACACACTAGGAAACCAAGGATAACCACTCAACGACAAGGCGGGACTATACGCGTGCTATATCGTAGGAACCGCTTCCGACCAGCCAGAAGTACAGCTAGGATACACAGGAGCCCACGGGTAGGCAAAATGACAACTTGTTTGAAAAAATAAGTTCCTTTTTGAAAATATCGCGCGATCATTTTGATTCATTTTCTTTCCAATTTACATTAAAGACGATAACGATACACTTCAAAGTCGTTTATATTTAGCCACACACAACGTCACACCTCTTAATTCATCTATCTTTAACATATGTACGTGTTTCCTAGTGCATATTTCCAACAACCAAAATGCATCTACAGTTTATCATTAGTAGTTAGTAGTTAATAAACAATTTATATTAACAATGATTTGAAGCTTCGTCTATGTTTTAGAGCACGTGGGAGGACTTTATTCGTGAGTGAAACTTTATGCCACCCCCACTATACATCACAATTATTATATCGTGGATGTTAAAGTACATTCGTGTTTGTGGTGCTAACACCAGATAATAAATGTGACAACAATGTCATTTTTGCAATGTTGGACTGTTAGATTAAAGCATATGTAAAGTTATTATTAAATTACAGAAATGAATGAAATTTTGCAATATGGCTCATTAATATTTCACAAATGGTTGTGTAAAATTTCAGTGAATTTGAAAAAATAATAACTTTGAAAAATACCATAATGTATGTTTTGCGTTTCTTTTGTCCCTGAGTGTATTAGTAATTATTTAAATTTTGATGTTGTATGAAATATGTAGTGTAAAAGAACATTACATGTACCTGCAACGCGTGTGTCTATCTTACTCCTTGCAATTGGATCATAAATTTCATCCAAAGAGGAAAACTGAAAATAAGTGATTGTTTTATCAATATACAACCTTGCTATTAAATTCCAATGTTTTAAAAATTCTAGAATTAGTGTGGGTCAATATAGTTGCTTTCATATAATGACTTTTTATGGTACATGTATTTAGAAATAACTTGATTTGCAAATGTGCAACGTGGAACAAAATAATATGATACAGAGCTAATAGTTACAAGCACGTGTAGAAATTTACTTGAATATCTTTTGAGGTGATATATATATTCAAAATTAACGTGATTTACTTACATGTTTTTGTATGTCATTTAGTGTGATCCCAACGTATGTTTGTTTTTCCTTTAACTCTGCATCTGCCTGCTTGATAGCAAGTTGTGTTTTCTTTAATTCGTTAACTTCCTTGGTCAGAGCATCTTGCTTTTCCTTTATATCAGTCTCGGTCTTAGTCAAACTTTGTTGCTTTACTTTCAATTCAGAGTCTGTCTTAATCAAAGTGTCTTGCTTTTCTTTCAATTCAGAGTCTGTCTTAACCAAAGCATCTTGCTTTTCTTTCAATTCAGAGTCTGTCTTAACCAAAGCATCTTGCTTTTCTTTCAATTCAGAGTTTGTCTTATTCAAAGCATCTTGCATTTCTTTCAATTCAGAGACAGTCTTAGTCACAGTATCTAGCCTTTTGTTCCATTCAGAGACTGTCGTAGCAAACGTATCTTGCTTTTCATTCAATTCAGTGACTGTCTTAGTCACAGTATCTTGCTTTTCTTTAAATTCAGAGTCTGTCTTATCCACAGTATCTTGCAGTTCAGTGACTGTCTTAACCATAGAATCTTGCTTTTCGTTCCATCCAGAGACTGTCTTAGCCAACATATCTTGCTTTTCATTCAATTCAGTGACTGTCTTAGTCACAGCATCTTGCTTTTCTGTCCATTCAGTGACTGTCTTAGTTAAAGTATCTTGCTTTTCATTCAATTCAGTGACTGTCTTAGACAAAGTATCTTGCTTTTCTTTCCATTCAGTGACTGTCTTAGTCACAGTATCTTGCTTTTCGTTCCATTCAGAGACTGTCTTAGCCAACGTATATTGCTTTTCGTTCAATTCAGAGACTGTCTTAGCCAACGTATATTGCTTTTCGTTCAATTCAGTGACTGTCTTAGCCAACGTATCTTGCTTTTCATTCAATTCAGTGACTGTCTTAGTCAAAGTATCTTGCTTTTCGTTCCATTCAGAGACTGTCTTAGCCAAACTATCGTGCGTTTCCGTCAAATCAGAGACCGTCTTAGCCACAACATCGTGCGGTTCCTTCAAATCAAAGTCTGTCTTGGCAAGAGCATCTTGTATTTTCTTCAAATCAGCGTCAGAGCACACTGGAGAACATTGTGTTAGTATTGCTTCTACTTCCCAGAGCTGTTAATGTAGATGAAAAGTTTTAATGTTCTAAAAGTTTAAGCCTATAGCTGAATTGGAAGTGAATGTCGCGATTGCTTCGTTATACTAAGTATGATTGAAATAGACCTTTTGGATAAAGCAAAAACCCGTACAATACGTTTACAAATACGTGGGGTGATCAAAAAGTAATGAGACAAACGCTCTAAAATGACAATCCTTCATGATATCAATAAAATGTGTTTTTATTTCAAATAAAGAATGTATCCTATTTCCATTTGCAGAGTTTCATGAATGTTCATCCATTAGTGGCAAAGATATTAATTATTTTGAAACCTTGGGTACAGCGACTCGCCGCACATTAACGACGTCAATGACGGTACGTACGTAAATTGTTAACTATTCGAACGTCTCAGTGCTCCGGAAAAACGCTTATGTCTCTAAAACTAGTAAATAGATTAAAAGTTTACTTATAATTAAGTGTTTATTTAAAACAATTGTTCATTTGACTAAAAGCAATTCAGTCGTTAAAAATATCAAGGAAATGTTGAATCATTATTCGATAATTTTCATTCTAAATACGGCTCTCGTATACGACGTCCCGTCAAACGAGTGACAATCAAAATTGACAGCTCATCTAGTGCTTTTCTGATCTCGGCTAGATATAATAGAGTTTCTTTCCCGTCATTAACCCTTTTCCACTAACGATACATAAGTATACATCTCTCAGCTCATTTTCTAATTTTAAATGTTTGTTTGGACCTTAATCCTAGTTTGTGGGAAAACTTAATACATGTATTTTCGAGTTGTGATTTTTTTTGCCAAAATATTGCGTTGATTTCAAGACGCTTCTTGTACTTTTCACGTCTTATATAAAAAACGAACAGACCTACATCAAAATCATTTTAATGCAAAGTTTTTCATTGTTTTAGCGTCAAGTCCAGTTAAGTTGATAAATATTCTAGGAATATTTAATAAAATATAAATCGAATGCTTTTCCATACCATAAAAAGGGCGATGTTTTGATGTGCGGCGACATAGTGCGACACCTTATATTTGACGTTGCATTAATAAAGAACTACTTATTGTAAAATATTGTATTTTATACGTAAACATCATAGTCCGAGAGCACATCGACTTTTATTGCAACGAAGGAGGCAAAAAGAAGTTTGCACATATTTTAAAAGACTAATGCATATTCTATCAGAAAACCCATTTCTTAAGTGTCAAAGCCGTGACTACCTAAGTTTTTCGTGCTATTGTTTACCATGAGATCAATGAAAAATATTGACCTTTGCTGAGGGGGGTAGGGTTGTGCTTATGGCTACAGAACAGACAAAAATGAACTTAAATGTGAAAAGTTTTGCGAAAAAGGTAGAATATATATTGAGGCATATGATAAAACTTAAAAATCAAAGAATCGCACGGGCAGATAGGAACTAAATAGGGGTCAAAGGTCAATTAACTTTTAAAATCCATCATATTACATGTAATGAAACCTTGTCCGTACAGTTTTTATGTAAAATTCCGTGATTCTTGAAATTTAATAATTTGCACATAATTTTAATCCTTTAGGCATACTTTATTCATAAAAATAAATATTTGGTTCAAAAATTAGTCTAATTACACGAAATATCGATTTTTTATCATACTGGTAGCATCACAAAATGGCTACTTTATCGAGGGCATGGTTACGCTTATAGCTACCATTCATTTACTTATCACTTAAGACAGATAATTTTTGCTCAATGGGTACATACATGACATGCCCTCTTGAAGGTGCACTCTTCAACGTATATAAGTCAAGGTCAAATATGATATAAAGGTCAAAGGTTAAATACGTAAAAACTCCCAAAACTGTCTATAAATGTGCAATAATTTAGTCATTTTTTTTCATTTCAATGCAAAAAGGCATGTTTTTGTCATCACTTGGTGATCAGCTTCTATATACAACAAAACTATGGTAAGTAATTTGTAATGCCCATCCCCATCTTTGAAGAGGAGGTATATTGCTTTGCACATGGCGGTCTGTCTGTCAGTCGATCGATAGACCAAATGGTTTTCGTTCAAGAACTTAAGAATGCTTTGTCTTAGGATCTTCAAACTTTTTATGGAGGTTACCAAGCAACAGTAGATGGCTCCTAATGCTTTTAATGTCAGAAGGTCAAAGGTCAAGGTCACAGTGACCTTTCACCTTCCCGACCAGAAGGCTGCACGAGGTAAAAAACGTGACAAGTCTCAAAATTGTCTAATTAGGAATGAGTATATTTATCAGTTTTGTTCTTTTTAAATGCACAGCATGTGTTTTTATTATCATATACATGTACTTAACTCTATAATACTAATAAACATAATTTATTCAATAGAATCATGAATATTACTTTTTGTTTCCACTACTCTGCAAAGATCTTCGGTACTCATTCATGATATAACTAAGCAATGTATCTATCTGTATACATATTAATGTTCATGTACTGATCATGTTAATTTTAAATATATTTTTGAAGTAACCTAGATTTTTCTTTAAGGTCAACCGGTCAAAGGTCAAGGTCACTGTGACCTTTACCATTTCCGGTTATTGGTCTGTCATTGGAGCATATATGTTTTACAAAACATCCTGTTGAAAACGAATAAATGAAAACATCCTTAAAATCCTCTAATGTGAGGTTATGTGTGCATGTTAATACAAAAAATGTACAGTTATCCAGAAGATATTTCAGTGTCCCAATGCATTTGTATGTCAGTAAAAAGAAGTGTCACCGACTAACCTACCTCAACAAAAACTGTCATAAGTTATAACCCATTGGCTACTGGCCACTATGAGATAATACAATATCAGTATTGTCCATTTGGATTTTTACGACAGCATTTTAAAACAAAACACTATAGAAAATGAATTAACGTGCCATACTTAACTTAGGTCACGAGGCACATTAAATCCGAAAGTCATTAGACACATTATAAGCACTAGCCACCACCACCTCTAGTCGTATTTGGTATTAACCACTCACATGTTCATATATTCCTAACTCTATATGTACTCAAACCACTACTTACAGTTATTCCTGTTCTAATTTAGTACACACTAACAGCATGTATAATATTAATTACTTAGTGTTTTCCACATATTATATCAGGTAAGTCAATCTTGCTTGCTCCAACTGGACATTCACAACTACCTAGCACAGCCATTTCTTGTCTTATTGACTACTCACCAATATTTGCAAAATTCTTGTCTTATAATGTTGGTACAACAGCCAGCAGCATGTACTGTCGATCTATTGACTATATATGTACATGTATACTCTTCTGCACCTTGTAACGTCATTCTTGGACTTACTGGGCACTATTGGGACATCAATTCTTACACGTAGTCCTAGTTGGTTGGTACTCACGACCCCCTTTCTGGTCCTAAAGGACATTAGGCACTTACCATATATGGACATTTCTGGTAATTTTGGGTTCATAACCACTACTTACTAACCATTTTTAGTCCTGGTGAGTACCCATGACCACCCGGTATACGCGTTACTGGTTTTTGTTGGTACTCAAAACTACTTTGTGTCTTGTTGGGTGCATATAACTACAAGGTCCCTATACTATTTGTCCATTTTAGTATTAAAACCACCATATCCAGACATTCCTGATCGTATTGGGTACTCTTAAGGAAAATGTACATACTGTCCCAATCCTAGGTGGTACTTACGACCATCATGAACTGACATTAGTGGTTTGATTGAGTACTCACTTCAACCATGTACATACGTTCCTTACAATTTTGGGGATTCAAAATTGGATTTTTTATCACCAGTAGGTACATCCAGGCCTAGACCTAGTTGGGACTCGAAACACCAGGTATATGCATTCCTTATTCTAGTTGTTATCCTTAACCTCCATGAACAGACAGTAGTAGTCTGCTTGGGAATATACAGCTACTAGTTGCGATCATTTTTTGTCCTATGGGGTACTCAGAACCCCCATGTAAAGACAACATTGGTCTTATTAGATACTCATAATGAAATGGGTACACACATTCCTAGTCCTAATGGGATTCCACAGCTAACATGTTTTGTACTTCTGGTGTTATGTGATACTTTAATCCACCATGTTCAAACGTTAGTGGTTGTATTATGTACTCAATACCACTTGCTGTGGCCATTTGTTTACTTAATCGGTCCTCACTTTCACGATGCACGTACATTCCTGGTACTCACAACACCAATTGTAGCCCTTTCTGTCCTAGTGGGTCATCAATACCACTGTGTACAGTTAGTCCTAATAAGGTATTATATAAACTACTAGGTACATATGTTCCCAGACCAATAGGGTATTTACCATCACCATGTTTAGGCAATCCGGATCATACTTGGTACTGACAACCACCATTTACAGGTCATGTAGTGGTCTGGAATAGTACTCGTAGTCACTATACAGTCATTGCTTGTTATTGAGGTTTTCACTACCACCATACAAGTATGTACATGTATATATTCCTGGTCGTATTGGGTACTCATTACGACCAAATCCAGACATTCCATCAGAATGTACAAATATTACTGGTCAAAATTAGCACTCTCGTCCACTAGATAAATACATAACTACGGACAACTACTAGAAACATCTATGTCTCGTCCTAATGACTACTCCGTTATAACAAGAAGAGATATCACTGAACTTTATTGGCATCTAAAGCACTAGATACTAACATTTCCAGTGCTTACGACCACCTTGTTCATATATTATTAGGTACACGTCACCATTAGGTACATCCAACCTAGTGCAAATGGGTTCCTACAATCACAATTTACATTGGTTCATAGCTGTAAATGGTTTCCATATCTATACGTGTATCTGCTTGTAGATTAACTAAAAGGATAATAAATACCACAAGGTAATACATTCCTTGCATGTTCATAACTTCAGGAACTTGATTTCCTAGTATTGGTAAATACTCACAACTATTAGGTCATACATGCGTTGTCGTAAGGGTTATTATTTTGTTATTATTTATTACACTCTATCTGGTCAAACAACATGTTGCATACCGGTACTTTTGGATACTCACATCCACCCAATGCTTCCTTCTCTGAATTTACTGGCATTGGGCCCGAAATGAATAAGATGCAGTAGGACTTTGTATGTTAAAAAGAATAAAACCCTGTTGTAATGTCATACCTGAAGAAATAATAATGCATGTATACAATAAATCAAAGAATTATTGATATATACAGTAATATATAATTTATCTATAGAGTCTAACTTTTATATCTTATGTTTGACATTGGTCTTTAAAAGAACCATTTTTGTTTTCATCTATTCGTTTAAAAAAAAATATGTTGTAAAACAAGTATGCTCCCATGGCAGATCAATAGCCGGAAATGGTAAACGTCACAGTGACCTTGACCTTTGAGATACTGACCTTAATGAAAGACTAGGTTAATTAGAAATATATTTAAGATAAACATGTTGTATGATCAGTACACAAACATTAATATGTGTAAACATGCATTGCTTAGTAATATCATGTATGAGTACCAAATGCTCTTTGCAGAGTCTTCAAACGCAGTAATATTCACGTTTCTATTGAATAAATAATGTTTATTCGTATTATAGAGTTAAGTACTTGTATATGATAATAAAAATACATGATGTTCCTTTAAACAGAACTAAACTGATAAATACTATACTTATTCCTAAAGAGACAATTTTGAGATATGTCACGTTTTTTTAACTCATGCAGCCCTCTGGTCGGGAAAGTGAAAGGTCACTGTGACCTTGACCTTTGAACTACTGAGATTAAAAGCATTAGGAGCCATCTACTGTTGCTGGGTAACCTCCATAAATAGTTTGAAGATCCTAGGACAAAGCATTCTTAAGTTCTTGAACGAAAACCATTTGCTCTATCGATCGACCGACAGACAGACCGCCATGTGCAAAGCAGTATACCTCCTCTTCAAAGATGGGGATGGGCATTACAAATTACTTACCATAGTTTTGTTGTATATAAAGGTGATCACCAAGTGATGATAAAAACATGCATTTTTGCATTGAAAAGCAAAATAAAATGACTAAATTATTGCACATTTAGAGACAGTTTTGGGAGTTTTTACGTATTTAACCTTTGACCTTTATATCATATTTGACCTTGACTTATATTCGTTGAAGATTGCACCATCAAGAGGGCATGTCATGTATGTACCCATTGAGCAAAGATTATATGTCTAAAGTGATAAGTAAATGAATGGTAGCTATAAGCGTAACCATGCCCTCGACAAAGTAGCCATTCTGTGATGCTACCAGTATGATAAAAAATCGATATCTCAAGCAATTAGACTAATTTTTGAACCAAATATTTATTTTTATGAATAAAGTATGCCTAAAAGATTGAAATTATGTGCAAATTATTAAATTTCAAGAATCACGGAATTTTACATAAAAACTGTACGGACAAGGTTTCATTAATATGATGGATTTTAAAAGTTAATTGACCTTTGACCCCTATTTAGTTCCTATCTGCCCGTGCGATTCTTTGATTTTTAAGTTTTATCGTATGCCCCAATAAATATTTTACCTTTTTCGCAAAACTTTTCACATTTAAGTTCATTTTTGTCTGTTCTGTAGCCATAAGCACAACCCTAACCCCCTCAGCAAGTGTCAATATTTTTCATTGACCTCGTGGTAAACAATAGCACGAAAAACTTATGTAGTCACGGCTTTGACACTTAAGAAATGGGTTTTCTGATAGGATATACATTAGTCTTTCAAAATATGTGCAAACTTCTTTTGGCCTCCTTCGTTGCAATAAAAGTCGATGGGCTCTCGGACTATCAGCATTAAATGCAGCATAATTTATATGGCACTTTCATGGCTCAGATACGTACACTTTCAAAATGAGAGCATTTGTCTTATAACATTTTGATCATCCCACGTACAAAGCATTATATCATTGCTGTCATGTTATTCTTGATTGCAAAGGTGTTTTCTGCTCATCAGCAATACGAATTGGAAATTGTACGCTATATATTACATGTACATGAACCATATATTTACTGTTGGCGTTTCTTGGTATGCATTGTGTCCAATAAAGAAAGTGATGTCATAGGAAGTAAAAAGTTATGAAATTTGAATGGGTGTAGGTAGGATGAAAATGATGTTCTATGAAAATTGTAACACAATAGGAGGCATAGACTTTGAAACATTTAAAATTGATACGATTTATTGTAAGTTTAACGACATTTACCTGCTTTTGAAATTCCGATTTGTTTGGCAACAATCTTTCATCTATTTGCTGAAGACATATTTCAATAACTGACCGAAGGTGTTCAAGTGCTGAAGTGTTACGCCATTTAGCCGCTTTCTTCATATATTTGTAAGCATCAACAATCTGAAAATGAAAATAATAAGACAATGCTTTGTGGTGATGATTTGAATATAGATGAATAGCTTCGAGTGTATGGTATCTTCCCAATTTGTTATTATCGTTGATATAATAAGAATAGTAATTTATCTTCAATATTTCTATAATCAATCAACTATATCACTACATTATCAATTTGCATTACTTTAAAATATCGTACCAGTGATCTAACGAAGGTAAGTAAAATAACATTAAGTGTAATTGATTCGCTATCATTGGATTACAAAATGTACTTCGGAAAGAGTTAATTATGTATAGTACAAGTATATAATGATGGTAGTGCATGCACCTTTTATTGAAATACTAACCTGATAGATATAGTCTCTATACTCCGATCTTAGAGATAATTATGTACGCTATATTATGATGGTAGTACATGTACCTTTTATTGAAGTACTAACCTGATAGATATAGTCTTTATACTCCGATCTTAGAGAGTTAATTATGTACGCTATATTATGAAGCTAGTACATGCACCTTTTATTAAGATACTAAACTGAAAGATATAGTCTCTATACTCCGATATTAGAGAGATAATTATGTACGCTATATTATGAAGCTAGTACATGCACCTTTTATTAAGATACTAAACTGAAAGATATAGTCTCTATACTCCGATCTTAGAGAGATAATTATGTACGCTATATTATGAAGCTAGTACATGCACCTTTTATTAAGATACTTAACTGAAAGATATAGTCTCTATACTCCGATCTTAGAGAGATAATTATGTACGCTATATTATGAAGCTAGTACATGCACCTTTTATTAAGATACTAAACTGAAAGATATAGTCTCTATACTCCGATCTTAGAGAGATAATTATGTACGCTATATTATGATTGTAGTACATGCACCTTTTATTAAGATACTAAACTGAAAGATATAGTCTCTATACTCCGATCTTAGAGAGATAATTATGTACGCTATATTATGAAGCTAGTACATGCACCTTTTATTAAGATACTAAACTGAAAGATATAGTCTCTATACTCCGATCTTAGAGAGATAATTATGTACGCCATATTATGAAGCTAGTACATGCACCTTTTATTAAGATACTAAACTGAAAGATATAGTCTCTATACTCCGATATTAGAGAGATAATTATGTACGCTATATTATGATGGTAGTACATGCACCTTTTATTAAAATACTAACCTGAAAGATATAGTCTCTATACTCCGATATTAGAGAGATAATTATGTACGCTATATTATGATGGTAGTACATGCACCTTTTATTAAAATACTAACCTGATAGATATAGTCCCATCCAATACCAAACAGTGAACAGTACCCTATAATGTTTAATAAAGCAGGAACATTTAAATCTTCAATAGTCTTCGTAGCAATGTCTGAAGGTGACAGGATCATTGAGTCATACACTGCTCCGGGAGTGATAAATGTCGCTGCTGCGTATAGTATCAGTTGTCTATTACCAAGTCGCGTACTGGATTTAAATTCATACTTAGAAAAAGGATGATGCCGTCGGATTTTCTCCAATTCATTGTCCAGTTTTGTTATTAGATCCTCTGATGTATCGTGTGTGTCATTTACGGAGCAATACGCGTGGAGGTATTCCTCTAATGAACGTTCTATAAATATGGATAAGAACTTGTTAAATAGTTTGGTGAGTGCAGCATTTGATCCAAGCCATTCATCGTCTTCAAATATTCTATAAAGTCTTCTCAACCACGATTCTGAAGTGTTAAAAATGGTAAAACAATTATCAAGGTATATATATATATATATATATATATATATATATATATATATATATATATATATATATATATATATTTACCGAACTGTCTATAAGTCGAAACAGACAATATGTACGGTTGTTTCCATTAAAAAGTCGAATTAATTATTTGTTCATTTTTGACGTTTTTAAACAATTTTATGCGAATACATTGGAGGATATCGGTACAAAAATGAAAAATATTTCGTTTTTAGTGGTGAATTGAATTATAGTTCAAACGAGTTAGAAAATTCGACCTTACCACATGCTATTTTTTCGACCATAAGAATAGCCAACATATACATACGACATTACAAAAAACTAATTTTGTTTAAGTAGCAAAGTCATCATTTTTAATATTGGCGACATAATGTATGTTTTAACCGGTTTTGCACTATGCTTTGAGATTGTCACAACTATTACAATATTACATCTGCGTGAAGTCCCATTATTAAAACAAACAGGAACCGTTCTATGTTCGTTTCATTGACGGCATTACTATAATGGTGTTACACTGTTCTTTTAGTTAAATCTCACACCTTTGATTGAAGGCAACATATTTTATCACAGCACGTATGCCAACATTTAAGTCCTTTATAATTCCTTTACACCTACAAATAGGTGACATACGTGGATTAGTATTACAGATCTATTTAGACGCGGCCGAGTTCCATTGGTCTTGCGACAGGCCATACCATTTCAACACATAACTGTATCATTGATAAAGAGTATCAATTAATTCATACATTTTATGTCATCTTAGAAAGGTACATTTATACTAAAATTGTCAGATTTTTATGGTATCAAAACAAGAATTGCTTTCGATATCTCCATAAAGTAATTTCTTTCATAGACAACATTGTTAGAACTACCTCCATGCAAAATCCCATCAACATTGATTTACGACTTAAACAGTTATACCATGGAATGTAGATAACGATGGCCCGTCAACCACTACGGCGCATTCAATGATAAACGACGAAATTATCATATCAAACAAGGAAGTGATTTCCCGTAAGGTTTTTTTCTTACTTTGGGCGGATTTTTAAAATATTGGTATCAAATTAAAGACAAAGCTCTCTAATATAATGCTCTTTCCAATCGTGTATGTGCTATTTCTATGCTCTTTTTAGTTTGTAAGATACCTTCTTGGCCTTTAGACGAACCGGAAAGATATTTAGTCATTATGTCTTGATATAATATACTTAGTTTAGTATTAAAGACAAACATTCGACCATATTCGTGTTTTGTGGATAATTGTAATCGAAAATGGTGTGCCGTCTTACAACATGCTAAATTGGTGACTTGATGTGATGTTACGCTAAAATGATATACTTATTGAAATGGTAAAATTGTTTTTCGTTTGAGTCTTTATCATTGAGACAGTTACCTGTGTATGAAAGCGGATATTTGACATAAGCCTCGGGTAAGCCAATAACAAATCGTTGAACTTTATTTTCGACGGCGCTTGATTGTTATGTATGCTAACTACGTTGGTCTTGTGACGTTACCGCGTCCATGTTATATTGAATGACAGTTTTGTGATTCCTCCTAGTTTCGTATTTCAACATATATTTCTTGAAAAGGGTGCTCGATCTGATTTTAACATCCAAACCCATTGTCAATCATTATTATCAACCTTAAATAATCAGTCAAAAATCATCAAATAATATTATTCGTCATGTTCCATTGGCCCATATTCATGCAGGGCTGGTTCTTTGTAACCACGGTTCTTCTTTGTACTTTCTTCGTGCTCTGCTGTTTCTGTTGAGTTATGCCTTCCCTGTTCGATTTATTATTATATTTTGAAAGGGACGTAGTAAAATATAACATGGACATGTCTACTTCTTTCCTCTGTCCGACATGAAATTGAACTCGTCGACAACCGATTAGTTTTGGCTAAAATAAAAATTGATTTTTTGAAAAGAGCAGTAATAGTAATACCATATATACATAAATGTTTCTAGCACAATCAGTGGCTAATTTTAGAATATTTTCCGAAGTTTGGCTTTACGTCTGTTTATATCCTTTAAAATGTGACTTAACGAAGTTACTCTTTCTGTCTGCTTTAATCAGTCAAAATTCGACGTTACATGTACGAAAAACCACTTGATGTATGTTTAAATAACACAAAATTCGACTTTAAGAAGATAGTCGTTGTCGACCGTTGATTTAAATAGTTAAACAAGTAACTTTTCACTATTAATGTATGGAATACATGTACAATAATAATACAGGATTTCGAAAGCAGGTTATGTGATAAATAACGTTTCGGCATACACGCCAGATTCAAACCATAAACTTATTGAGCAATACATATCTGAGCCGTTCTCCAGGTAAACAGGGCTTAGTGACAAAATTACTAAAATCATGATAATATATCGCTAGAAAGACGAGACACTTATTGTGCAACCTTTCTCCTATATCGGAAAACACTCTACAGTATTTGTTCGCAAAGTCTCATATGTGGTGCTGTCTGGCAGCCAGGGCAAACAAATGCTTAAGTCGTTGTTTTTCCTCTGCCAGATCACCCAAAAACCTGATGGGAAATCTCCTCTGGATGCAGTGAATTAGTTCATCATACAACAAGGTAGCATACCATTTAGAATAACACTATTTACCCACAATCATTACTCTCATTTCATATCACACATCAAGTACATGTGATATTCTAAATATTATAACGACAATAAGCTACTGAAGTACAAAAACACGAGAGTCTACCAGGGGGCTCGACCTTGCTACCTGTCTAAAAGACGTGATTCAGATTATAACGCACTCTTAACCACTAGGCCACGCTGTCAACTAGAAAATACAGCGAGTTGTGAACAAATATCCATAATCTACCAGAAAATAACAGTAAATATCATTTCAAACGTAGCAAACGGACTCGACCGAGGGTAATATGTCGAAGGTCGGTGTACATCTACACATACCCAAGATAATACGACACTGTCTTGGTAATGGATAGGTACGTACCGAGTTCGAATGTTTTTCAACTACAATTCTACAAGTACTAAGTATGTGCGCAGAATAGTTAAGTAGCATACATTTTGGCGCTTTTCGTGAAACCTTGCCACAAAGGCAATCTGTATTACATCTCTATTAACGATCTTGGATCAAAGTTAGGTACCTGTGTCAAACATAAACTTGTGAAGATCGAAGTCGATATCTAATAATAATAAAACCTTATCACGATGATGCTATAAATGAGACAGGCAAATCTGCAGACAACACAATACACAGATTTAAAAGCCGCACATGTTTCCTGGTCAAACAAACCAGACGAATTCGTAGGAATATAATAATAAATATACTAAACGTTTTTCTGTTAGGTGTTTAAAGTTAGCACTAGATCTCGTTCCAGCTCTGACATCGACATTCAATGCTTAGCGACGGCAAATGCAGACCATGCAGAGCTGGCTATTTGTTACTACTGTTCTTCTTTGTGCTTTCATGCTCTAACCTATTATTCTGTGAGTGTGCCCCACGTCCGATTTGTTATTATATTTTTCAGGGAATAGAAAAGTTTATAGTTAATTTTGAACCCTGAGCCATTACCTGTCCGAATTGTCCATTTTGGCGGGTAGACTATGATGTATTACATTCGGAGGTCATTACAGTTTAGTTCAGTCAGGATCGTTCAGAATTTCTAACCCAAAGAACAGTATTTGATTGTAATCTGACAATTACTATTTTTAGAATATTTTTCGAAAGTTTGGCTTTATGTCTGATTATATCAATTAAAATGTGACTTTGCGAAGTCACTCATTCTGTCTGTTTTTATCATTTTAAATTCGACGTTACATGTACGATGAACCACTTTATGCCTGTTTTTATGATACAGAGCTCTACTTTAACACGTTACTCGTTGTCGGCTGTTGATTAAAACAGTTAAAGAATTTAATTTACTTTATTTCTAACATCATGTGATTTTTATGAATCCTTGTCACAGTAACAATCTCTATTACTATCTTTGAAATCACTATTTAGATAGATTTTCGAATATTGGTAAGTATTCCTTCGTTTACATCATTTAAAGTGTCACATTAGAATTACCTTTTCTGTCTGTTTTTGTCATTTAAAATTCGACGTTACTTGTACGAAGAACCACGTTATGCCCGTTTAGAGTATACAAACTTCGACTTAAAAAAGTTATTCGTAGTCGGAGTTAAACAATTTACTTCACACTGTTAATTTATGGAATACAATAATAATACGGGATTTCGAATAGTATTGTGAGCCACTTCTCACTAGGTCTATACAGTGTGAAACCAAATTACAAATTAAATAAACAAACAACAGTTTTTAAGGGGACATAAGTTTAATGGACGGGATCGGTCTTTATCCCGTATCTATAAGGCTTTACAAATATATATTTACACTAACAACAAGTCAGGAAAACAGTCAAAACGACAATAACAACTAAAAGGTCGAGGGCCGGGGGAGGTGAGCCGCAGCAAGCACTGTCAGATAGACTTTAGAAATAAAACGGGACCTTAAATAAATGCCGGTCTAAATAATAGTTAATAGACCTACTCTAGTATTTAAAGTAATAAGTTCGATATAAACAGTGACGAAAAAGGTCAAGTGCTCGATCTTAAGATCAATGCTGGGCTGACAATGCTGGCAGCTACGGAATACCGTTAGGGCCATCGTGGTTACACATTAAACTCCAGAGGGCGACAATGCGATAGTGCGATAGTACGATGGCGACAATGCGATAATACGATGGCGACAATGCGACAGTACGATGACGACAATGCGACAACGCGATAGTACGATGGCGACAATGCGATAGTCATATCGTACTGTCGCCATCGTACTATCGCATTGTCGCCATCGTACTATCGCGTTATCGTACTGTCGTCATCGTATTATCGCATTGTCGCCATCGTACTATCGCATTGTCGCCATCGTACTATCGCACTGTCGCATTGTCGTCATCGTACTGTCGCATTGTCGTCTATCGCCTTCCGGTACACATGCGCACATCGTATTTGTTCCTAGATGGAGCCACTTTTAAAAATACTTTACAGGTCGGGATATAGTTTAGTCTTATTTGTTTTATTTTTAAATCAAAGATATTCAACTCAAACATGGAATACTTGTTCACCATCACCACCTCCACCTAACTATGAAGGCCCATAACCCTAGCTCCCCTTCTTTTGGAGTTATGCCCCCTTTATACTTGTAAAATAGCAAAAAACAAGGTTAAAGTTTTGACAAACTTATATAACATCATTACTAACAAATATATTCAACTCAAACTTGGAATACTTGTTCACCATCACCACCTCTACCTTACAGTAAAGGCCCATAACCCTAGCATCCCTTGATTTGGAGTTATGCCCCTTTTATACTTGTAAAATAGAAAACAAACAAGGTTAAAGCTTTTACAAACTTGAATAACTTCATTACTATCAAAGATATTCAACTCAAATTTGGAATACTTATTCGGAAGGCGATAGACGACAATGCGACAGTACGATGACGACAATGCGACAGTGCGATAGTACGATGGCGACAATGCGATAGTACGATGGCGACAATGCGACAACGCGATAGTACGATGGCGACAATGCGATAGTACGATGGCGACAGTACGATATGACTATCGCATTGTCGCCATCGTACTATCGCGTTGTCGCATTGTCGCCATCGTACTATCGCATTGTCGCCATCGTACTATCGCGTTGTCGCATTGTCGCCATCGTACTGTCGCATTGTCGCCATCGTATTATCGCATTGTCGCCATCGTATTATCGCACTATCGCATTGTCGCCCTCTGGATTTTAATGTGTAACCACGATGGCCCTAACGGTATTCCGTAGGCAGCGGACCTCCTTATATACCCTGCGTAATGCTGGCGCTGATGCTGGCATGCTGGCGACCAATCAGATCGCAGGACACAAGGTGCCAGCTAAGTAAGGTGATTAGGCTAAGTGCAGCATTTGGTAGACTAGCACTTTATTACCGTACATTTACACAATATAAGTCATTTAATATAAAGATACTATAAAGACCGCTTCATACAACAAATAAGTAGCAGCAAGATAGACTCGGTGCAATATAACCTCATTTAAATGTTAGCGCCAGCTATGCCCCAGCATTACGCATTATGGGTAAACAAATAGTTCGTGCTGGCTCGACGAGCAGGGCAAATATAATGCAAGATACAGGAGCAGCAACCTAATCTTTAACAATAACACTGCTAAATATACATGCAAATATAAACTCAATATGATATATGGATCTTTAACATTACAATAATAACTTCCATGTCAACAATATTACTGCGCCATGGTTACAGCAGGTTCTTAGCAGGTTCTTTCATGGGCAGATAACTCGATATCACTAAGACAGACGAAAAGCTTTGCCGAGCTCTATTTAAAGGTTAGACGAGGATTTATATTGAAATTCCATTAACTATGCACTCATAACCAATTCTTATACATGTAAAATGATAATAACGGCGATATAATCGCTAGTGATGCAAATCACGACTGACAGGTAAAACTGTCACGGTCCCGGATAAATTCAGATTTCGGACGTTGCCTCAGGCTGTCACACATCCCCTACCTTAATTTATAAAACTTCTCCTGAAGTTTGATTAAGCAAAGCTCAAAAATTTAAAGAGAATAGTCCCTAACAATGAAAAAGTATCACAACAAGAAAAATTTACATCAACAATTATCTCAAAACTTTCCAATTAAAATTCAATTAAATTTCAATTAAGTCAATACATAGCATATATGCAATCATAAAATATAACCACATCTTACCAATAACACATATACTTACATCCTGAACATTAACAATGGACACAGTGTGATTAATCCCAAATCACACAACATAATAGTAAAGCACAAACTCAGTGTCAATGTCCTTCACAATTCTGTTTGCACTTACAAATCCAATTTCAAAGTTCACACAAGTCCAGTATCAGAATTAAATTAATGTTCACAAAAGTGCACAATCACAATTAAATTACTGTTCACAAAATGTTCATATCCAGGTCTGTCGCGTAACTGGTCCTCTTCAAGATTCGTAAAGTTCATAATTATAGTAATGTACGTCAGGTATCGATAAGGTTCCATCTTCAACGTCGAAGATAATTGGGTCCACATATTCCATCGTTGATCCGTCGGTTAACTCGCGCCGTCCAATACACGGGCCATTTGGGTAATTGGTACGAAAAGTTTCGAAAACACAACAATTTGAAGGTTTTCTGGAAGAATAATCTGGCAATCGTCGCTGACTTATCGATAGTCAGATGTAAGAACTCCAATTCGTTATGTTCAGAATTCTGACTTCTTGCGGAATATTAATTAGATGTGCGGGCTCGTCCGGAGTCTGGTAGAAGATGAGTTGATCATGTTGGTTGATGAATACATATTGTATTTACAATTTTAATGTTTGTCGTGTTGGAGATGATTCAATTTCATGGTACCGATGATGATTCTTTACCACTTGTAGATTTGTAAAAGTTTGAAGGGTCGACATTTCTCTACTTGTTATCTGGTGTAGATGAGTGTAAGTTGACTGTTACTGTTACCTTAATTTGGTTCATGTTGAAGTTCTGTAGATGTTGAAGTTCTGTAGATGTTGAAGTTCTTGGTTTTCTTGCAGATGATGATGTTCAGATAAGGAACTTATCTTGTAGTTGTAGATGCACGACGAAACGAAGACATAGTTGTAAAATTCTGTCAATGGATTATGTCCTGTATACGGAAGAAGATAATGATCTAGTCGGGTGAAATTCTCAATCTGTTGATGATAGAAGAAGCAGAAGAAATGCGGCTGAGAATGATGCAGAAGAAATGCGGCTGAGAATGATGTAGATGTCTATTTAAAGTTGTCAATGAATGATGAGCAAACACGGTCAAATGTATTCTCATTCTCTCTCCCTTCACTTTTTTTTTGAAAAGTGAATACACAATAGCACTGTGTCCAACACACAATGGTGAGTTGAATAATGAGTTGCAGTTGAGATTATGATGTGATGGTTGGTTTCCTTGACGTTTTCTCAGCTTCCAACTGGAGCGGCACTTTTTGGACGTTGTCAAGCAATAATGAAGGTGATGTGGTCGTAAATGAGGCCAGAATCTGTCTCTGTTGATACATGCGGAGAGGAGGAATTCCTAACACAATTCTAACGACTTCGTAGTTGATGATGAGCATGTTACTATAAGTTGACTTAACATGGAATGTAATCTCTGGTGAAGATGAAGACTGACTTCTCTCTATCAATGATACAACTTGTACTATTAGTATAGTACTTTTTCTGTCAACTGCCAATATCAATGTAGACACAAATCGTATACTCATTGGCAACAATCTCGGCATAATATACACTAGGTTCTTGACTATATCCTTCAAGAAAATAAACAAAAATAGCAGGTACCTGCCTTCTAGTAAATCGCAAGTGGGTGATCAGTCCTCTCTCATTACTAAATGCAGAAAAATAAAATAACTACAGTGCTTATCGCTGCAACTCTATGCCGACGAAAGTTCCACTGTCAATCATTCGAATTGAGTCTAACATTGCAGAGGCCACAGAACTCGGACACATTGCTTAAAAGTACTTTCTTGGGAAGTTGTAGACTACATACAGTAATAAAAAAATCTCAACGGACAAAAAAATGAGAGAATAAAAAAATCCTTATGATTTAAGTTATTATGCCTTGTTTACAATATACAATATATTGAATAAAACTTGTATTCATAAAGAATAAAACTATCTGAACATCTGTAACTGCTCAGTTACATTACATTGTTTGGACAAGACCTGGACATGGCATTAGTTTAAGGACTATTAATGCCCACATATATACAAAGCAATTAAACAATTGCAGATATAACACGAAACAAATACACGGAACATAAAAAAATACATAATCATCACTGTTTTACTCTTTAGTCAAGTATTCTCAGCAATACTTTGTTGAACAATTCTGGAGTATGAGAGCCCTCGTACAACCTTAACGGGTCTACATGAACGTTTTCCAGAATTCGGTTTAACGATCTCACATAACTTGAGAATGAACTGGTCTCTAACTGGGTGTAAGTACTGGGAGGCGAATCATTAATGGTTTGAAGGGGAGGGGTGTTGTCTTTGATAAATACTATTCTGTTTGGGCTTTCACCAGTGCCAGCATGAGGGGAAGACCAGTAGGCCATCATAAGCTGTAGACAGTCAAATATAACTAAGATGTATCCGTTGTGGGACGTAGTTGTTGGCAAGTGACCATAAATGTCGATGACACATCGTGTAAGGGCTTCATATACCTTGGCTTCGACTATGGGCGTTTTAGAGGGCTTTGAACGTTCTCTGAATGAATATACATCGCGTGAAGTGCTGTTTTTCTGAACATCCTTTTTCATGACTGGCCAATAGAACGTCTGTCTGACCTTGTCTAGGACTTTGTCAGCGCCCAAGTGTGCTGCAGACGGAATATCACGGAAGTAGTTAAGGACGTCATCCCGTCTCTGCTGGGGTGCATCGATCCGTCTGGGTGAAGCTGGGTCATCAGGAAACCACTCTGGTGAGTGCGCAATTGTCGGGTTTAAAGGAACATGGCTCGTCTGAGACATAGTAACGGCGCGTGTGGACTCGGTACATTCATTCATACTGATACTTATATTCAGCTCAGAACTTCCATGGCGAGGGATGCTCTCATTAACTGCGTCCACACCGGACACATTCTCATTGTTGGCGTTCTCCTGGTGCGTACACGGCGTGCGTGGCATATCGTCGGCGTTTTCTTGCTTAACGGCCATGTTGAGTGTACCCAAAACTTGAAACCTACACACTTGGTTCGCTCGACCCCCGGTCCAAAGCGGAACTGTATCATGTCCAAGTATTAAACAAGAACGTTTGTAGTTGATGCTGTCTGCATGGTGCTTCAGAAAATCTTGGCCTAAGATACCGTCTGCTTCGATGTCACAGACGTAAAATGGAACATCAAATTTGCTAGGTCCTATTTCTAACTTAATATCGGCTCGTCCAGAAACTGTTAAGACATCACTATTCATCGTCTTAAGAACGATGTCTGTCGGTTGAAGCCGTGACGAACCTAATTTATTGATGACGTGGTTAGAGATTAAGGATGACGTAGCTCCACAATCAATCAAAAAATTAACCGACATTCCTTCTATGTAGCAAGTTACATAAAACGCATTATCATTTTCATTGACATTACGCCCTGTACGCGCAGTGTGCACTTCTTCAGGTGCGGAGCGCTGATTTCTAACATCGTAACTATAGCGATCGTTGTCCCGCGGGAGTCTGGCATTTTTGTTTCGAGGACAGTTCGCCCAAAGGTGCTCTAGCGACTTGCATGCGAAACATGTTTTTGGTCCACGGGGCGTCGACTGGACCGATTCGATTTTGCTTAATCTTTCTTCTATCTTTTGTAGAGTTGACTCTAGACTCGGCGCGCTTTCGGAATCGCATGCTCTTATCGTTGACACCGGTGTTGATGAACCTATGATTGCTTCATATCTATCGATTACAGTAACCGCGTCGTTTATCGTCGAGCAATCATGTCCATGCAACGACATTTCATTTCTGTCGAGACGAGTTTATAAAGCTGGTTGAGTGCCAGACGCTCTTGAGAGTAGTGGTCCAGATCAGAATAAGCTTTCTGCGCAAGCTGACGCAAATCGTCCGCCAATGAAGCAATGCTCTCGCCGTTCGAACGTCGACGATTTTCAAGTTGACCTAACCATAACGTTTGATGTTTGTGGTCACTCCCGAAGCGATCAATGAGGCGAGACGACAATAGGTTATAATCTCTGCGTTCCACTGTTGTAAGGCTCATGTAGAAATTACGTGCAGGACCTCTAAGACACGCCGCTAACATCAGATTCTTAACACGGCTGTCCCACATAGACAATTCAGCACAGTCTTCGAAGTGCGAGGCGTATTGCTCAAAGTTACCAGAACCGTCGAAAGTATCGGGTTTCATGAGTGTTGGTCTGTTGAAAGCTGGCAGTACGGATGTGGTGGGGTAATCACCATACCCTGTGTTCTGAGGGGGGTTTGGAACAGAGCATGTTGTAGGTCTGTGATGATACTCGGTGTTGTTGTTGGTATTATTCGGACATCCAAGATCAATCAGTTGCTCATTCTGTCTTGACGGGTTTGTTGAAGTGTTTTCTGGGTGTGATGGGTTCGATACGTTGCAGTTTTCTGACACAACACTTTCCGCATCGCTGTTCTCCGTTGAGTTGTATCTACCAGACTGGTCGTGGAAAGTGACCTCGAGGTCGGGAGACGCCATTGTTATTGGAAATATTTATTAAACTTAAGACAAGGAAAAAAAATTCGAATTACTTAAACTGATAGACCTATTAGAAACGGTTCGATCTCCGGATAGGTATAGGATGTAAATAACTCTATCCGCACTTCTGACACCAAAAATTGTGAGCCACTTCTCACTAGGTCTATACAGTGTAAAACCAAATTACAAATTAAATAAACAAACAACAGTTTTTAAGGGGACATAAGTTTAATGGACGGGATCGGTCTTTATCCCGTATCTATAAGGCTTTACAAATATATATTTACACTAACAACAAGTCAGGAAAACAGTCAAAACGACAATAACAACTAAAAGGTCGAGGGGTGGGGGAGGTGAGCCGCAGCAAGCACTGTCAGATAGACTTTAGCAATAAAACAGGACCTTAAATAAATGCCGGTCTAAATAATAGTTAATAGACCTACTCTAGTATTTAAAGTAATAAGTTCGATATAAACAGTGACGAAAAAGGTCAAGTGCTCGATCTTAAGATCAATGCTGGGCTGACAATGTTGGCAGCGGACCTCCTTATATACCCTGCGTAATGCTGGCGCTGATGCTGGCATGCTGGCGACCAATCAGATCGCAGGACACAAGGTGCCAGCTAAGTAAGGTGATTAGGCTAAGTGCAGCATTTGGTAGACTAGCACTTTATTACCGTACATTTACACAATATAAGTCATTTAATATAAAGATACTATAAAGACCGCTTCATACAACAAATAAGTAGCAGCAAGATAGACTCGGTGCAATATAACCTCATTTAAATGTTAGCGCCAGCTATGCCCCAGCATTACGCATTATGGGTAAACAAATAGTTCGTGCTGGCTCGACGAGCAGGGCAAATATAATGCAAGATACAGGAGCAGCAACCTAACCTTTAACAATAACACTGCTAAATATACATGCAAATATAAACTCAATATGATATATGGATCTTTAACATTACAATAATAACTTCCATGTCAACAATATTACTGCGCCATGGTTACAGCAGGTTCTTAGCAGGTTCTTTCATGGGCAGATAACTCGATATCACTAAGACAGACGAAAAGCTTTGCCGAGCTCTATTTAAAGGTTAGACGAGGATTTATATTGAAATTCCATTAACTATGCACTCATAACCAATTCTTATACATGTAAAATGATAATAACGGCGATATAATCGCTAGTGATGCAAATCACGACTGACAGGTAAAACTGTCACGGTCCCGGATAAATTTAGATTTCGGACGTTGCCTCAGGCTGTCACAGTATACACTTGAAACCTTGTCACAGTTACCATCTATATTCCCGTTTTTGAAATTACGCTGTTAAATTGGTACATAGCACACTCCCAGATATTTCGGAAATATTACTATTTGAATAGTTTTTGTGTGGCATTGCCACACACTGTTATTACCGTTTTTCAGCTTACCACCAATTTAACGCATTTATGTCTACGCCAAGCATGCTACACACGTTACACGTATCATTGAATCCAATTTGTTTACATTACCAACATAAGACCAACAATTATATCAGACTTTTATTTTTAGAGGATATTTATAGCAAATCATTCCGCATGGACTATATTCCTACTATCAAAGGCCTGTTAACCGTCAAGTCAGAGGACGTTATCCCACGGTTTTAATCAAAATCACTCGGCCGTGTAGACGATGACCTATTATTTAGCCTTTCCGCATTCACTCCTAGACTAAATCCGCGCATGCGTATAAACTTTTTCGGTCGTCAACAGTGCTCAACGTCGGTGAATAAAGTCGTTGACAAGCTTTTCGGCGATGTTTTCTTGCGTCGTTTACGTACGTTACGACACATCCTGGGATGACATGGGTTGTTTTAGCTTCCCTTGTATGTTCTCCAGTGTAGACCATGGATAAATGCCGTGAAAAGAGGTGAGTCACTCACGAAAGGGAAGTAAGTTTGCGATTGTTTAAATGTACATCCTGGTTTACAAACCTGACCGCTCATCTCAAACATTGGTGGTCCGAAATTATTATTTTTAGGATATGAAAGTGGTAAAGGAATGATACTTTTGAACCTAGTGGACTATAATGCTACTTAGACACAAAAAATCCCTATGTTAATAAATAAATCCAGGCGCTTAGCCAGGCATACGCCCGTACCCCCGGGCGTACGCTCCATATGATAAATGATAAAATAAACTGACTCAAAAATGCAATAAAAATCGATGCCTCACTATATTTAGGCATAAAATTTAATGTTGGAGGCTCTCCTTTTTGGATTCTGGGCATATTTTAGTCACAGGTAACTGTATCGTTGAAAAAAAAAAAAAAAAAACGAAAAAAAATATTTTTTTGAAAATTTATATTTTTCTATAAAGGTTTATTTGTTCTAAATGAAACATAATTTCAATCAATCAAAAACAAAATTTGACTATCAATATCTCCATAAACTAACTATATTCATATACAGCAATGTTTAAAGTACTTATATTCCAGATCTTATCAAAATTGATCAAATAGTTAAAAAGTTATACTATAAAATGTAGATACTGTTTCACAGCCGATTCATATGGTGCAAACAACACAAATCTATATGGCCGTCCCCCAGAATGTGTAACACCAGGGACAGTTAAAGTATACCTTTAGCAATGGATTTTATGATACGAACTTAATTTTTGGCTTACATTCATCCCAAAACATTGTTTGTGTAAACACACATCCTTTTATAGATAATTGGTATGCAATAAGCAGTTTTTTATTAAAAACAAACTGCACCTCTTGAACCGGCTCGTGGATTTCTGTACAAATTGACCTTGATAGAAAAATATAAATTTTAAAAAAAAAATCTATTTTTCTTCTTATTCAACGACACAGTTACCTGTGATTTTAGTGTGTTTTTTCTAGCTCTCTTCGCTCGCTAATTAGCTTTCAAAACGAATAATCTGATAGAGATCGTGCTTGTGTTGCATGCTGCCAAAATAAAAAACAATTCTAACTCGCTACTCTCGATCAGTACTTTACTTCATACAATTTGCATATATGACCTGTTGGTCGTGTGTAAACAGTGTTTTTCTAGCTCGCTTCACTCGCTTAATTTACTTTGTTAAGTGAATACCATCAAGAAGAGAATGTATGTATGGCCTGCTGCTCAGGTAAACAGTATTTTGTCTAGCTCGCTTCGCTCGCTCGCTCAGTACTCAGTTTCAGTTTATTAGCATAAACATCACAGGCACCCGTCATGTTATCCCCCCCTGTAGACACCAATACTACCCAGGTATCACCACCAACCCAAAATATACAACCCTAGCACATATTTTATACATGTCACACCAAATAAAATTGTGTTCAACAAAATATATTACACATGTGGTATAGTATGAGATGATATAAAGGTCGCTGACAAACGGCATCAGACGAGACACTAGTCTAGTTTCAGAATTCCGTGAGCGCGTAATTTTCGCACCAGCACATCAAACCCAGTCTTATTTGTCAACCAAATGATTGTTATTTGTCATAGTATACTTTTTAATGCACACACTTGAGCGTACTATGAGCGGCGAGTCGTCAAAGTGGCGAAAGAGCTTGCTTTACTTAATATGACCGAGGCTTGTTTACAAATTACCTCAAATTTATCAAGGCTGTTAAACTTTATCCGCTCGTGATTACCGGCGCACATTGTCATGGACGTTAACCAATAGAACTATATAACTATTCACCGTCAGCTGACTCCATAATAATTCCCTATATGAATCACTATGACACATTATCCGACTGAATATAATTTTTCAATGAAAGTCCAGCCATTTTAGCGGATGCACTTGGATAAAAGCCGTACATTTCGTACATGCTACGTGGTATATTCTCCCAAAAACTGTATATGATACCGGGCGTACACTCTTGATATACCCAGCTACGCCCCTGAAATCCCACAATTAAATTAGGAGGTTTCATCGTACCCCACCCCTACGTCATCAATGTACGTAGGTCTACACGTCATTGATAACATCCTTAGTAGCTGCTAATTTATGTCTTGGTGCATATGTTTTTGCAGAAATAAAATATTCTCAGCAATCAATTTGTTTTTCAAAATTGTACTGTCTACAATTGCTTTATGATAATCTGATAATTATTGGCAGACTATGAGAGATTCAAGGTTCGCATCCGGGTGTGTTACCACAGCTTGCTTCGAATAGATTCCTGGGTTCTTTAACATGTCCGTCAAAAGACCACTACTTCCGGGTTTCCTACATGGGTGGAACACTTAATAACATTTCAGAGAGTGACCCAGGATCGAACCGGGGACCTCTTGATCGGCAGTCAAGCACTTTATCCGCTTGAACTCAGTGTCACATTGATTAGAATCTACTTAAATATGTGTATGAAAAAAATCTGCTTTTTCAATCTGTTATGACTTACTATGACGTAAAATTGTAAAAATGTATGACACTGTAATGCTTCAACCAATGTAGATTCTCAGCAAAACGGGGGAATCAGACAAACGAACCTTCCTGGCTGGCAGTGTTTTGACAACCTTATCGACTCCTATTTATAAATATTTTATTGTCGGGGAATACTGTTATAGACTCTAGTTGGTTCCAAGACTCAAGAATTACTACGTGATTACGTGTCCCAACCTCAGTGATTAAAGCCCCGTTTCCACGAAGCGTAAAACCAACGCGTTTTCGGCACGTATTTATTCGGCACGTAATACGCGCCGAATAAATATAATACGCTTCAGTATAAATTGCATTTTGTCGTTTCCATTGACGCGTTTTTCGGCGCGTACAATATTTTACGCATGACCGTGCGTAAAAATTCGCTCGGGTAGCGAATTTTTTACGCAAGGACGCGCGTAAAATGATATTTTAGGTATACATTGACGTGATCTCCTCGATTTTATCGACGACACTCATATTTAATTACCTGAATTTAGGTTTACAGTATTTGGAGAAGCTGTTGGAAGAACCCCTGTCTTTTTTGGGAATATCATTTTTTTGGTCAGACCAAAAAACACAAGCATCGTGTTCTCCACCACCTGAGCTTTTGAATGTACAAGCTAAACATGTAATATCGTCTTTTTTACGGCCTGGAAGTAGCATTTTGCTGTAAAATATCAATAAAAGCTATGCGTTTTCATGAAAAATACGCGTCGGTTTTCAGCTTCATGGAAACAGTTTTTCAGCGCGAACTCGGCACGTAAATATTCGGCGCGTAATTACGCGCCGCAAAAATACGCTCCATGGAAACCCGGTTTTAGACAATATAGTCTAGTCGGAATGAAGAAAAATGTGCCAAACATATACCATTTTTGTTTTTTACATTTTCTTAAAGTACAATGTCTGAAGTTTGCATTTTCACTTGTTGGCAAAATAATAAGTGTGGCCTTCCCCCCTAAAATCCAAGATGGCCGCCAAATTTCCCGTCAAGATTAGACATTTGTCCTATATTTCAACATATAGTAACATTTTCTAAACTTTATCATAAAAACAAAATTGGAATCACTTAGACAACACATATATAGTTATGTTCATTTAAGAAAATGCAAAAAGTGGAATATTTAATATAATTATAAAAATAGGGGCCACTTCAGTTACCTGGCTAATAGCTAAACTGTCAATGTGGAGACCTCCACCCATATAGATATGTTACAGAGTAGTGGGGTGTTAATAGCTAATGGGTGCATACAACAGGAGAATACAAAAGTACTGTAAACCAATAACCTATTTCGCAAGATTAAAGTTCCCGGAGTTGGCAAGTGGTAGAAATTCGCGAAATTAAATAGCTATGAAAATGTCCAAAACATTTTAATTTAGTAGTCGCGAATATGCTGAAAATTTGCAAAATGCAAAAGCTAGTATTCGCGAAGGTAAATTGGTTTACCGTACGGTACATAGGATTACAACATGTAGCAAGCAATTTTAAGATCAAGACTTTTGTTTAGATAGACATGCATCAAAAGCAAAATCATGCAAAGCATGAAGCAATTATTATACACATTACTGTTTGTGTATAATATTACACTGTATATACATAACAACACACACATGCTGTAGAAAATATAATAAATATTCTATCACTCTTCTAAATGCTCTTTTTTCAATTTCAGGTGCCGTTATGGGTAGATCTCCATTTGTGAAGTTTCTAACAAATACTACCAGAAATCCAACCCTCAAAAATTATTTTTTGTTACTTTTGTGTCCTGCTACACCTCTGAATAAATGAATGAACTTTAGAGTAGTGTTGCCTTTTAGAATATATTCTATGCATCAAGTGTAGATCCAGAGGGGTGTACCAGAAGCATAAGGGCCAATTAAAATTTCACAAAAATGTGGTTATTCATTTATTAGACCCAATCTAAGCAGAAACTGGTTAGACCCAATCTAAGCAAAAACTGGTTAAACATGTAAAATAACTGGTTGGTCCCTTCCAGAAAAAAGCTGGTCTGACCCCCTCCCCTCCTGAGAAAATACTCTGGATCTGCGCAGGTCACCTGTTTAATAGAATTATGTTTGTACATCTTCTGGAAAAAAAAGAATTAACAAGGAAACATTTAGATAAGAATATATGCAGTACTTATCTGCTACTCCATGCTTCATCAAAAAGGGTGCTGGAAATGAAAAATTGTGATATATCGGACGTGTTTGAGATATCAAGTTGACCATTTCATGAGACACGGAGAGAGAAATCAAATGCTTGTGTATGGATTAATTTGACCATTCTTATTTATAGTGTAGTATAGCTTAGAGAATTTAACATGATCCTGGCCTTTAATTAGAATAATTTACCAGCTGATACTGTTTACAACCTCAGTTGTACTTTTTCATAAGCGGGTAGCGGGGAGCATCACGAAGACACCCAATGTGCAGTACAAACAAAAATTTATACCTACGATACTGAAATTGCACGATTATATACAAAACAAAAATCATGTTATATATTGATTATGAATATCACGCATAAAGGTCAGGATCAGGTCAAATTCTCCAAAATATATCAGTCACTGTCTTTAGAATATAATGATTACCAAGCATTTGTAACATGTAGTTGAAAATGGACAGCATTATCAATGGAATGATCTCTGTAGGTAGGTTTTGCTGATTCCAATAACAGCTGTAAATTGCAATATTGATGACTGGTGTCATGATGTAGAAACAAAGAAGTAGCACTTTTCGAGAAGAAAACATTTGAAATCAATTTTATAGTAGATATGTCCCTTTTATGCAGAGAGGCTAACAAGGGAATTGCTGGTACCATTTCGCCTCCTTTTGAATGATGCACCATGGGATCTAGTCCTTACAATAACACAACACTTGATGGTCAGACATATTTGTGGGATCAAACAGGGTACTCACACTTGATCATAACGCTCTACCATTAGGCTATCGAGGAGGCGGTACTTATTTATGAAGCAGCACTACATAATAATAGGACATAATTTATGATAATCAACAGCATGCAGGTTTAATTGTTTTGACAATGGTCATATACCAACATAAACAAAAACATGAATACAGGTCCAAATGCTCAAGTGAATTAAAACGCCAGCTTCCCGACATTTGGGAAGAGGTTTTGACTTGTTTTATCAAGACCTGGGTAAAATCCCTGCCTACAAAGGGTCATAGTAAGCCTCTCCATTTCCCCCTAAGGCTAAGTCAGTGAAATATAGGCTTGATTTTATTTCCTGTGAACAAAAGACCCGCATCCAACCAGCTGGTTCACCGGAAAAGTAAATCCCAGGAATATACCCCAGCACCCCCACAGTTAGGGGGGGAGTGCATTGTTTCAAATATAATTGATTGTCAATTAAGCCAAATGTTGTAATCTTTATTTTGTAAACATGTAAAATTATATTTATCTAAGCATGTATTGTAACTGCCGGGTGTATATCTACGTTTATATGATACACGATATGACTCATTGAATGTCATAATCTGTCCTGTGAACCAGCTACTACAGAACTTTGACACAGCATGTTGATTCAGCCTTTATTGGATTGGTCATAATGGCACCAGTTCGCCACACATAAGTACTTTCAGTACTTTGATTTATTATTGGTATACACTTCAACACACTCCCAACTCAACACCTATATTTTTCATGATTTCTCGACTATAAGTATACGGATCTGGTTCAAACTTTGGCTGTGAATAAACTAATACTCATTGAATGTCTTCCTGAATGATTTAGTTAATAAACTGATTGAAAGATAAAAATCAAACGAAATAACGAACGTCACTGTAAAATGAAAAGTCACAAAAATGGCGACGTGTGAAAATACTGCATGACGGAGCTTTCGGTCCCATAGCAAGTAAAACACAAGCAATACTGCAGAATAACAGCATGCAAAAGATGCCACTATCATCAAAGTCTTTGAATTTCAATATTATGTTTAATTAGTTGAAATGAGATGTGTATGCAACCAATAAGACGACAACCAACCCTTCAAAACCTGCATAAACAGGTAATAGTTTAGGAAGTTTTGAACGCAACCCAAATATTGATCAGGAAATGTGATTTATCGATGTTGTACGATGTATGATACATCACAAACGACATGGATAGACATTCAAGATGCTAAGAAACATTTTTAAACTGTTATAACATTATTCGATCGTTTTACTGTCACTTTCACCCAGTTTTTCAACATTTTTCCTGTCTTATTTATGTGATTTTTCAGTTAACAGTGGTGTTGATTGTTGGAGTTTCTTGTTAACTTGCCATGGTGATTTTAATACAAAATTACAATAATATCAATAAGATTTGTATGTATGCAAAGATCAAATTTAAATCAAATCCCTTCATAAACAACTGAGCAATTTTGAAAAACATAGTTGTTGCGTTAGAAATGTGCGTAAGTGTATACTCCTGCGTTATTGCCACACGTTATGTAGTGCAGTCTATGTGAAATTTAATGCTCTTTCCAGTTGAATATTTGCTTTTTCTATTCGTTTTAATGTTTAAGATAAGTAATCGCGGTTTTAAGACGAACCGGAGGAAAATTTTGTTATTATGTATTAGTTTAGTTTTAAAGACAAACATCCGACCATGTTCGTGTGTTTGTGGTTAATTGTAATCGAAAAAGCTGTGTTCTTAAATACAATGTCTTACAACATGCTTAATTGGTGACTTGATGCGATATTCTACTAATATGACATAATTATTGAAATAGTACATAACACGTAGTAACAATTTTGTGATACTTAACATGGATTGTAAAAAGGTGCATTTCATGGCATAACGAGTGCATAAAAATAATAATGTCCGCGTCGTCAGTTTGACCTTGTTGCAAAATACATACGCGCTTCATTCAATGTATAATGCGAGCTAACACATAAATTCCTACAAACAATGTTATTCATTCAAACATGGACATAATCATTCAAAGTTACATAAAATCATTTCAACGAACCTTCCATTCGCGTGGCTAGTGCACATACAATCTAAACTACATGGCCGGCTGGCCGCGGCCTATTCATTCAACTGTAAATCTTGAAGTCGAATCCCCGGGTAACTGTCGTCCTTTTTCCGGCCGATGTGAACGTATCTACGTCTCATATTTGGTTGAAAGTATTGAAAGAACGTTATGCCCCTCTTCAAAAAGCGCTCAAGTAAGCCGACTGACGTGAACGAGATAAGCACCCAGCCAGCGCAATTCTTGCACGTGTTTAGTCTGTTCCGAATGAACCGAACCAAAAACTACTCTCACTTTCCTGAACTTTCTCTACACATGTAATTAGTATGTCTGCTTTAATATTTCAAATGAAAAAAAATGGGACCGGCTATTTTGTTTAATTGGGGAATCGTTTTAGAATAAATCACGGGGGTGAATCGCAGGAGTTTCTATCAAAACAAAAAAGATGTCCGCCACGCTAAAAAGATACGTGCCAATATCTTTTTTGTCAAGCAATTGTGGAAACTGGGAAGTAGCTAGTAACCTGCTCAACACTATTCTGCACATTTCGATATAAGTAGATTCTACAACAGCCTCGTATTTATCTCGGAATGCTGGTCAAAGGAATCGATTCCAGGAATTTTCCAACGAATTCGGACGATAGAGCGAAGTGTTATGTGCTAAAATCGACCGTTTCGCCCAAATATGCACGCCCGTGTGCGCATTTGTCATATACGTATACGAAGTTATGTTTTATGTCTGTCACAAAATTAATTGCCTCGAGCTATAAAATGACATAAACTAAAAAGAATACTGCGTTTTCTAATTTATGGTAGGACTAGTGAGAAGGAGCTGATGGGGAGAGCGGAGTGTCATTTCTAAACATAGCTCTATGTAGTACAATTTGTTATTTCAGAGTGAATAAGATGATAACAGCGTCGTAGAAACAGTGATGTATCACGTCTAAGATGTTGCCTACACAGCGGATAGGAATACCGGACGATGAAACATAATTCCTAACATCGTGGATATTTCCTGTACCATATGTTTTATAATAAAATTCCCTGTACGTTTAAAGTGCACAATGCATTTCCCGTGCGTTTAGGTAAATAACCACTAAATGCCTACGTCGACTAAATTCAGATACAGTCAAATAGTCCGGTAAAAAACTTTAAAGCATGGGTGTTTGTCTTGACAAATCAGCGTCTTGTCAAATCAGCATCAGTATCATGAAATTGGTGTTAAATGCTTTGTATGCATGTATATGAAATGGTTTAATTCAGAAATATTTTGTATTCTGGCTTAAATATGAAAGTGAAAGTAAAGTTAGGGCTAACGGACAGTAAGTAAATCCGTACATGTGAGAAAATCTGTTCACCGCGTTTGACGAACCAAATTTTTCTTTTATGATACATGACCCCCTACTTTTTTCATTTTATTGAAGCTGGATGCTATTTCTATTGATTAAAAGATTTTGAGAGGGCCCCATGGACAACAAGTTGACTTTTTTGGGCTGACACAGGTCACTTTACATTGAGGTAAAGAACAATTCTATTTGGTGGATTTTGACCTTTATTATTCCTTACAGTGTAACACGGAAAAACAAAAACACCATTGACAGTCGACAATGAAGAACGGAGAAGTTACTTGTAAACTAATTTATTTGAAATATTGCTCGTATAAATCCCTGTTTGGGACGATGTATCACAATAAGTATCACACTATAACAATGAGTGTATCACAGAGAATCATAGGAAATCACAAGCAATCGCATATACCCAATAACATAAAAAATAAAGCAAATAATATTACAACGAAATTGTTTGTATTACTTGTTCTACAAAAGGGCGGACAAAGGTGGTATTTATATTTCAAAATCAAATGATAAACACTAAGTTAACGTGTAAAATGCGTTTGAACAATTGTGTATTAGAATTTACTCTTAACACAAATTACAGTAATATGATATTTGAAAACGAGATTGCTTAACAATGAAGCAGTGGTGGCGGCAGCAAAATCATCATGCAATTGCCATATAGTAGTGCACGATTTTGATAACAAAGTAATATGCCGATAAAGAGTCTGTCATTTGGTTCGTCAACAGCCAGTTTCCACCGAGTCTTAAGTTTCGACTTCAACTCAAGACTATTCATATTGAGGAGAAAGTTATCATAGAAATTCAACGGAATCGGGACAGGGTCTAGCGAAGTCATGAAACTGTGATGAATCGGGAGAACCCCCGATGTGTTTCCGATCTTATGCGTCGTCACACTGCATCGGGGATGTAATACCGATGGAAATTAGACGGTCTTAGAGAAGCTCCCGGATGCATCGACGAAGCTTCGGGAAGAATCATAGATATTTTATAGAACAAATCGGGATATTTCAATGCAAGTCTTGAATTTTACGCTATGTACTCACGAATCCATGTCGGAATATCTCGGGGAGACATTCCCGATGTTCGGGAATAGATAGGATGACATCACCGAAGCACACAGAGCATGGATTATGATTGAGGATACTTCCGCGATAAAACGTTATCAACAAGGCATCACCCTGTTGTACTACAGCGTTTTAGTAATGTGTGATCTAGGGGAGGTAATCCAGAATTTGGTATAACCGATCGCCCAAAACATCGGCGATGTTTCGCAAACCTTCGGGATGTTTCGGCGAAACACTCGCGGTCACTCAGGTCCTCAAAGTAGCCACAAAAGCGGTATGCAATAGGCGGCTTTGGATTGGTTCGAGCCCGTGTACAGCCCAAATCATGCTTTGTGACCACAAACTACCGGTTATACAGGCGTAGTGCGAGTCGAACGAGACCACCCGCACACTCCTATCTTGGGGCTGATAGGGCATGACCCCATTTGTGCCTATAATAGCAGCGTATTGGATATTGAGATTGGGCCGGTTTCGGGTCCAAACAGAGTCCAAACCCGGCTTTGTGACACAGAAAGACCGGATATGTAGATGTAGGCCAGGCAGACGAGAGTAAAAAAGAACGTCGCTAAGCCCCATATAGAAGATTTACTGTTTTCCTATGCAACCGGTCATTATACTTTGATTCCATTCACATAACCAGACAGCCTTGATTACAGATGTATGTCTATCTGTAGCCTTATTGAAAAACGAAGATAAGGAAAGGATACAGGTGACGTCGTTAAAGACAGGAATGGTGAAATATTAATTTTTGGAACAATGTAAGACAACATGTCGAAATATGACAGGGGTATTACCATTACATTTTACATAATAGAAACAATAGAATATAGTATCGCATTCAGGAAGAATGGAACTATTTATGAATTTCATTCAATGGGATGTATGAAATGCTGGCTAGAACACTTGACAGTATATATGCTGACATTAAGTAAGATATAAAGTCGAAACTACGAACACTGTTGTTCTTTGCAGATAATCAATACATATTATGTCAGACACATACCTAGACAGCCATTGATTATGGATATATGTCTACCTGTAGTCTTATTGCAATTGGAAGTCACGCAAAGGAACATAGGTAAGGTCATGAAAGACAGGTACGGGGTTATAGTACTTTTTTGGAACAATATAAGACACAATGTCGAAATTGTATCATTTCAATAGGGTTTTTATATCAAAGTATTCATCATAAAAACAATAGACGACCATATCGACTTCAGTATGATTGCAAATGCTGATGATATTTAGTATAATCTTCAAACATATGTGTCATTGTATGAAATGCTGGCTAGAACACTTGACATTAAATATGCTGACATAAAGTCAGATATAATGCTGCAACTACTCAAACTGATGGTCTACGAAGACGGTATATATACTTTATGACATGCACATAACCATCGACTGTAGAAATATGTCTATCAGAAGCCTTAATCAAATCGAAGTGAAGGAAAGCATCCTATGTAACGTCATGAAAGAAAGACATGCGTTTAAATAAGATTTGGAACAATATTAGGCAAAATGTCGAAATTATTTTGATATGGGTTTTATATTGATTTATTCATCATAAGATTCACTGTTGTCCTATGCAGACGGTCATTATACTTTGATGCCATTCACATAACCAGGCAGCCAGCATTGATTAAATATATATGTCTATCTTTGGTATAACCGATCCCCCAAAACCTCGGCGATGTTTCGCAAACCTTCGGGATGTTTCGGCGAAACACTCGCGGTCACTCAGGTCCTCAAAGTAGCCACAAAAGCGGTATGCAATAGGCGGCTTTGGATTGGTTCGAGCTCGTGTACAGCCCAAATCATGCTTTGTGACCACAAACTACCGGTTATACAGGCGTAGTGCGAGTCGAACGAGACCACCCGCACGTTCCTATCTTAGGGCTGATAGGGACATGACCCCATTTGTGCCTATAATAGCAGCGTATTGGATATTGAGATTGGGCCGGTTTCGGGTCCAAACAGAGTCCAAACCCGGCTTTGTGACACAGAAAGACCGGATATGTAGATGTAGGCCAGGCAGACGAGAGTCAAAAAGACCGTCGCTAAGCCCCATATAGAAGATTCACTGTTTTCCTATGCAACCGGTCATTATACTTTGATTCCATTCACATAACCAGACAGCCTTGATTACAGATGTATTTCTATCTGTAGCCTTATTGAAAAACGAAGATAAGGAAAGGATACAGGTGACGTCGTTAAAGACAGGAATGGTGAAATATTAATTTTTGGAACAATATAAGACAAAATGTCGAAATATGACAGGGGTATTACCATTACATTTTACATAATAGAAACAATAGAATACAGTATCGCATTCAGGAAGAATGGAACTATTTATGAATTATAGTATTATAGTCTTTAAACACAAGTGTCATTCAATGGGATGTATGAAATGCTGGCTAGAACACTTGACAGTATATATGCTGACATTAAGTAAGATATAAAGTCGAAACTACGAACACTGTTGTTCTTTGCAGATAATCAATACATATTATGTCAGACACATACCTAGACAGCCATTGATTATGGATATATATCTACCTGTAGTCTTATTGCAATTGGAAGTCACGCAAAGGAACATAGGTAAGGTCATGAAAGACAGGTACGGGGTTATAGTACTTTTTGGAACAATATAAGACACAATGTCGAAATTCTATCATTTCAATAGGGTTTTTATATCAAAGTATTCATCATAAAAACAATAGACGACAATATCGACTTCAGTATGATTGCAAATGTTGATGGTATTTACATGTAGTATAATCGTCAAACATATGTGTCATTGTATGAAATGCTGGCTAGAACACTTGACATTAAATATGCTGACATAAAGTCAGATATAATGCTGCAACTACTCAAACTGATGGTCTACGAAGACGGTATATATACTTTATGACATGCACATAACCATCGACTGTAGAAATATGTCTATCAGAAGCCTTAATCAAATCGAAGTGGAGGAAAGCATCTTATGTAACGTCATGAAAGAAAGACATGCGGTTAAATAAGATTTGGAACAATATTAGGCAAAATGTCGAAATTATTTTGATATGGGTTTTATATTGATTTATTCATCATAAGATTCACTGTTGTCCTATGCAGACGGTCATTATACTTTGATGCCATTCACATAACCAGACAGCCAGCATTGATTACAGATATATGTCTATCTTTGGTATAACCGATCCCCCAAAACATCGGCGATGTTTCGCAAACCTTCGGGATGTTTCGGCGAAACACTCGCGGTCACTCAGGACCTCAAAGTAGCCACAAAAGCGGTATGCAATAGGCGGCTTTGGATTGGTTCGAGCCCGTGTACAGCCCAAATCATGCTTTGTGACCACAAACTACCGGTTATACAGGCGTAGTGCGAGTCGAACGAGACCACTCGCACACTCCTATCTTGGGGCTGATAGGGCATGACCCCATTTGTGCCTATAATAGCAGCGTATTGGATATTGAGATTGGGTCGGTTTCGGGTCCAAACAGAGTCCAAACCCGGCTTTGTGACACAGAAAGACCGGATATGTAGATGTAGGCCAGGCAGACGAGAGTCAAAAAGAACGTCGCTAAGCCCCATATAGAAGATTCACTGTTTTCCTATGCAACCGGTCATTATACTTTGATTCCATTCACATAACTAGACAGCCTTGATTACAGATGTATTTCTATCTGTAGCCTTATTGAAAAACGAAGATAAGGAAAGGATACAGGTGACGTCGTTAAAGACAGGAATGGTGAAATATTAATTTTTGGAACAATGTAAGACAACATGTCGAAATATGACAGGGATATTACCATTACATTTTACATAATAGAAACAATAGAATATAGTATCGCATTCAGGAAGAATGGAACTATTTATGAATTTCATTCAATGGGATGTATGAAATGCTGGCTAGAACACTTGACAGTATATATGCTGACATTAAGTAAGATATAAAGTCGAAACTACGAACACTGTTGTTCTTTGCAGATAATCAATACATATTATGTCAGACACATACCTAGACAGCCATTGATTATGGATATATGTCTACCTGTAGTCTTATTGCAATTGGAAGTCACGCAAAGGAACATAGGTAAGGTCATGAAAGACAGGTACGGGGTTATAGTACTTTTTTGGAACAATATAAGACACAATGTCGAAATTCTATCATTTCAATAGGGTTTTTATATCAAAGTATTCATCATAAAAACAATAGACGACAATATCGACTTCAGTATGATTGCAAATGTTGATGATATTTAGTATAATCTTCAAACATATGTGTCATTGTATGAAATGCTGGCTAGAACACTTGACATTAAATATGCTGACATTAAGTCAGATATAATGCTGCAACTACTCAAACTGATGGTCTACGAAGACGGTATATATACTTTATGACATGCACATAACCATCGACTGTAGAAATATGTCTATCAGAAGCCTTAATCAAATCGAAGTGAAGGAAAGCATCCTATGTAACGTCATGAAAGAAAGACATGCGTTTAAATAAGATTTGGAACAATATTAGGCAAAATGTCGAAATTATTTTGATATGGGTTTTATATTGATTTATTCATCATAAGATTCACTGTTGTCCTATGCAGACGGTCATTATACTTTGATGCCATTCACATAACCAGGCAGCCAGCATTGATTACATATATATGTCTATCTTTGGTATAACCGATCCCCCAAAACATCGGCGATGTTTTGCAAACTTTCGGGATGTTTCGGCGAAACACTCGCGGTCACTCAGGTCCTCAAAGTAGCCACAAAAGCGGTATGCAATAGGCGGCTTTGGATTGGTTCGAGCCCGTGTACAGCCCAAATCATGCTTTGTGACCACAAACTACCGGTTATACAGGCGTAGTGCGAGTCGAACGTGACCACCCGCACATTCCTATCTTGGGGCTGATAGGGCATGACCCCATTTGTGCCTATAATAGCAGCGTATTGGATATTGCGATTGGGCCGGTTTCGGGTCCAAACAGAGTCCAAACCCGGCTTTGTGACCCAGAAAGACCGGATATGTAGATGTAGGCCAGGCAGACGAGAGTCAAAAAGACCGTCGCTAAGCCCCTATAGAAGATTCACTGTTGTCCTATGCAACCGGTCATTATACTTTGATTCCATTCACATAACCAGACAGCCTTGATTACAGATGTATGTCTGTCGCCTTATTGAAAAACGAAGATAAGGAAAGGATACAGGTGACGTCGTTAAAGACAGGTATGGTGAAATATTATTTTTTGGAACAATATAAGACAACATGTCGAAATATGACAGGGGTATTACCATTACATTTTACATAATAGAAACAATAGAATACAGTATCGCATTCAGGAAGAATGGAACTATTTATGAATTATAGTATTATAGTCTTTAAACACAAGTGTCATTCAATGGGATGTATGAAATGCTGGCTAGAACACTTGACAGTATATATGCTGACATTAAGTAAGATATAAAGTCGAAACTACGAACACTGTTGTTCTTTGCAGATAATCAATACATATTATGTCAGACACATACCTAGACAGCCATTGATTATGGATATATGTCTACCTGTAGTCTTATTGCAATTGGAAGTCACGCAAAGGAACATAGGTAAGGTCATGAAAGACAGGTACGGGGTTATAGTACTTTTTTGGAACAATATAAGACACAATGTCGAAATTGTATCATTTCAATAGGGTTTTTATATCAAAGTATTCATCATAAAAACAATAGACGACCATATCGACTTCAGTATGATTGCAAATGCTGATGATATTTAGTATAATCTTCAAACATATGTGTCATTGTATGAAATGCTGGCTAGAACACTTGACATTAAATATGCTGACATAAAGTCAGATATAATGCTGCAACTACTCAAACTGATGGTCTACGAAGACGGTATATATACTTTATGACATGCACATAACCATCGACTGTAGAAATATGTCTATCAGAAGCCTTAATCAAATCGAAGTGAAGGAAAGCATCCTATGTAACGTCATGAAAGAAAGACATGCGTTTAAATAAGATTTGGAACAATATTAGACAAAATGTCGAAATTATTTTGATATGGGTTTTATATTGATTTATTCATCATAAGATTCACTGTTGTCCTATGCAGACGGTCATTATACTTTGATGCCATTCACATAACCAGGCAGCCAGCATTGATTAAATATATATGTCTATCTTTGGTATAACCGATCCCCCAAAACCTCGGCGATGTTTCGCAAACCTTCGGGATGTTTCGGCGAAACACTCGCGGTCACTCAGGTCCTCAAAGTAGCCACAAAAGCGGTATGCAATAGGCGGCTTTGGATTGGTTCGAGCTCGTGTACAGCCCAAATCATGCTTTGTGACCACAAACTACCGGTTATACAGGCGTAGTGCGAGTCGAACGAGACCACCCGCACGTTCCTATCTTGGGGCTGATAGGGACATGACCCCATTTGTGCCTATAATAGCAGCGTATTGGATATTGAGATTGGGCCGGTTTCGGGTCCAAACAGAGTCCAAACCCGGCTTTGTGACACAGAAAGACCGGATATGTAGATGTAGGCCAGGCAGACGAGAGTCAAAAAGACCGTCGCTAAGCCCCATATAGAAGATTCACTGTTTTCCTATGCAACCGGTCATTATACTTTGATTCCATTCACATAACCAGACAGCCTTGATTACAGATGTATTTCTATCTGTAGCCTTATTGAAAAACGAAGATAAGGAAAGGATACAGGTGACGTCGTTAAAGACAGGAATGGTGAAATATTAATTTTTGGAACAATATAAGACAAAATGTCGAAATATGACAGGGGTATTACCATTACATTTTACATAATAGAAACAATAGAATACAGTATCGCATTCAGGAAGAATGGAACTATTTATGAATTATAGTATTATAGTCTTTAAACACAAGTGTCATTCAATGGGATGTATGAAATGCTGGCTAGAACACTTGACAGTATATATATATGCTGACATTAAGTAAGATATAAAGTCGAAACTACGAACACTGTTGTTCTTTGCAGATAATCAATACATATTATGTCAGACACATACCTAGACAGCCATTGATTATGGATATATATCTACCTGTAGTCTTATTGCAATTGGAAGTCACGCAAAGGAACATAGGTAAGGTCATGAAAGACAGGTACGGGGTTATAGTACTTTTTGGAACAATATAAGACACAATGTCGAAATTCTATCATTTCAATAGGGTTTTTATATCAAAGTATTCATCATAAAAACAATAGACGACAATATCGACTTCAGTATGATTGCAAATGTTGATGGTATTTACATGTAGTATAATCGTCAAACATATGTGTCATTGTATGAAATGCTGGCTAGAACACTTGACATTAAATATGCTGACATAAAGTCAGATATAATGCTGCAACTACTCAAACTGATGGTCTACGAAGACGGTATATATACTTTATGACATGCACATAACCATCGACTGTAGAAATATGTCTATCAGAAGCCTTAATCAAATCGAAGTGAAGGAAAGCATCTTATGTAACGTCATGAAAGAAAGACATGCGGTTAAATAAGATTTGGAACAATATTAGGCAAAATGTCGAAATTATTTTGATATGGGTTTTATATTGATTTATTCATCATAAGATTCACTGTTGTCCTATGCAGACGGTCATTATACTTTGATGCCATTCACATAACCAGGCAGCCAGCATTGATTACATATATATGTCTATCTTTGGTATAACCGATCCCCCAAAACATCGGCGATGTTTCGCAAACCTTCGGGATGTTTCGGCGAAACACTCGCGGTCACTCAGGACCTCAAAGTAGCCACAAAAGCGGTATGCAATAGGCGGCTTTGGATTGGTTCGAGCCCGTGTACAGCCCAAATCATGCTTTGTGACCACAAACTACCGGTTATACAGGCGTAGTGCGAGTCGAACGAGACCACTCGCACACTCCTATCTTGGGGCTGATAGGGCATGACCCCATTTGTGCCTATAATAGCAGCGTATTGGATATTGAGATTGGGTCGGTTTCGGGTCCAAACAGAGTCCAAACCCGGCTTTGTGACACAGAAAGACCGGATATGTAGATGTAGGCCAGGCAGACGAGAGTCAAAAAGAACGTCGCTAAGCCCCATATAGAAGATTCACTGTTTTCCTATGCAACCGGTCATTATACTTTGATTCCATTCACATAACTAGACAGCCTTGATTACAGATGTATTTCTATCTGTAGCCTTATTGAAAAACGAAGATAAGGAAAGGATACAGGTGACGTCGTTAAAGACAGGAATGGTGAAATATTAATTTTTGGAACAATGTAAGACAACATGTCGAAATATGACAGGGATATTACCATTACATTTTACATAATAGAAACAATAGAATATAGTATCGCATTCAGGAAGAATGGAACTATTTATGAATTTCATTCAATGGGATGTATGAAATGCTGGCTAGAACACTTGACAGTATATATGCTGACATTAAGTAAGATATAAAGTCGAAACTACGAACACTGTTGTTCTTTGCAGATAATCAATACATATTATGTCAGACACATACCTAGACAGCCATTGATTATGGATATATGTCTACCTGTAGTCTTATTGCAATTGGAAGTCACGCAAAGGAACATAGGTAAGGTCATGAAAGACAGGTACGGGGTTATAGTACTTTTTTGGAACAATATAAGACACAATGTCGAAATTCTATCATTTCAATAGGGTTTTTATATCAAAGTATTCATCATAAAAACAATAGACGACAATATCGACTTCAGTATGATTGCAAATGTTGATGATATTTAGTATAATCTTCAAACATATGTGTCATTGTATGAAATGCTGGCTAGAACACTTGACATTAAATATGCTGACATTAAGTCAGATATAATGCTGCAACTACTCAAACTGATGGTCTACGAAGACGGTATATATACTTTATGACATGCACATAACCATCGACTGTAGAAATATGTCTATCAGAAGCCTTAATCAAATCGAAGTGAAGGAAAGCATCCTATGTAACGTCATGAAAGAAAGACATGCGTTTAAATAAGATTTGGAACAATATTAGGCAAAATGTCGAAATTATTTTGATATGGGTTTTATATTGATTTATTCATCATAAGATTCACTGTTGTCCTATGCAGACGGTCATTATACTTTGATGCCATTCACATAACCAGGCAGCCAGCATTGATTACATATATATGTCTATCTTTGGTATAACCGATCCCCCAAAACATCGGCGATGTTTTGCAAACTTTCGGGATGTTTCGGCGAAACACTCGCGGTCACTCAGGTCCTCAAAGTAGCCACAAAAGCGGTATGCAATAGGCGGCTTTGGATTGGTTCGAGCCCGTGTACAGCCCAAATCATGCTTTGTGACCACAAACTACCGGTTATACAGGCGTAGTGCGAGTCGAACGTGACCACCCGCACATTCCTATCTTGGGGCTGATAGGGCATGACCCCATTTGTGCCTATAATAGCAGCGTATTGGATATTGCGATTGGGTCGGTTTCGGGTCCAAACAGAGTCCAAACCCGGCTTTGTGACACAGAAAGACCGGATATGTAGATGTAGGCCAGGCAGACGAGAGTCAAAAAGACCGTCGCTAAGCCCCATATAGAAGATTCACTGTTGTCCTATGCAACCGGTCATTATACTTTGATTCCATTCACATAACCAGACAGCCTTGATTACAGATGTATGTCTGTCGCCTTATTGAAAAACGAAGATAAGGAAAGGATACAGGTGACGTCGTTAAAGACAGGTATGGTGAAATATTATTTTTTGGAACAATATAAGACAACATGTCGAAATATGACAGGGGTATTACCATTACATTTTACATAATAGAAACAATAGAATACAGTATCGCATTCAGGAAGAATGGAACTATTTATGAATTATAGTATTATAGTCTTTAAACACAAGTGTCATTCAATGGGATGTATGAAATGCTGGCTAGAACACTTGACAGTATATATGCTGACATTAAGTAAGATATAAAGTCGAAACTACGAACACTGTTGTTCTTTGCAGATAATCAATACATATTATGTCAGACACATACCTAGACAGCCATTGATTATGGATATATGTCTACCTGTAGTCTTATTGCAATTGGAAGTCACGCAAAGGAACATAGGTAAGGTCATGAAAGACAGGTACGGGGTTATAGTACTTTTTTGGAACAATATAAGACACAATGTCGAAATTCTATCATTTCAATAGGGTTTTTATATCAAAGTATTCATCATAAAAACAATAGACGACAATATCGAATTCTGTATGATTGCAAATGTTGATGATATTTAGTATAATCTTCAAACATATGTGTCATTGTGTGAAATGTTGGCTAGAACACTTGACATTAAATATGATGACATAAAGTCAGATATAATGCTGCAACTACTCAAACTGATGGTCTACGAAGACGGTATATATACTTTATGACATGCACATAACCATCGACTGTAGAAATATGTCTACCAGAAGCCTTAATTAAATCGAAGTGAAGGAAAGCATCTTATGTGACGTCATGAAAGAAAGACATGCGGTTAAATAAGATTTGGAACAATATTAGGCAAAATGTCGAAATTATTTTGATATGGATATTATATTGTTACGGTCCTGGGACCGAGATGTAATATACCTCTTATAGATTAGTCTACTTGCTAGTGTGCTACTTGTGTGTGTGTGCCGAGGCTCCTATATACCTGCAGATCTCTAAATGTTGTAGTTACTGTAGTGGTAGCGCGCGAACCACAACCTCCAAAGATCTGCTTAGGCCTGCCTACGCCGTGTATTCGGTTGGTAGCGTAGACTCTCTTCCGCGTTAACCAAATATGGTATACAGTAGATCTATATGCCTATACTTGTGCTATGTTGGTCATCAACTGCTCCAAGCGCTGATTGTGTAGATTAGGCACTTCTGTAGGTCTGGATATGTATATGCATGTATAATGCACTGGTAGTAGCTATATTGTTAACCACTTTAATTATGCATTGATCTAGACAGATCTTAATTTAAGTAACACTTGACTTGTAGAGTTTCAATAGAGTGAACAAACAATGAAATAAGTTCCGATTCTATGTAATATTCTTTCATAAATAAATTATGTGCTCATCAAATATAGGCCAAAACGGCGTTCCATAGAATAATAACACTAGTATATAAATTATGTCTGCGCTTCAATCGACCGTGACCGACTGCCTACACAACGAATGAATGAAAACGCCGACTTTACAACTAAGTTAAACTCTTAAAATTCCCCGAGTATAACGATAATAATAATTCTGGTAATAATTCTAGTTACTTCTTAGTTAATTATGATAAAATATACTGTTAAAACTATTTTTCTTCAATAATAAAGGATCTAGAGCGGCCAAACATGCTTACAGTAATTTATTGCCAAAAAACGCTCTGATCAACCGACGTGACTGGTCGTTGTAAATTTTGGTGGGAGACTGATCCTGAGCTCAAAATTCCGGTAGGCCCTATTTATACCAAAATCCAAAAAACGAACACAAAACGGGTCGACTCAACCAAAAAAACTGGACGTTTTGACGCCGTACAACGTTATGATCATAAACGTACAATAAAAGTGTTCGGAAACGAACAAAACGATCAGTGCGTCAACGAACGTCAATGTTCGAAAACGAACGTCAAATGATCAGACTAAGAAATAAATTATCCGAGCCTAAAACATGGCTTCTACTAAAAACATCAATAATGGCCATAAATACATACTCTATGAGCCTTAGGTTTCATACAATATCGACTTGACATATTTGACAGTTTGACAGGAGCCAATCTACAAGTTACAACATGTAAACAATCCCATAAATCAATATTCAACATGGCAGCCGATGTAAATAAAATGCATGTGGCTCAAAATAAACTCGAATATTCTCTGGATTAACACGATATAAACACATGAAATAAGTCTGGTGAGTTAATGTTAATGTTCCTTCAGCTATTTAAGATAAAGATATGAAGTGTCACTTCCAGAAAACTGGCATAAATGAAGTTAAATGATCGAGCAATCTTGCATGGTAGTCGGATGGTTCGGCAGTCTGGTAGTTGTAAATTTCATCATCGTCTATGGTTATGTCCAGGAATAAAAATAGAGGTGTGCCATAGACACTTAACTAAGCACAACACAACAATTATATATTCAAACACTGGGACATATCAATATTGATTTATTCATCATAAGATTCACTGTTGTCCTATGCAGACGGTCATTATACTTTGATGCCATTCACATAACCAGACAGCCAGCATTGATTACAGATATATGTCTATCTTTGGTATGACCGATCCCCCAAAACATCGGCGATGTTTCGCAAACATTCGGGATGTTTCGGCGAAACACTCGCAGTCACTCAGGTCCTCAAAGTAGCCACAAAAGCGGTATGTAATAGGCGGCTTTGGATTGGTTCGAGTCCGTGTACAGCCCAAGTCATGCTTTGTGACCACAAACTACCGGTTATACGAGCGTAGTGCGAGTCGAACGAGACCACCCGCACGTTCCTATCTTGGGGCTGATAGGGACATGACCCCATTTGTGCCTATAATAGCAGCGTATTGGATATTGCGATTGGGCCGGTTTCGGGTCCAAACAGAGTCCAAACCCGGCTTTGTGACACAGAAAGACCGGATATGTAGATGTAGGCCAGGCAGACGAGAGTCAAAAAGACCGTCGCTAAGCCCCATATAGAAGATTCACTGTTTTCCTATGCAACCGGTCATTATACTTTGATTCCATTCACATAACTAGACAGCCTTGATTACAGATGTATTTCTATCTGTAGCCTTATTGAAAAACGAAGATAAGGAAAGGAACACAGGTGACGTCGTTAAAGACAGGTATGGTGAAATATTAATTTTTGGAACAATATAAGACAAAATGTCGAAATATGACAGGGGTATTACCATTACATTTTACATAATAGAAACAATAGAATACAGTATCGCATTCAGGAAGAATGGAACTATTTATGAATTATAGTATTATAGTCTTTAAACACAAGTGTCATTCGATGGGATGTATGAAATGCTGGCTAGAACACTTGACAGTATATATGCTGACATCAAGTAAGATATAAAGTCGAAACTACGAACACTGTTGTTCTTTGCAGATAATCAATACATATTATGTCAGACACATACCTAGACAGCCATTGATTATGGATATATGTCTACCTGTAGTCTCATTGCAATTCGAAGTCACGCAAAGGAACATAGGTAAGGTCATGAAAGACAGGTACGGGGTTATAGTACTTTTTTGGAACAATATAAGACACAATGTCGAAATTCTATTATTACAATAGGGTTATTATATCAAAGTATTCATCATAAAAACAATAGACGACAATATCGAATTCAGTACGATTGCAAATGTTGATGATATTTAGAATAATCTTCAAACATATGTGTCATTGTATGAAATGCTGGCTAGAACACTTGACATTAAATATGCTGACATAAAGTAATAATAATAATAATAATAACGACTTTATTTATTGTGGATTACATATTTGACAGTTGATATCAATTTTCAATAAGGTCCACTGAAAAGAAAAAAACAAAACATAATAAACAAATAACAATGAATAAACCCCCTTCCCCAACATATGCATATATAAAACATATTACATTTAGCCAAATCGAAATGCAAATATAATAATTTTGTTTTGGTTTGTTGATAGACTAAATATATTATAAACTTTATATCACATGTCCATAACAGTGGTATTGCCTATATGTTTGTTAAGTGGAGATACTATCAGTCCAGTATGAAAATTTGCTTTTGATGTATTTTGACTTAAAAGTGTTTAATGTATTGGCTTTTCTGATATCTCCAGGAAGAGAGTTCCATAGCTTTGGTCCAGCATAAGAGATTGACTTTTTGAAAATTTCTAAATTGGGTTTAGGCATGTGTAGGAGACTATTTGCAGCTGACCTTAATGTTTGATTGGGATAGTTTGTAATTTGAAATTTCGAACACAGGTATTCAGGAGCTGCATTGTTCAAACTTTTAAATACAAAAATAGCTTTTTTATATTCAATCCTTTCAAAAATTGTCATCCATCTCAAGCTTTGAAAAACTCTGCAGATGGCAATCAAAATCTTTGTCAAGAATTATTCTTGCAGCACGTTTTTGAAATTTTAATATTCTGTCAAGTAGAAGATAAGTAGAGCTTCCCCATATTGTGACACAGTAGTCAATATGAGAAAGAATATAGGAATTGAAAAACAATTTCCTGGTTTTTAGGCTGGCGATTTGCGCCAGACTATTACAATCCTAAAAAATGAAATCCACTAAGATGAATTTACTCCCGAAACTGACAACACAGAATCTATACACCCAATGCAAATAGTTCCTCCTCGTTAATCAGTTTTGCAAGATAAGAACATTCAACTTTCCTTGTTTCATTTATTCTGTTCGATTGTAATATTGAAATGGAAGGAAATTGTATGAAATTAAAAGAAAAGGTGTTTAAAGGCGTTGATAATTATTACTACGCGTTCGTATACTACGCGTTACGAACGCGATATACACCCTTTCAATTAAGACCGTAATTAAATTGTCTCCCTTTGATGACGTCAAACGAGGGCTCAAAGCGAATACACGAGAAGATTACCGTTACCGTGTAAAGGAAATAAAAAATGTGTCAACTTTAAACCGCTGTAAATCACGTTTTACTCTGTCGATTTTTAAAAGATGAACACTTACGAAAACAAGATCGTATAGACTTTTTAATAATGTAACTTTTGTTAATGTCTTTTCAATAATAAAACATAAACAGCCATGTTTTCGGAACAAAAATTTCAAGGGCAAGAAAACGTAAAAATAAAGAACTGAATTCAATACTCAACAATTGGCATTTAACTTGCTCAAAATGTTTATTATTTGCAGTTTTAAGAACTGTGTAGACTAAGCTTTCCAACAATTATATTATTAAAAGATATTATTAAAGTTTTAAAAGGAGAGCCATGCTTTTCGAACCTAAATACCATGCATCACGCGCGCACAATCCACTCATTGAAACCTGACTTACAGTTTATACTAGCATAAAGAAATTGTGTATTTTAATAATTCATCACACATCATAAAAGTATAAAATATTAGCTATATCATTTCAAAAGTACGACTATCCAGCCAGAAATTAAAACGTTAATTTACACAGGAGGAAATTTCTTTCTAGATATAGTTTGTACTAAAATCCGGGCGGCATGATTTTACATGTCCGCATGTGCTTACTTGTTTATAGTGTTAACACGAGTACATTGATGTGTTGTTTACTACAATAAAAGAAAGTAAGGAATCACCGGAAAAGTTCACACGACGAATAACTTAAAATCAGAATCAATTCTATGTAAAATTTTGTTGTATGTAGGTAAAACTAAATTGTTTCGCAATACAATGTAGTCTGTTTCAAATCTTACTCTTCCATCATGAAACTTTTGTTCATTTGAAATTCATATACAAGTAAATGAGAAAAGTGCTTTATTTATTTTAAATGGTGTCTACGTGTAAAAATATTGCAATAAATTATATTTGAACCATCAAAATGAGCATTGTAGCACAAGTCATACAGGTGCATGTCCATTAATTTACACTTTTTGTTCGGACACGGAATTAGAGAGACCTCCGTGGTTTGGATAAACATAATTTATACTTTTTTATAAAAGTAACCCAAACGTTGATTTAAAAGTGTCAATCAATGTTAATCATTTAAGGTAAAAAACTGATCAATATACTGTACATGTATATTAAGAGGACAGATGGCGACAACATAGTACTGATTGGTTGTATATTAGTACCCTGCTGTGACACTTATTTAGTGTATGGTCTTGTGGCTTATCTTGATATTAGGGGATCTATGCTGTTTATTGTAAATCATTATATAATTATACAGCACCTAGAATTTATTTATGCGTTAGGGTTTTAGCACCTCATCATCTGACAAGATTTTATTTATGCATTAGGGTTTTAGCACCTTAACTTCTTAAGTATCTGTCTCACATTAATTTGTTATGTTTTTCCCATCACTCGAATTGCAGTTCAGGTCACTTTTTGTGAATTAAGATTTACAATTCTTATATTAAAAACAAAATATTTTTAATTGTGATGTTAGTTTGAAGAGCAGTTGTATATAAATAATGTATTTTTTAAATTAATTTATAACAATCAACTGCTATCATAATTGTCATTTATACAGCTTTTTAAGCCGAATTTGCCCGAAATGGCACGTATGTAACCAGATAGGACATTCCAATAAATAGTTGTGGCTCTAATATAGGTGTATTCAAAGGCCTAAATAATTATGTCTTTGTTTTATTACAATCCATAATAAACAACACATAACTTGTGAATTGTATTGGTAAAAAGAAATGAGACATTGCAATGATCCAGAGTTAACTAGGTCTAATGGCGGTAATGATGTAGTATTGAAACACGGAGGTATATAAATAAATGGATGTTGATGAACTTCCCGATTATCCTCGCCTCGGGAGATCGAATCAGCGCCATTTTGAAATTTCGTAACGAAGCGGCCTGAAACATCGTTTTTACAAGTTAACACATATTTACTAATTATATTGTGTGTTTTATTTGTAACAGAACATATTTGAGTAATTATTAAAGTTAAACCCGCACGAATTAGTCATGATTAACGCGTCAAAACCAAAATAAAGTGCATTTTAAATTTCTTGATAAACCGGCCCGCCGCGAACAGAATTAAATGGCGGCAATTAGAATTTGTCATAATGTTGCAGTGCAAACTGTGAAGTGCTGGGTGCAGTATTTAAATCAATTACCTGCTACATTTGTTCCTAATACATGTATCTTGGTCAGGGGTGTGTTAATTTGTTTATTTTCGCTTGTTACTGTTCACAATTAATTGTAAAAAATAGAGTCGATGAAAACCGTTAATGGCGGCCGAGACCGTCAAAGTGAAGAGGTGATAAAATTTGAACGCATCTAGTGATGTTGAATGTGCATAATTTAGATTAATTACCCGCTGTATGTGTACGTAATAGATATATATTTGCAATGGATATGTTTTCTGTTCATTTTCTCAAGGTATCGTTCATTTTTAATGGTGAAATAAACAGTGTCCAAATTGACTCAAATAAGAGTATAATGGCATCCAATAAGGACAAATTGGTGTAAAATATCCCTTGATATAGAAATCTAGCTTTCTCTGGGATCAACCTCCATAGAGCAACAACCTGCTTCAAGCAATATTAACTTATATATAGACGAGAGTGTACAAAAAAACGAAAGTTTTCTCATGCAAAACAGGTATTGCTCTAGAAATGTTGCAATGTAACTTTACATATTGATGGTTTACAATCCAAAATGAATGAACCAGCACTTAATTTAGCAATAAAATGGTTTTTATTCATAAACAAAACTTACACACACTATCACCATGAGAGAGAACTTCAGAGGATAGCAGTTTCATATACTTTAGTAGTCACGTGACCCCCTGGGTTTCAAATACAGATATTACACACCTTCCTATTTTCGATAATTATATTATTTCATAAACCCTGTATCAACATTACATGTATACACTTACACGCAACCAGTTAGTTATGTAACATTATTGTGTTTGTAATTCACAATATTGCATCTTTTCATCTCATGTGCATTCACCATAGCAACCATAAATGCCTGATCTATATCTGATCTAATCAGTTTTCATAGTGTTTAATTGGCACAGCATGTGTTTATTAATTAATATCAAACAAATTTTATAATAAGCTACTGATCACAATCATAGTTACTGTATAAATGTGACAGATGGTGAGAGCATATACTGATTGGTTGTATATTGGTCCTTACTGGAACCCCACTGTGTAAACTGTCCCCGCAATCCAGAAATAGTTGAATAAGATTTATCACATTTATTACATTGGTATATTTTTGATTTCACTTTTACATCTGATGGTTTACTGGTAATTTCGTAGTCGGAATCTATTTCACTGCATGCATGTGTACTCGCCAAGTAGATCGTCCAAATTAAGGTTATCAAAATCAACAAAATCACTTTTTCCGTAAGCCATAATTTATTATTTAGTGGATTTGAAATCTTAATACCTAACTGTATGACGGATACTTTGGAAAATGATATTAAATTCGTTCCTATTGTGTTTTTTTTACTAATGTACCACGTGAATACTCGTGAAAAGATCGGCATTTTTTTAAAAGAACGCGTGGAGTTATTATCGCATAATTAAAATTATGGACGATTAAATTGAAATTAAATTATTAATTGCCTTAACAATTTGTACTGATCAATAGCTTATTATCATACAACACAGGGCTATCAATTAACGATTAACGTTCCAGGGGTACCAAACACAAGGCAGTACTTAACACCTTTGTCAAATACCCCGGCACCGCGGGCCTATTAATTAATTTATTAAGCGCGGATACAGCACTGGTAATTTAATTGCTTAGAAGTAAACCAAAAAAATGGCTAGGCAGAATTAAACATTATTTATGACGAGAATATCATCGGCCCCACGGGCAAACCACATAAATGCACAATCGCAACTTTTCAGGAGAATAAAAAAAAATGTCTTAGATCTATCTGCAAAAATATGTTGGAAAAGAAAAAACGTAACTAGATCTATATTTATTTCGGCCAAAATTTCCGAAAGGTTTCATAAAAAGAATCATTTCAATAATCTATTATTAATCACCGCGCAATAAATAAACGCACGTAATAAAACACGTAGATCTACACATTAAATTAGCGATCGCATAAAAAGCTGTATAATGCCGTGAAAATCCTTTTCGCTCTTTTTATCTTTCCGCTTATTAGTGATTACGCTCATTAAATTCCTTGCGCCCCGTTGAGCATACTCTTATCAGTTTATAAGCAGACGATATTTTCTACGGCGAGGATAATCTAATCTCGTCAGTGTATTGTATAGGGAGTTTCAAATCCTTATATGTATTTAAATCCTTGATTGAAAGAACCAGGTGAAAATACTTGCGCTTTATATTCCCGGCAAAATATACATTTATCAAAGTACAAATATACACTGTATCTTAGCACTAACGCTCAATTTAATGTACGAAATGTGCATGACAATCAACCGAATTACAAAACAAAATTAATACAACTACAGATCTTTTTGGAAATTAACGCCCGATAATTGACAATTGTTGATAGAAAAAAATCCGAGAAATCACACGTTTCCTCCACATCCATAACATGTAACATATTATAAATACATTGTTAGTACATTATAAACATCTTTATTGAAAAAAAAAACAGCTACAAAACATGCAATTAACGAAAAAAAGCGATTAAATAATCTCTTCGCTACTGCGTTTATAGTGTGGTTAATTTGTAGAGCCCTCGTTTGACGTCACATCCGGTTACGGGAGGTAACTCTGTACATACGATTATCGCTTAATTGAAAGGGTCTATAGCGCGCGCATAAATAATGTTAAATTATTTAAGTCAGTATTCTCCAACGAGATCGTGGTCGAGTGGATGAGCAACTCGCTTAGTAATTTTCTGATGCTAAGGTCCAGCGATCGAATCACGGCGGCTCCAAAATTATTTTTTTTTAATTTGTTTTTTGTTGAGTCCAGCACTTACCTCTCTTTCGACTTAGAAAACCACTTGATGTTATATTACTTGAAAAGCTATTGTTCCTTAGCAGTTCGCCAGCCTGTCAGTACTTTCAGTACTTTGATTAGTTCAAGAAAACATTTTATTCTCATGAGAAGGAAGAGAAGAGAGTTGCATTTTTAAGTGTTTGTGTGATATGTGTGTTGAAGTTTAAATGGTCATCAATATGTACTCCAAGTAGTTTTTCTGTAGTAGAAAGCTTCAAATTGTCATTTTGAAGGGTGAGGGATACATGGGCATTACTGATTTGTTTGCAAGATGCAGATAGAATCATGGTCTTTGTTTTTGAACTATTTGAAATCCTTGAGTTATGATTGCACCATTCAGAAACTGTGTTCAAGGAATCTTGCAATTTTAATCGGACATCCTGGGAGGTTTTACCACAAGCATGAAGTGTTGTATCATCAGCAAACATGTTAGCCTCTGATTTATTTATATGTAATGGAAGGTCATTAATATAAAGTATAAAGAGGAGAGGCCCAAGAACAGACCCTTGAGGAACACCTTCTGCTATAAGCTGAGGTGTTGAAAGATTACCAGAAATCGAAACTTGTTGGTGCCTGTTTGATAGATAAGATTTGAACCACTGCAAAGCAAGAGAGCTGCAGTGGTAATAAGTTCGAGTTTTCAAAAAGAATGCTGTGATTTACCACGTCAAATGCTTTAGGTAGGTCAAGTAGGACAGTTCCCACAATGGTGTGATCGTTAATCGCTGATAGCCAGTCATCTACGATTGAAGCTAAAGCAGTCTCACAAGAATGGTTTGTACGAAATCCAGACTGGTTGATATGAAGTAATTTATGTTGTTCAACAAAAGCACGAAGATGAAAGGCAATGTGTTTCTCAAGAATCTTCGAAAGGACAGGCAGAATAGATATTGGTCTGAAATTGTAAACCTCTTGAGTAGAACGTTTTTTGTGGATAGGTATGATCTTTGCATTCTTGAAGGTTGCAGGAAATGTCCCTTTTCGTATACTAAGATTGAACATGTGAGACAGAGGCTTGGCAATAACTTCTGCACTTAATTGCAGGATACGAGGCACAATTTCGTCAAGGCCAGTAGACTTCTTGATACCAAGTAGTTTTAACTGTTTCACAATAGAAAGTCAGATATAATGCTGCAACTACTCAAACTGATGGTCTACGAAGACGGTGTATATACTTTATAACATGCACATAACCATCGACTGTAGAAATATGTCTACCAGAAGCCTTAATTAAATCGAAGTAAAGGAAAGCATCCTATGTAACGTCATGAATGACAGACATATCAGTGTTCGTAGTTTCGACATTATATCTTACTTTATGTCAGCATATATACAAGTGTTCTAGCCAGCATTTCATACATCCCATTGACTGACACTGGTTTAAAGACTACAAAACTATAATTCATAAATAGTTCCATTCTTCCTGAATGCGATACTGTATTCTTTTGTTTCTATTATGTAAAATGTAATGGTAATACCCCTGTCATATTTCGACATTTTGTCTTATATTGTTCCAAAAATTAATATTTCACCATTCCTGTCTTTAACGACGTCACCTGTGTTCCTTTCCTTATCTTCGTTTTTCAATATGGCTACAGATAGAAATACATCTGTAATCAAGGCTGTCTAGTTATGTGAATGGAATCAAAGTATAATGACCGGTTGCATAGGACAACAGTGAATCTTCTATATGGGGCTTAGCGACGGTCTTTTTGACTCTCGTCTGCCTGGCCTACATCTACATATCCGGTCTTTCTGTGTCACAAAGCCGGGTTTGGACTCTGTTTGGACCCGAAACCGGCCCAATCTCAATATCCAATACGCTGCTATTATAGGCACAAATGGGGTCATGCCCTATCAGCCCCAAGATAGGAACGTGCGGGTGGTCTCGTTCGACTCGCACTACGCCTGTATAACCGGTAGTTTGTGGTCACAAAGCATGATTTCGGCTGTACACGGGCTCGAACCAATCCAAAGCCGCCTATTGCATACCGCTTTTGTGGCTATTTTGAGGACCTGAGTGACCGCGAGTGTTTCGCCGAAACATCCCGAAAGTTTGCAAAACATCGCCGAGGTTTTGGGGGATCGGTTATACCAAAGATAGACATATATATGTAATCAATGCTGGCTGCCTGGTTATGTGAATGGCATCAAAGTATAATGACCGTCTGCATAGGACAACAGTGAATCTTATGATGAATAAATCAATATAAAACCCATATCAAAATAATTTCGACATTTTGCCTAATATTGTTCCAAATCTTATTTAACCGCATGTCTTTCTTTCATGACGTTACATAAGATGGTTTCCTTCACTTCGATTTAATTAAGGCTTCTGGTAGACATATTTCTACAGTCGATGGTTATGTGCATGTCATAAAGTATATATACCGTCTTCGTAGACCATCAGTTTGAGTAGTTGCAGCATTATATCTGACTTTATGTCATCATATTTAATGTCAAGTGTTCTAGCCAGCATTTCATACAATGACACATATGTTTGAAGATTATACTAAATATCATCAACATTTGCAATCATACTGAAGTCGATATTGTCGTCTATTGTTTTTATGATGAATACTTTGATATAAAAACCCTATTGAAATGATAGAATTTCGACATTGTGTCTTATATTGTTCCAAAAAAGTACTATAACCCCGTACCTGTCTTTCATGACCTTACCTATGTTCCTTTGCGTGACTTCCAATTGCAATAAGACTACAGGTAGACATATATCCATAATCAATGGCTGTCTAGGTATGTGTCTGACATAATATGTATTGATTATCTGCAAAGAACAACAGTGTTCGTAGTTTCGACTTTATATCTTACTTAATGTCAGCATATATACTGTCAAGTGTTCTAGCCAGCATTTCATACATCCCATTGAATGACACTTGTGTTTAAAGACTATAATACTATAATATATAAATAGTTCCATTCTTCCTGAATGCGATACTGTATTCTATTGTTTTTATTATGTAAAATGTAATGGTAATACCCCTGTCATATTTCGACATTTTGTCTTATATTGTTCCAAAAAATATATATTACACCATACCTGTCTTTAACGACGTCACCTGTGTTCCTTTCCTTATCTTCGTTTTTCAATAAGGCTACAGATAGACATATACAGGGTGTCTCAAAATACATGTCCGCTTGTTGAGGAAGTATCAATCCGTAATGTATTGCTTTACATATCTGATTTATATGTATGATCACAGGGCATTAAAATCAATGTAGAAATTACGAAACAATTATCCAAAATAATGCAATCGAACCCTATAGAATGCATTTTGAGTAGCTACCCCCAATTCGGTAAAAACCTGTGTTTGAAGTCGTTTGGCGATTTTAATGACATTCACATAACTTTGAGTCGGATGTTAAGTTTCCATTTTCTCCACAAATTGATATTTTGAGTTTCGATGTAGTTATATATCTTGAACTGTAAACGTTCAAATGGTATAAGAAGAAATAGTTATTTATGATATTTTGGTAACTTTTTTAATTAAAAAAGTTGCATAACCAAATTCATTCTCCTACCAAGGCAGTGTTTGGTGATTGATACTTCATTTAGTACTATTTTATACTTTCAAGTTACAGTGTATGACTATGTTAAGACTTTTGGGGAGATAAACTAGACATGCCGCTATAATTCAACTCAGTATGTTCAATCGAGGCGTTTGGTGCATCTTGTATGAATACGATATGCCTAGAAATGCGTGAATATCAAAATTGCAGTCCTAATTGTTTTTAAAATGTGTTCTTACCTTAAATACGTCGGATTTTCCGATTTCTTTTTCTAATGACCCCTGCTCAGTTTCTCAGTCAGTGTGTGCATAGTAGAGTACTACTGACTCTTACTATGCCCACATATGATATAAATTTTACCCATGTTACCATACAAACTATGCTATTTGCCTCTTCGGACATTTTAGAACATCCGTTGCTAATGACGTTAGTATAACGTATATGACGTCATCTAATGTTCGAGTATTGACACATGATATAATTCACCTCACAATTTTTAAATTTAGCTTTCATATGAGACTATGATTATCAATTTACTAACTCATTTGGCAAAGTTGTGATCCTTCAACAAGCGGACATGTATTTTGAGACACCCTGTATATGTAATCAATGCTCGCTGTCTGGTTATGTGAATGACATCAAAGTATAATGACCAAGCTGGTTATTGACATCCCGTCTGTAGTCTACCTCCATCCCATCATATCTGCAACCTGTGGCTACTCTTCCAGATATATGCTGCCATTTTGCCGAACAGATATCTACAGGCATAGTTTCTTCCCATCTGGTATTAGTCTGTGGAACCAGCTACCGGAAAGAATCATCTCCTCCCAGACCACCTTGAACACTTTCAAGTCTGGGTTGGCAGCCCACTAAGTCGACGTCACTATTGTTTTTAATCTGTACATCATTTTATCGTTTTGTCTGCACGTTGAACACGCTTCACGACAACCTTTGTACAGTCACAAGTGCGTCGATGTCCCAGAGTGGGCCCTGTACTTTACCGGGAAGAGAAGAGATGTACAAAACGAATTTGACTCAGGACTCTAAACACCCCATCACATCTTCAAGAGTTCGCCTAGCAACCGTGAAAGTGAATAGTTATTATTCAAAGCGCTGTAGCTACTGTATTTTAAACTAGCATGTATAGTTCAAGCTAATTTTATACACGAGAGGTCCCTCACGGGAAAATATTGTGCCTAGTAACCGCGTTTCATTCGGCAATAACCGCTATTATATAATTTCTTTGTGAAAGTGGGTCTTCTTGCATTTTATTGGCGGGGACTTGGCTTCTTTATTATTTCTTCGGCTTATGTGTGGGCATTGTTCTGTGTAGTTGCTAGGAATATGTATTCCCACACCATTCCTACCTTGCCCATTATTTTAACTCTATTTAGGTCAAGTCGTAGTTGTGCCTCTTTTGGTCGCATAACGTTAGGTCACTGTCCTAAGTGTTTTAAACTAGGTCACGTCCCGGGGTTGCTGTGCCTCATTAAGTGGCCATTTTGGCATGGATTTGTGTGGGCATTGGTGAGGCTGGTTGGGTCGTGGTGTTTCTGATTCATGTGCTTGGCTGCCTTCCCTGTCGGATTTTATCATACCTTTTTCTATAAATCTAACCTACTTCGCATATTCCTCCAAAAAACATCATCGCATGACTTTCCTCTGTGCTTTGGTGAATAGAATTTCGATCGGTTAACATTAAACTTGACAATTTTAAGTTGAGGTCACCCTTGTCAAACTTCATCGCGCGGATACTCGACTTAAATGTACCGTTTAGTCGTTCTACCAATCCGTTTGTGGATGGTTTAAATAGCCCCTTCACTTCAGTGTAGTTATCACTTATAATTACCTCCCTTTATGGCTAATTATGCACAAAAGTCCGCAGTGTGTCGTTCATTGCGGAGTGAGCATATAAGGCTCGCTTGAATCATCCATTTTGGGGATGTCGATATGTCTTGTACTATGTCGGATTCTTGCGTGTGTGGCTAGGCGCTGCCGTCGTAGCTGTGTGGCTTTGGTTTGTGCCCTACAGTTTAGCTACCACCATTCTTTTATGAAAAATGCCATAATTCTTCATAAATTGTGAAAATGAATCCGAAGTAAATTGAACTCCATTGTTGCTAACTGCTGGAATTTATTGTGAGGTTGTTGCATGTGTTGGAGCGAATGCATTTTGAAATTGATCGTTAAGAATATAAGCTGTTTAGACTTTGCATCTGTTTTAAGCAAGCCATCCTTACGAAGGGGTGGTATAGTTGAATTTTCTGTTTTCTGACCTTTGATATACATACTGTATATAAGAAGAGAATTTTTGGTGGCTGGTTGAATTTATTAGTACCATGTATCCTCATTCGGGATTGCAATATTAAATATCATATTTTCTATATAGCACCAGTAACACGTTGTATTCAAAAAACAGCATTTGTCCAGAGTGCTCAATTTTATAAAGCGAATAGGCGATTTTTCACATGGTAAAATGCAATAAAAAAGAGAAAATGAACACGATATTTTTATAACTATATTTATTTGCAACGTATTTCGCATAATATAACATGAAATGATATGACAAAAAAGCATAATATGCATGACGTTTTAAGAAAAATTCGACAAATTCCTTATAACGTTATAAGAGAAAATTGACCAATATATATGGTACATTCGCATACATAAATATTGAATTTCTTATAACGTTATAAGAAAAAATGACCATCACATACATTACAACCTAATGACCGTGAGATGGTTGAAACTCTTATAACGTTATAAGAAAATATTGCCCACACATCCCTTACTTTCTCATTGGAAAGGGTTGAATTTCTTATAACGTTATAAGAAAATATTGACCAACACACCCATTATATTCTCATAGAAAATTGTTGAATTTCTTATAACGTTATAAGAAAATATTGCGCACACATCCCTTGCATTTTTATAGAAATTGATTCATTCTCTTATAACGTTATAAGAAAACATGACCAACAAATACATTCTATTCTAATAGAAAATCGTTAAATCTCTTATAACCTTATAAGAAGAAAATGACAAATACATACATTACATTCAAATAGAAAATGGTTGAATCTCTTATAACGTTATAAGAAAATATTTACCAACAAATACATTACATTCTCATGGGAAATTGTTGAATTTCTTATAACGTTATAAGAAAAAATGAAAATAAACACATTACATTCTAATAGAAAATTGTTGAATCTCTTATAACGTTATAAGAAATTATTGACTAACACACCCATTATATTCTCATAGACAATTGTTCAATTTCTTATAACGTTATAAGAAAGTATTGCGTACATATCCCTTGCATTTTTATAGAAAATAATTGAATTTCTTATAACGTTATAAGAAAATATTGCCCACACATACCTTGCATTTTCATAGAAAATGATTGAATCACTTATAACGTTATAAGAAAACTTTACCAAAACATCCATAACATTCTCATTATTCTCATAGGATATAGTTGAATTTCTTATAACGTTATAAGAAAATATTGCCCACACATCCCGTACATTCTAATAGAAATGTTTTGAATCTCTTATAACGTTATAAGAAAATATGACCAACACAGACATACATTACATTCTCATAGAAAATTGTTGAATTTCTTATAACGTTATAAGAAAATATTGCCCACACATCCCGTACATTCTCATAGAAAATTGTTGAATTTCTTATAACGTTATAAGAAAAAATGAAAAATAAATACATAACATTCTAATAGGAAATTGTTGAATCTCTTATAACGTTATAAGAAAATATTGACTAACACACCCATTATATTCTCATAGACAATTGTTCAATTTCTTATAACGTTATAAGAAAATATTGCGTACACATCCCTTGTATTTTTATAGAAAATGGTTGAATCTCTTATAACGTTATAAGAAAATATTGACCAACACAGACATACATTACATTCTCATAGAAAATTGTTGAATTTCTTATAACGTTATAACAATATATTGCCCACACATCCCTTACTTTCTCATTGGAAAGGGTTGAATTTCTTATAACGTTATAAGAAAATATTGACCAACACACCCATTACATTATCAAAGAAAATTGTTGAATTTCTTATAACGTTATATAAGAAAAATTTTACCAAATCATCCATAACATTCGCATAGGATATAGTTGAATTTCTTATAACGTTATAAGAAATATTGCCCACACATCCCGTACATTCTAATAGAAAATGGTTGAATCTGTTATAACATTATAAGAAAATATTAACCAACAAATACATTACATTCTCATAGGAAATCGTTGAATATCTTAAAACGTTATAAGAAAAAACTGACAAATACATACATTACATTCTAATAGAAAATGGTTGAATTTCTTATAATGTTATAAGAAAAATTGCGTACACATCCCTTGCATTTTTACAGAAAATAATTGAATCTCTGATAATGTTATAAAAAAAGACAAATAAATACATTACAATCTAATAGAAAATCGTTGAATCTCTTATAACGTTATAAGAAAATATTACCCACATACCAATTGTATTCTTATAGAATATGGTTGAATTTCTTATAACGTTATAAGAAAATATTGCCCACACATCTATTGCATTCCTATAGAAAATGGTTGAATTTCTTATAACGTTATAAGAAAATATTGACCAACACATCCATTATATTCTCTTAGCGAATGGTTGAATAACGTCATAAAAAATGACCAACACATACATAACATTCTTATAGAAAATTGTCGATTTCTTATATCGTTCTTAGAAAACATGACCAACACATCCATTACATTATCATAGAACATGGTCGAATTTCTTATTACGTTATAAGAAATCAGTATCAACACACCCATTACATTCGAATAGAAAATTGTTGAATTTCTGATAACGTAATCAGAAAATATTGCACACACATCCCTTGAATTTTTATAGAAAATGATTGAATCTATAATAACGCTATAAGAACAAATTGAAAATTACATACATTACATTCTCATAGGAAATGGTTGAATTTCTTATAATGTTATAGGAAAAATAATACTGGTCATGCTTCTAAAACAAAGTTATAAAAGAAAATTGACAAACACAGTCATTACATTAACATAGAAAATGATTGCATCTTTTACAACGTTTTAACTTATTCATTGAAAAAGTGTACTGTATTATCAAAACGTCTTGATGTCTACGGGCGGCAAATAGACAATTGTCGAACGTTAATTCATGATGATGTAATTCAACGCTGTGTTATGAATATGCAACGCTACCGATTTTTAATTTCCAGTCAAATGTAGTTTTAAAATAGCTCAGATATTGCGCGGAATCGATAAAGTATAGTGCCATGTAAGGATTTAACATTTAACCAGTAGAATAAGAGTTATCGTGCGTAGACCATGACCTGTCGCGTCCGGGAATCAGACCCGGTTCGTTCCATTACAAATCTAGCACTCGAACCACGGGCCCACGTTACGGGTACCGTCAACGTAAAACATGTCTTAGACAAATGACGAAGTAATTATACCAGCGGACAAAAATAGGATAAAAGTGTCCGCAGAAGTTCAGCAGTTTCTGTAACAATTAAGAACGAAATAGGAACCTTCCGAATTCGTGAGCGCTTAGTCCATTTAACAAAATGTACAAAATGATTACCACAGCTACGATTATTTAGATTGTTGTCGTTAAATGCATAATCCGAAAAATAATATGAAACTTACCACGACCGTTGTAAATGATAATATACAACCACTCTCGGTCTCGTTATTTCTCATCTACAATTTTCCATTGAACAAAATACCCGCCAAAAATATGATAAACCGAAGGTATCCGAGTGTGCAGATGTGTGTCACGTGATCAACAGCGGACAAATTCAGCGAGATAATGAGACCGCCGACAGTGTGGAGACCATGTATGCAGTGGCTGACATATTTTGTAAGTATCTTCTAAGGCCATTACAATTTCATTGTTAGATGATCACCTTTTATTAATGCATGGAAGTTTTTAACTCCTGATCTAGATTTGCGTCAAAACTATGTTATATTTGAGTTGATAATCATAAAGCTTGTATATTTGTTTATGTGTACCGTGGCCAAACGTATTGAATTAAAAAATAATTGATTTACCGCAGAAAAAGTAGTTTGGTACGGACTAAGCTGGTGCTATTTTTTAACCGCTGCCTTAAAAGGAGTCAGTTTGTGATAAGGATGTCTCATTTCACTGAATCCACTGGAAATTATACATGTATTTATCAGTTTAAAGATATTGTAACGGCTTGTGAATCCAACGGAAGTATGATTTGATATTGTGTGGTTTAAATGATATATACGTAAGTTATCTTTGTTCGCAAGATGTGTAAAATACATCATAATATCATGTATTTTATGCACCAGTCAGTTGCATCTAGCCGGGAAACGGCCGTGTTTTTACCTTCACTGCCGGGAAAATGTTGGAAACTTTTTCTCCGAACCAATACCCCGGCACAATATTTAGTTGTCAGGTGGCCGGAGAATTTACCATCCGCTGTCTTACACACCAAAAGTAAAACCCCGGCTTATCCCCGGGGTGGGGCCGTGGATGCAACTGACTGATGCATTAATAAAATACACGATTATATGGACAACTTTTATTTAATTAACTTGTTTCATTGTTTGGAAGAGATGAGATGATTTAATAATTCAACAATAATTCTCGTTAAAGAAATCGATGTTACGGGGAAATGTTTTAATTGCATGCTTCAATCGTATATTCAATGTACTTTTACCAAATTATAGTTTTGATATACATATTATGTACCTTCATAATTACGTTCCTTTTGTCGGGTAACATATCTCAACAGCACAAATACATTCAATATAATTCAATTATTTTTATAAACGCAGGAATTAGTCCTGTTCTGTTCTGTATAATATTAGTCGCATAGCCATCATTATTGGCTATTAGATGTACCGGCTGTTCTAAATATATTGTGGACAGTTGATATTTGTGTTTCATTTACAGAAATTACTCGTGCAGAAGTGCATACCTGTGCCACGCATTTATATTTAGATAAAGATACACGAATTTACGTACAGTAAAAACTGAGAAATCTTCATTTTATAAGACATACCACATATTCTATACATGGAGTACCACTATACATGCATTACATGATGTATAGTTTAAACATTTTTAAATAAACTCTAATGATACGTTTATTTACGTGTGGCATTTCATGATAGTTGTTTATAAAACACGCAAGTGTCACTCTGAGCTGGATACTATAACACTTATGCTAGCGATACATAACCACCCCTTCTTTATTTTTACAGAGTGGGACCCATCAGTATTTTGACTTCAGTGGGAATGGACTATTGGTTTTCATAACAAAAATGAAATACGTTATAAACTTATAATGTGGTCAGCTTTTTGTCACATAATCTTATTCACAATGGTTTGATCTAAATGATCTTAAGGTAAAGTCTAAGACTTAGATATAGTTTTAGGGTTGTATATAGCCCCTTGGTTTTAAAAACGTGAATCTAGTTGTAGTCATTAGTTGTAAACATTCGCCATCAGCTAAATGACGGGTAGATCGAACTTAAGAGTGTCGACATCTAACTACTTTCAGTTTACTTCATTATTGTTAATGTAATAGTATCGGGTATTTCAAACTTCTGTATTTTGTAGTATATAATAATGGTCAAAGGCATTTCACGTGCCGATTATCCCAATAAATTTGTATAATATCTTATGCCTGGGGCTAAATTCAGGGACAATTATGCATCAGTGGATCGAGTCAGCTCGAGTCCCCTGGCACACACACCTAAATACCCCCTGGTACGTTGGTTGTCAATTGTGGTCAGTACGGGCGGTGCGTGTCCAACCACCGCATTTTTTCATTTTCTGAATTAATAAAAACTTTAAGACAACATAATTATCGTTTATTGATCGATTAATTTAGTCGATTCAGATTGCTATCGACACTGACATATACAAATATTATGCACCAGTCATTTGCACCCACGTTCCCAACCCCGGGGATTGGCGGTGCATATGCGGAGAAACGGCCATTTGTTACCTTTCAGTTTGCCCCGCACTGCAGTGGAAATGTTGGGTTTTTTCCCGAACCAATATCCCTCGTCAGGGGCCGGAAAATACCGGATCCCGGAAAATACCGTATATTATACCACTAACTGCCCCCGCAGGTCCGTGTAAGGGCGGGTTTGTCAACCCAAAAGTAAACATCCGGGGTGGAGGCGTGGATGTAACTGCCTGGTGCATTCTTATGTGTTTGTAGTATCGATCTTAGGAAGTTTATAGCCGGTCGGTAGTGTCCGAAAGTGGTCATAATTATTTCGTTTATATCCGGTATGGTATATGGAATGTCACAGTATTGTGGGTAAGAAAATAGCATGTTGATACCGAGAATAAACAATAGAATGGTATTTTGCGAAACCTTCAAAGAAAAAATTATTATTCGAATTAACGAATTTCAGCAGAAAAAAATACTGTATAAAAACCAACAAATATCATTTACCTGGTAAATACGGTATGTATGTATTGTTCATGAATGTATTGAAGTATAACGATATTAAATAAATAAAAAATGACAATAATGTGAAACACAATGAACTTTAACACTCGTGATATTACAACAAATCATTTAAGCGCCCCTTGAGATGTATCAACTTTTTATTATTAAAATTTTGGTATCGCGGGGTTTTACTTCAAGTAGATAAATATTGAAACATTCACACTTTTATAACAGTTTAAATTTAGTTGATGTGTCATCACATGTGGAGCTTCAATAATTAATAATTGATGATCCCCTAATTTATATAACCACTGTATGACGTACATTTAGGGTCTATTTTCAAGTCTAAGGACTTTTGGACTATTTCCCGCAGCTTTCATAATCAATGTCTAGTCAAAACATAAATCTTCCTTTTAGGATTATGAAATACCGGTAGTACATAAGTGGGAGGAGCTAATTTAAACCTGCAAAGATAATAATGTATAGTGTGAAATGTGGGAGGAGCTTATTTATCATGCATTATGGCTCTGTATATCATGGGAGGAGCTCCATATAGTTAGATATAATTATGTAAAAACTTAAATCAATTACGCTGCTAATATAACAACTTAGTTGAACTTCAACTATGAATGTATTGGGCAATGTGTGACTCACTATGAACTGTATTAATAATGATGAATATGTCATTTGTGCCAGTGTGAACTACTATATCTATGCTAATTAATTTATGATTTTATTCGTTAGAGTTTCTGTATGAACGTATATTTTACCATTATACAGGCATAAGATATAAAATTGAAGAATACATACAAAGCATAAATACCTAGTCCTACTATATACAACCAAGTTAGAAACAAAAGCAACACGTGTCAAACACCAAAGTATGATGAACATGATATTGTATAAAAAGTTTGGAAAAAAGAGGGGATGTCTTCGAAGGGAATATTGTCCGGCCTGTACAAGGCACGAAGGGAATTTTGTCCGTTTTCTCTATATGACATGAAATGGATTTGTCTGAATGGGGATTTTGTCCGTACTCTGTCATATTGACATGGATCAATGGCAGGCCCGGTTCCAGAAATTTTGGAACGGGGGGACACACGATATTTTTTTAAGGCTAAGTTGGAGTGGGTGCGACGAAATTTTCGCTTTTTGAATTAAAATCATGCAATTTCCTGCACTTTAAGCTTTTAAAATCTAAAGTAAATGTATACAATTTGAACTGCTACATTATCAAAAACTAACATGAATTACACATTATTCTTTAAAAAAATCTTCCAGACATTACATAAATAATACTTGAACTTTGAAGACCAGTCGAGAAATAATTATGCACCAGTCAGTTTCATCCACCCCACCCCGGGGATGGGCCGGAATATTTACTTTTCAGTTGTCAAAACCCCTGCCCTTCCGCGGCCCTGTGGGGACAGCTGATAATAAAATCTCGAGTATTTCCCCGTCCCCTAACACCTAAATACTATCCCCAAGGAATTGGTTCCCAGAAAAAATCCCCAACCTTTTCACGGCAGTGGAGGGGGGAGCTGGAAGGTAAAAACATGTACGGTCGTTTCCCCGGCTATCCATTGCCCATCCCCGGGGTGGGACCGTGGATGCAACTAATTACATAGGCCATGCATGGTTATATCTAAGACAGTAGTGTTCACAGGTACAGATTGTTTTAATCTGGCAAATTGTTGCACCCTTACGTTTTAGAAAATTTATTTGAACTTGCATGAAAGACCATTTAAATGTGCCACTTGTGAAGATTTTTTTTCAATTTTGAATTAAAATGATTTTTTAACGTTTTTCTTTGAACACCAGACAGGCTTAATATTATTAAAATTGTAGCGTTACATAATTAGTTATAACAAATAAACATATCCATAAGAAAATTTACTTTCTTCAAATTCATGTCAATTTTTTAATCTGTTAATTCAAACGCTGTAGTGACATTGATCATGGGGGCACAGACACCTTGATCCGGATCATTCAGACGCTGTAAAACATACGTCATCTGGATAATTAGATCAAGTGTAATCTGGACCTGGAGATTACACAACAGGGGGCACATTTTATTGCCCTCGCTTCCGGAATATGTAATATAGCACATATATACAGGGTTATTGCCACAAAATAGCGATCAATAGCAATATCGATTGGTAATATTTTAAGGATGTAAAAAATGGTCACTCCGATGCCAACTGGGGGGGGGGGGGCACTGGCCCGGGCCCCCTGAATGGGACAAACACCTAAATCGTGATCCAATAGACGCTTTCAAAATAATGTGTGGAAGCGTCTGACTGATTTAGATGAGTGTAATCGGAGGTATATAGGATATACATCAGTGGTCTACTTTATTAATTGCACTTCCGCGTTCCGGGACTCTTATTGCATCACAAAAAATCGACCCATAGCTAAATTTATTGGTAATATCTTAAAATTGTCACTCCGAGGCCGATCTTGATTGGCAAACCCCTGTGCAGCTGTAGCCGGGCCTGTCAGTGTTATTAAAACATTTATATACTCGCTAGGAAGTAACGTTATGAGCATCATTTATTTTATTCCTATATTTGCAGAGGTTTCATATCATTGGTGATGCGATGGAAGAAAATTCTTCAATATACACGAAGCTGTGCGATGAAAAGCATGGACAAATTCTGCAAACCAGTACCAGTCAAATTTAGAACCAGGTGATTTAACCTTTAGTTTGATTTTGTGTCGCTTATGCACCAGTCAATATTATGTATATTATGTAATATAATTTGGCAGCCTTATCGACTCCTATAGTGCCGGGAAATGACCCCGGTCAATCCAAAGACCCGAAAATTACTATATGATTACGTGTCCCGATCCCGGGGATTTAAACAGTAAGCATTGTCTCCAGGGTAGAGATTTAGACGTCACAAAATGAAATGACTAATTCTCACGTTTTGCATTTACGTTTAACCACATAGACATCCGGGAAATAAGCATACCTACTTGAAAGCATTGTTCAGGCGTGGGACAGTTTTATTTCATGTCGCATCGGATCACCAGCATCACGTAGATGTCATTTATAAGTATTACATAATAATAATACTTGTATCGCCTCCAGTGTTGGAGTGCTCATACAATCAATGCAAAACATATACAGGGGCATATTTGTGTGGGGGCAATGGGGCTTGAGTTCCCAGCTGGCCAGATACGATTTTATAAAATATGAGCCCCCTACAATTACAAACTTGTCGCCTTGTACATTTCCTATAAGCTAGCCCCTCTGCCATGATCTGTGTGATTTAGCCCCCAGGCATGACAGAGTATAGTCTAGGTAAACTACATGCTTCGTTGATTGCTGGCTATAAACCTCGCTATCTGATTGGTTAATGGAGAACCATTCGACTAATGAAATTCCATGAAACATTTAGCCACTAAATCACAATCACATAATCACAAAATATATGGACAAATTGACGTACAATTTTTTCTGTCTTTTGACAAATGTAGACTGAAAGAAGTGGGATTTAGAAACATGACTCAAATTGTCGAAGCTCATACATTGAAACATTTTCAAGTTAAACTGATGCATTATAATTATGAGAAAACATTATCAGCGAGGTTATAGAATAATGTTCTTATTGTGTTCAAACAAAGACCTAAATTAATTTAGGTCTTTGGTTCAAACAAAAGTTCCACAAACGTTTACCTTTTTTCAAAACAAAAACCCGCGAGTATTGTAACTGGTTACTCGATATACGCTAAGTGCTGTCACACCATCTCACGTATTGTCGTTCGATTTCGGTAAATTCGGTAGAGTACAGGCTCACCGGCTACGCAGTTCAATTCACCAGCAAATAAAAAAACACACTCCCAAATTACTGTTACAGTGACCAATTCTTTTGTATCGAGTGTTAATATTTTATTCGCCTTATTATCAAGTTGAATATCGAACCCGCTGCTGGCAGAAGATTCAAACCTAAGTACGGTATTCGACTTTTTATCGAGTTGAATATCGAACGCGCTGCTGGCAGAAGATTCGAACCCAGTTCGGTATTCGTCATATTATCGAGTTGAATATGGGTGAAAGTTTTGTGGAAGTTCCTGCATTCAGAAGTCACCAAGGACCAGTTTCCCAAATCGTATAAATCCGGTGAGATTTCGGGGGGGGGGGGAGACCTTATGCGCTCCCAAAGTACGCGTCTATTTATCTACTTTTAGAAAACTTATAAAATAATGCACGCTCGAGTGAACGTTTCGATTCCCGGATGATGTCTTACCGATGTTCGGTAGGTACTAAAGTCCAAATCAGTACGGAACAGGTGTTTGTATAACGGCTACTTATGTTACAATTTGCGGGTCTTAGCGGGGCTTTTAAAAACTCAAAAACGATTCGCGTGGAGCGGCGATTTTCCTTTCGAACTTGTTATAATTTAAGTAATTAACACATTGTATCAATAAAACTGGCATTGGTATGGTCTCTAATTGTTTATTCTGAAGAAGAATCGCCGATGTATTTAGCGCTGCAGATTTTTTTAAATGAAGACCGTTCAATAAATTTACCGAAAACGAAAGTTGACACAACAAAAACGGCCAATGTTGTCGCATTTCTAACGTGTATAACCATGGCTTTTTCTGTTCATTTTGGGAAGGGGTTTTAGCCTCCAAGTTGTGGGGAAAATATCGGTGTATTTCCTGTTTTTGGAAACAAAGAGAGTAGGGCTAACTTGGGATTTTTTTGGCATGTTTTAACAGTTTAAAGAAATTTTCAAATTAGGGCCTTTTACATGCCTCTATTATATGAGGAGAAAACCCCCTGAATTAACATAGTGAAATTTGTTTATGACATGTTGAAGGACCAGTTGAAATTCTGGAGGACCAGTGTATTTTGAAAGCTGATTGTCCTTTGGGCTACCATGAAAAATTGGTTAGTGTAAATGCTACCTACCAACTCCCAACAAAATAAATGAAGCTATATGGTGGTTTTAATGCGTGTATTAAGGCGGCTCGACCGCTAAAGAACTTTATTAAGGTGGTTTGCTCTCTAAGTGCAGAATATTGACTTTCAAAAATTGCGCGTTTTAGTTTGGGTTTGACCAGAATCTCAGGTTTTCGCGTAATTTTACTATGGCAGCCCTGGGGCAACAAAATTCCGGAATTCTGAAAACGAGTTTTAAACTATAATATCGATACTGTGCCTATTGTATCATACAGGAATTATTTGGCACTTGTCAAACTAAATGCACTCTGTGAACATACATTATGTTAATTAATTATTCACTATTTAGACATTATACAGCCCGTTAGTTTTTTCGGATATTCCGAATCTATTGTTCGAGATCATTATTCTGACTGAGGTGGTCGTTGTTGACAGGGGTAATTCCAAGGACCGATAATCACCGAAATCTAACCAGTTTCCACAGGTGTATCAAAACCATTGCTATCTTACTCGACCTTGTGTAACTAGCAACATCTCGACATTTGGAGGATGTTGACTTGTCAAAATTTCAAAGAAAACCTCGCCGCGACCGGGAATCGAACCCGTATCGTACGCGACTGTGTTCCAAATCCAGAGTAACATCATTTTGAATACGACTGCAGTTCAGCATATTCGTTTTACACGTTTTATTAGAGCCGATTTCTTACACTCACTACTTAACCATGTACATGTCCGCACAATTGGCTACCTATCTTGGATGTATCTGTTCTTAAATCCATGCATATTTGTTTTTGTTCAATACGGCTACTAGGAAATATATATCTATGTGTTGATTATCACATGCACATGCTGTATTTCCCGTGTTTGAGACCTCATAAGATGTGCATCATGATAATATGATAATATATGCTCGTTTGAAATGATTATGTAATTAATTGTTTGCTATCTAACAGTATAGTCAATTTTCTCGTTTCAGAATGTGATGTGAAACTACCAAGGAGTGTAATGATTCGACGAAATCATGATCAGAAAAACCAATTACCAAATGGTCAATAGTGCTACACGAAGCAACGTTTAATGAATCTAGGTCTTTGAACAATGAACTCAGATAATTATAAATGAATATCATTAGCATGACGGTCAGCATCAAATGAAATCTGGGTGAATACCATTGTGGTGATAGATAGATATACGTTAAACGTTATATGAGGTTCGATCATTTTTTATGAGAATGAAATGTATGTATTTGGTAATTTTCTTTTATAACGTAATAAGAGATTCAATCATTTTCTAAGAGAATGTAATGTACATGTATGTATTTGTCAGTTTTCTCTTATAACGTCATAAGAGATTCTATCATAGTCTATAAGAATGCACGGGATGTGTGGGCAATATTTTCTTATAACGTTATAAGAAATACAACTATATCCTATGAGAAAGTAATATATGTTTGGGTATTTTTTTTCTTATAACGTTATAAGAGATTCAATTATCTATAAAACTGCAAGGGATGTGTGGGCAATGCTTTTCTTATAACGTTATAAGAAATTCAACACATTTCTTTGAGAATGTAATGGATGTGTTGGTCAATATTTTCTTATAACGTTATAAGATATTCAACCATTTTCTATTAGAATGTAATGTTACTGTATTTATTTGTCATCTTTTTCTCATAACGTTTTAAGAAATTCAACCATTTTCTATTAGAATGTAATGTATGTATTTGTCAGTTTTTTCTTATAACGTTTTAAGATATTCAACGATTTCCTATGAGAATGTAATGGATGTGTTGGCCATGTTTTCTTATAACGTTATAAGAGATTCAATCATTTTCTATAAAAATGCAAGGGATGTGTGTGCAATATTTTCTTATAACGTTATAAGAAATTCAACTATATCCTATGAGAATGTAATGGGTGTGTTGGTCAATATTTTCTTATATGTATTTGTCATTTTTTCTTATAGAGTTATAAGAAATTCAACTTTTCCTATGAAAATGTAAGGGATGTGTCTGCAATATTTTCTTATAACGTTATAAGAAATTCAACCATTTCCTATGAGAATGTAATGGATTTGTCGGTCAATATTTTCTTATAACGTTATAAGAGATTCAACCATTTTCTATTAGAATGTAATGTATTTATTTGTCAGTTTTTTTCTTATAACGTTATAAGAGATTCAACGATTTTCTATTAGATTGTAATGAATTTATTTTTCATTTTTTCTTATAACGTTATAAGAGATTCAACCATTTTCTATTAGAATGTAATGTATGTATTTGTCATATTTTCTTATAGCGTTATAAGAAATTCAATCATTTCCTATAAAAATGTAAGGGATGTGTGGGCAATATTTTCTTATAACGTTATAAGAAATTCAACCATTTCCTATGAGAATGTAATGGATTTGTTGGTCAATATTTTCTTATAACGTTATAAGAGATTCAACCATTTTCTATTAGAATGTAATGTATTTATTTGTCAGTTTTTTATTCTTATAACGTTATAAGAGATTCAACGATTTTCTATTAGATTGTAATGTATTTATTTTTCATTTTTTCTTATAACGTTATAAGAAATTCAACCATTTCCTATGAGAATGTAATGGAATTTTTGGTCAATATTTTCTTATAACGTTATAAGAGATTCAACAATTTTCTATAAGAATGTAATGTATGTCTGTGTTGGTCATATTTTCTTATAACGTTATAAGAGATTCAACAATTTTCTATGAGAATGTACTGGAATTTTTGGTCAATATTTTCTTATAACGTTATAAGAGATTCAACCATTTTCTATTTGAATGTAATGTATGTAATTGTCATTTTTTCTTATAGCGTTATAAGAAATTCAACCACTTCCTACGAGAATGTAATGGATTTGTCGGTCAATATATTCTTATAACGTTATAAGAAATCGACCATGTTCTATTAGAATGTAATGTATTTGTTGGTCATATTTTCTTATAACGTTATAAGAGATTCAATCAATTTCTATAAAAATGTAATGGATGTGTCGGTCATGTTTTCTTATAACGTTATAAGAGATTCAATCATTTCCTATAAAAATGTAATGGATGTGTCGGTCATGTTTTCTTATAACGTTATGAGAGATTCAATCAATTTCTATAAAAATGCAAGGGATGTGTGCGCAATATTTTCTTATAACGTTATAAGAAATTCAACCATTTCCTATGAGAATGTAATGGATTTGTCTGTCAATATATTCTTATAACGTCATAAGAAATCGACCATGTTCTATGAGAATGTAATGTATTTGTTGGTCATATTTTCTTATAACGTTATAAGAGATTCAATCAATTTCTATAAAAATCCAAGGGACGTGTGCGCAATATTTTCTTATAACGTTATAAGAAAATCAACAATTTTCTATGAGAATATAATGGGTGTGTTGGTCAATATTTTCTTATAACGTTATAAGAGATTCAACTTTTTTCTTTAAGAATGCAATAGATGTGTGGGCAATATTTTCTTATAACGTTATAAGAAATTCAACCATATTCTATAAGAATACAATTATGGATATGTGGGTAATATTTTCTTATAACGTTATAAGAGATTCAACCATTTTCTATTAGAATGTAATGTATTTATTTGTCATTTTTTCTTATAACGTTATAAGACATCCAATCATTTTCTATAAAAATGCAAGGGATGAGTGCGCAATATTTTCTTATAACGTTATAAGAAATTCAACCATTTTCTGTGAGAATATGATTGGTGTGTGTTGGTCAATATTTTCTTATAACGTTATAAGAAATTCAACCCTTTCCAATGAGAAAGTAAGGGATGTGTGGGAAATATTTTCTTATAACGTTATAAGAGATTCAACCATCATCATTAGATTGTAATGTATGTGATGGTCATTTTTTCTTATAACGTTATAAGAAATTCAATAATTGTGTATGCGAATGTACTATATATATTGGTCAATTTTCTCTTATAACGTTATAAGGGATTTGTCGAATTTTTCTTAAAACGTCATGCATATTATGCTTTTTTGTCATATCATTTCATGTTATATTATGCGAAATACATTGCAAATAAATATAGTTATAAAAATATCGTGTTCATTTTCTCTTTTTTATTGCATTTTACCATGTGAAAAATCGCCTATTCGCTTTATAAAATTGAGCACTCTGGACAAATGCTGTTTTTTGAATACAACGTGTTCAGTATGCTTTTCATTGTTTTTTTTGGAATTCAGATTTTAGATGTATTAGATGGTTAGTTTTACTATGTTTTTGTTACCCTTCATAAGTTTATGTTTAGAGTTGTTCATTTTCTTTCTCAATTCATTTGTGATCCAGGGAAATTTATTTTTAGATTCATCATGTATCTATATCTACAATATACGTGCGTGGATTTATATGGCTTTGATGGTATGTTTTTTTGAAATCGATTTTTGTAGTGCCACCTTCCTGTATATTTTTGAATCCTTAAACACTTGGTACCATGCAGTACAGTAATCTTACCAAAATGTGAGGATGGGAAATCCCACGTACAGCACAGCTCAATTATGTTCTTCGCTGCTGTGTTTAGGGGCCTCGTGTATATGCCGGCTATAGACCTATTATGCCGTCTCAATGTTGTCTACGAGGTCAGTATGCCTCCTAAAAATGTCTAATTGCTTGCTAGGAAATTTAGTGGTGCTTAACCTATTCTTATTTGCTGGAGTTATTGTTCGCTGCGCTATTGTCCACGTCATATAAAGATGGGTGACACTTATTTCCATTTGCTAAACCTTCCCTGCGGCCATGTCTTTTCTTTTCTTTTCTTTTCTTCCTGTAGATTCCCAGACTGTGATTCTGGCACTCCTGTTGGAATTATATCCTCCAGGATTAAAATCCAAGTTTACGAATATAGCTCACTACAATTATAACACTGGTTTTACATGCACATGCCTATTTTACATTTGTACAAGTCACACAAAACAATTCACACAAACAAGTCTATACAGCTCAAAATCATTACTTCATATTAGTTCATTTAGTGTCACATACAGTCTATAAGGAAATCGAGGTGTTTTCTTTTTTTTAAAGATTTGTGTTATTTTATAGTGGTCAATTAAGAGGGGGCCTAACTAGGGGGACCAGGTGTAAGCAATTGTACAGTTGTTTCGTATGAAAACGGTGCAATATTTTTACATACCGTTGTAAATAGTCCGGATTTTTGGTCCTACTATTTCAAGTAAAGGAAACTATCTGGTTTTCCATCGGTAACTATTGTAATACCTGTATGTTTTTAATATTAAAGAATAACCGTGGCAGTAGTTATCATTTACTCGTGCAATACTGTGATCTAACTGGGACCTAACACATGATTTTACTGCGGCCATATTTATGAATTACTGTGGTCATATTACTGTGTATTTCTAAATTACTGTGGCAAACTTATATCGTGCTGATTTAGGGACGGCACGCGACTTTTTTTCCATGTGGCAATTCAGGCCAGGATCTTCCAGTTGGCCTCGGAGTGACCATTTTTTTTACATCATCCTTAAAATATTACCAATCGATATGGCTATGGGTCGATATTTTGTGACAATAACCCTGCGAGGGCAATAAAATGTGCATCTCAAGGTCCATGTGCCCCCTGTTGTGTAATCTCCAGGTCCAGATTAAACTTAATCTAATCATCCAGACGTATGTTTTACAGCGTCTGAATGATGCGGATCAAGGTGCCTTATTATTATTATTATTAATGTAACCATGCGTAGCGTTTGAATTAATTAACAAATTAAAAAAAAATGATAAGTTTTATTGGTATTACTGATTATGTAACTTTGATAATATCAAGCCTTTCTGATTTTCAAAGAAAAACTTTAAAACAAAACAAAAAAACAAAAGGGCGCTCACCTGTTGCACATTGGTCTAGGTATCAGTACAACCTATAAACTAGGTTTAACAAACGTAAAACCAGGTTGTACGAATGTTAACCCATATTTTCGAGCGAAAACATAGGATAACGTCGTAAACCATAGTTCACGCTCGTAAACATAGGTTCACGTTCGTAAACATAGGTTCACGTTCGTAAACCTATGTTTACGGTCGAAAACATGGGTTGTATTTCGTAAACTATGGTTTACGAGCGTGAACCAGGGTTTACCAGCGTAAACATAGGTTAATGGTCGTAAACATAGGATAACGACCGAAATCAGTAGTTAAATCGAGAAACCTAGTTTATCAAACGTAAAACTAAGATTTTCAAATAAACTATGAATTTCGGGCGTAAACATGGGTTTACGGACGTGAACCCATGTTTACGCTCGTAAACCCATGTTCACGTTCGTAAACCCATGTTCACGGGTGTTAACCCATGTTTACGGTCGAAAACACAGGTTAATGTTCGTAAACTATGGTTAACGCACGAGCGTAAACATAGGATAACGGCCGTAAACATAGGATAACGGTCGAAATTCGTAGTTCAATCGAGAAACCTAATTTATCGAACGTAAACCCATGTTCACGAGCGTGAACTATGGTTTACGACTGTTATCCTATGTTTTCGCTCGAAAATACAGGTTAACATGCGTAAAACCTGTTTACGTTCATAAAACCTAGTTTATCGACCGTAAAACCTAGTTTTACGACCGTGAACATGGGTTTACGTAATTATTGGACATTTGGCTTGCCATACGAGTATCACTATGGCTGCAGTGAAATTCGCCTACATGTTAAAACCAATATTAATTGTGCTATCTCGATAATATAACGTGTAGCATTTCATCATTTATCGACGCTATTAACTGAGTGGTGACAATTGGAGAATTGGAGCGGTTAAAAGTTACTATGACACCGGTCAATAACACAGGTGACTATTCTACATCAACACCGGAAAATTCCATAAATATGGCTTTTCATACTCATGGAAATAAGTAAATCCCTATAAAGATGGCGGAACCACATTTGCCTGAGAAGCAGGAAGCTGATGATGTTTTGATTCAGTACTTTAAAGACTTCTTGTCAGATGGCAAAAACACGGTTATATTAGCATTATTGAGAGTAGCGGAGATGTCACTCCGATGGGGGACTGGAAAAACAACGGCAATGTTTGTTCGTGTGACTGGTGCAAACGCAAACAGGTTTGCGAGTTTCAAACATGCAACGGTTGACTGTGAATTATACAAATCGGAATCTGATTCTACTATACCAGTAGCGGTACCATTTGGTGCATATTTCTACAATGGATACAGGTTACTCAAAGAATTTTTGCACGAAGAAAGCCCAAAATTACCAACAAACAAGAATGCACTGCTAGCTCTAAAAGATTTGTTGGAATTCTTTTCCAGCACCAAAGGTAATTACGAATTAGTAAAAGATCTAGTCTAACAATCTCGACTTAGAGACTGCTTGTGTCGAAACCCATACTTTTCCAATCTGTGCAGGACCGAATGTCCGGTACATTTTGGCAAGTTTTGCGATGTCTGTAACTTAATCAGCACTGTAGATGTGGGGCAATCTGCTAGGAGATTTTTTAATTTCTGACCTCTATCTCCACCGCAGATGTGGATGAAAGTGTCATATTTATGGGGGGCTTTGCGATCAAATTTTTGGCGCAACTTGAAAAGGTGAATGAAAAGTTGTAAATACCATGAAATATATAGCATGTCCACGAAGATCAACCCTTTTTCTCGTTATCTGCACCCAAAACATCCATAAAACACTCAGTGGTTCGTTTGTCCGACAATTTTAACACGACGAGGTCGCACTTTTAAATTCCACTACACAGCTATTTGTTGTTGATATGCAGATCGCATTCCCATATCGACCAATCAGAATACTCGATGGAATGAGTTTCTAGAACAATGGAGGATGCTGGGAGATCTTCGGCACTATTTGGTTTTCACAGTGATGTACACTGGTACGCGTGAAACAAATTACACTGAGCTCGCTCGGGTGAAACTAAAAACGAAAAATTAACGAAGAATTGTTGACAAATCGAGCTGATTTTTCTTGTAAACTGATAGTTAATGACTTATGAACAGAATACGATAAGTTAAATGAATTTTACTGCTCGCTTAGCGATTCGCACAACGTTAGCATATGAATCACACACGTGTTGCGCTCATCTGTACGGGCTGTACGGGCGGTATACGCGTACCGGATACTCACAGTTATGTTTACATTTGGATTTTCGGAAATTACACGTGCTGATTTAATTATCGATTAAACGATAATAACGACCAATTTTACCAGGTATTCTGTGCCATTCGTCTAGTTTTATTACATTTTACATGTTAATAGCCGAAAACTGCCCAAATTTGGCGTAAACAGCAAAATTTATGAAACTCAAAAACTGATCAGTTAAGCGCATAATGGGTCTTGACTTAGATGTGGCAACTCTAAGTCGAGATTGTTTGACTATCAGCACTGGTGCAAGACACAAAATCAAATTTGGCTACTGGCAAGCGACCGTAAATCCGGACAGTCCTTCAAATCCGGACGGTCTCAAAAACGCTTTTTGCGGCCAATAATTTAAATCATCTGTTGTCAATCATTTATACGCTTGGTTTTTGACAATATTGAGAAGTTACAACGATTAAACTTAAATATTTAACACGAAAAGCTGAATTTTTTTTCGTCTACACTCGCAAAGCTTGTTTACATGCGGGGAAGTCAAAAATATCTTCACTGCGCATGCGCAATATTACTGAACGGCCCTGAAATGTAATCTACGGCCCTTGTGCTAAATTTAAAGGTAAGCTGACGAGTTGTTTGTTATCAGTTTAACTACGAAAATATCTCTTTAGTAAATACTTGCTGAGATTTAAAACGTCGTTCAACGTCAATTTGTATCCAAAAGGCCCGCTACGGAAAGCGTTGGTTTCAGATTTTGCCGTGACAAAATTGACATCGATATTTTACAAGATTTAAGGGAGATAACCCCTACAAGTTATGTATTTTGAATGCAAGAGTTCTTCCCCTTAAAAATTATCGTTTAACGATATGAAGAAGTAAAATGTGTATACTAAAAACGTAACATCACGCTGTCCGGATTAAAGGACATGCAAGGCTTAAAAAATAGTTGATAAAGTGGCCCCTTTATAGGCCCCCATAAAACCCACTTTACTTTGTTTTAGAAATAAACAAATTAGCTCTACAGTTGAGAGACGAACCTACACTCCGACCAGGGATACCTGACAGTGACGTCATATTGTATTTACAATCAAATGTTTTCTTTATATATCGTCTGCAAAATTGGATTATCAGTATATTCCTTTACCTACAATCTGCATGAAATCTTGGCCGAGAGGATAACGGTGCAGTATTAGTAGATTTTCTGATTAAAACATGCCGAGTTCGAACCCCGTCAGCAGAACTTTTTATGCTTATTTTCATTTTATTTTTTTGCAATTGCATACACAGTATGTGTGCAGAACGCTGCTTCAGTAAAAATACCCTTGTCATTTAATCCAACTTCAAATGACTTAATTTATTAGCCAAGTTTGAAATTATAGTTAAGAGAAGCCAACATCTATCCAAGTCGAGTTTTCAATTACACGAATTCAGCGGGTTCACATTTAACAACAATAGGCCAAAACTTTAGTTTCAAAATACATTTCTTATCAATTTATCCAAGGGTGAACATTTTTCGTTTATAATACAAGAAAAAAAAGTTATAGTTAAATTAATGGCTATCACAAGCTTTGAACTTAGATCGCCTGAGTGAGAGTCAACAAACACATCCACAGAGCCATGCATTGGTTGAAATCTATGAATTGGCAAGGATATATTTCTAAATAGTATGATCCTGAATGTTTTTGGGGATATACCCTGCTTATTTATAGATTGTTTACAAAATGACGTAACTGTCAAAAATCGTTGGTCGTATAGTAGCTTGGTTCTGATGAAATTTCAAGAATTAGATTTACATATTTTCTGAGTATTGTTTAAAAATATGCCAAAAGTGTCCGGAATGAGGACTCCTGCCAGTATCAGGGTTGTCATTACAAGGCGGCAGGAGGCCAATTTTACTGCCTCAAATGATATTTGGGCCGCCTCAAATTTACACCCAGCAGCCTTTCATCTTCAATGGTCAGACACTTTGGCCTCCTCAAATGTACAAAAAGCCTCCTACATTAAATTCTTGTGAAAACCCTGCAGTATACTGGCAAAGAAGTGATGACCGGCCGCTAGTAATGACCGGACAAACGGTCTCCTCGCTTTGTTTAGTATAATAAATCTTATATTTTTGTATCAAAACACTCAGAAGCGTGTTTAAAAGGATTCTGGTAGAAAAAAATTATCAAAATCAACAAAGCATTACTTATTTATCAAAAATATCGTCCGCTGCTGCGATGTTGACATTAGCAGCACCGGGGAAAATAATTTGTGTGCGCATGCGCGAAAGAGCGCGCGCCAATGATTTTCTGTGCCCAAGTTATTAAATTGTATATTTCATGGTGAGACCGTGGCCGAGTGGTTAACCACGTAGGAAATAATTGCCAAATTTAACTGGTGCAGGTCTCGGGTTCGAATCTCCTCGGTGGCTGATTTTTTTTAAAATTCTATCCAACACTTATTTTACCGCAATTAATAAAGTGTGTTCTCGGATATCGGATATTAAACATTTATATATCATGTCCATACATTTTGAAGACTTTCAAGTCGTTTGAAAATATTTTTCTTGATTTTTTGGTCAATAAACACTGTACGGTATATTATTGTTATACCCCCGCAAACAAAGTTTGAAGGGGGTATACTGGAGTCACCATGTTGGTCTGTCGGTCTGTTGGTATGTTAGCATCGTGTCCGCTCTGTAACTTTGTCATTTCTTACTGGATTTTAAAATTGCTTGGTACAAATGTTCACCACATCAAGACGGTGTGTCATGCACAAGACCCAGGTCCCTATCTCAAAGGTCAAGGTCACACTTAGAGCTCAAAGGTTATATAGTCATGCAAATCATGTCCGATCTGTAACTTTGTCATTTCTTACTGGATTTTAAAATTGCTCGGTACAAATGTTCACCACATCAAGACGGTGTGTCATGCGCAAGACCCAGGTACCTCAAAGGTCAAGGTCACACTTAGAGGTCAAAGGTTATATAGTCATGCAAATCGTGTCCGCTCTGTAACTTTGTCATTTCTTACTGGATTTAAAATTGCATGGTACAAATGTTCACCACATCAAGACGGTGTGTCATGCGCAAGACCCAGGTCCCTATCTCAAAGGTCAAGGTCACACTTAGAGGTCAAAGGTTATATGGTCATGCAAATCGTGTCCGATCTGTAACTTTGTCATTTCTTACTGGATTTTGAAATAGCTTGGTACAAAGTAATGAAATTTCAAACAGTTGATGCATATGATGTGTAATAGTGTGTTACTTCATTATACCCCAATCATGGTGTTTTTCAATCTGTATAGCAGCAGATTTCCATCAAATGTGTTGTTTAGACTATAATTTTAAATAATATTCCTGTGTCAAGGCGGTGCTGCGGGGTATGATTCATCACTCCTGTGATAGCTCTAGTTTTAGCCTGTCTCAGAACGCCCCCTATCAGGAAAACATTGTGTGTCACATGTTGTTATATCGTAAATCATGAATATTTTTGCATGCATGCGAAGTAAGGACACTGTTCTAAACATTCCTGGTCATATTTTTCGAAATATTAATCGAGAAATATTCGTAACAGACTGTCCGGTCATTACTTCTGTACATCGTTGAAAAAGGCGCCAAAAGTACACATGTTTCGCCATGTGTCAACACAATTTTTTTTGAGGAAAAGTCGATTTTTAAGTTCATACGGCGTATTTTATGCCAATTGTGTCCGGTCATCACTTCTTTGCCAGTATAGGCCTATTAGTACAATTTTGCGCACCTAGCAGGTATTGGCTTTCTACATATGTTGTCAATTTTTCCCCAAATTCCCAAATTTCCCCTTTTTTAGCGTGGTTTCGACCAGTGCCCAGCGTCTTCCCCTTTTCCTAAAAAAAACCCTGATTTAGCTATTCATATTTATTTTGAACGTAAACAAACAGAGGACAGCAAAGAAATTGATTTTAAATCGATCATGCAAATCAATTTCAAAGATAATCGAGTCTAACTATTTGTCATAATTACAAAATTTGGCGCAATTTGCGATGAATCGGCAGGGTTTTCGGCAACGCGTAATTACGCGTATTTGGACGCATACTTTTGAAATCAGACGCATAAAATCGGCGATCTACGCGTTTTCGGGACGCAAGGTTTTTCCGACGCACGCGTTTGACATTGGGTCATAAATTTGTCGTAAACACACGATTATACAATAAACAATCGCAGCGTCCCTTGTATCGAGTAATTGACAGGCGAGAGGCGGGGTTAAATACCCAAGATATGCATCGTGAACCAATCAGCGTTCGCGAGTCCTTAGATAATCATTGACGCGTCCCGCGAAAAATAAACTTCATCAGATCGATGCATATGTGTAAATCACAAACTGTAACGTAAACACGTACGCGTTAATTTATTGGTGATAATTGATATATCCACTAAATTACTGACCGTGTCGTTTATTTGATTGCAGACAGATTTATATGACGATTTTAATTTTTGTTGTAACGTTACATCGGAAAAGCAATTCGTTAATCCAAACTTATTATCTACGATTAACGCGTGTGTAATACATTAAATCCAAACAATAATTTCGAATTCTACAAATGCCGAGTTTTAAAGAACATACCTATTAAATTCATATTCCGCGCTGATAATTCCTTGATAAAAATATCACAATCCCAACACAAGCAATATTTCCGACCCGAGGTCATTTTGACCTTATTACGGAAGACGAATGTTTCAACTGTACTCAGTAAAGGTCGTCAGTTTCAATTATCAAACGCACGTGCGCAACAATTTCTACATCAAGGTCGTTTGATGGAACCGACGCGGGTAACTTCGAAGGAGCGGTCTAGCGATTCGGTGAACTTTGATCGTGCAACATGTGAACTAAATGCCGTAAATTGTATTAGATATACGTGCGTTTTTTTTATAAATTTGAAAATATGACTGATGCAGCTTATTTTTTCTGGATTTACCAACTTTGCTGATTTAGTTCACTCGCGAACATTCATGATTCAACTCATGTCAATTGACGAGATGTTTAAAGCATTGAAAGATGCTGGTATGATTCGAGTTTTAACACAATTTATTATATTCAAACATAATAAATCATTTTTCGAGCTTTTGGCTGCAATTGACCGTGAATAGGATAAAGTACGATATGCAAGTTACAAATTTCGGACGCGTACATATTTTCGGATGAGATCGATTTTTTTTGTCCTTTCAATTTTCGATCGATCTTTTATCAATTATTAATACGTAGCAAGAATGTTATGAGTATGTAAATTGTAATTAAGCTCTTTTTCTTGGTATGAATGCTGATTCTACCATTCAGTAATAGGTTAAGGGTCAACCACAAAATAATTAAGCTGCTTAAAAATGTCACATATTGATATAAAAAATAAATATTTATTGGTAACAAACAACTGGAAAAATAGCTCCATAATTCACCAGAATGCAGGATTAAAGGCTTTAGAAATCAAAATTTTCTTGGGCGAGATCCCCCAAACCCCCTTTGCAGGAGGGGGTCACAAGGTGAGCTTTTGTGATCACTCTCCGTCCGTCGTCCGTCTGTCCACACACGAAAGCTACCTTAGGTGGTCGGAGGTGTGGCCTAACACAATAGAAATCTATTCAATTCATTCCGTGACCACTTAATTATTTTGTCCTTTAAGTGGTCGTTCCTTTGATCTTAAACAATGGAATGACCACCTAAGGTAGCGATCGTGGGGGCGTCCGTCGTCCGTCCGTCAACAATTTGCTTGTGTTCACTCTAGAGGCAACAGTTTTGATCCAATCTTCATGAAACTTGGTCAGAATGTCGCTCTTTATAAAATCTAGACAAAGTTCGAAACTGGGCCATGTGGGGTCAAAAACTAGGTCAAATCTTACAAAACCTTGTCTTCACTCCAGAGGCAACAGTTTTGATCCAGTCTTCATGAAACTTTGTCAGAATGTTGATCTTTATAAAATCTAGGCCAAGCTTGAAACTGTGTCATGGGGAGTCTAAAATAAGGTCACTAGGTCAAATCATAAAAAAACCTTGTGTTCACTCCAGATGTCACTATAATTATACAATTTTCATGAAACTTAGTCAGAATGTTGTTCTTTATAAAATCTAGGCCAAGTTCGAAACTGGGTCATGTGGGATCAAAAACTAGGTCACTAGGTCAAATCTTAGAAAAACCTTGTGTTCACACCAGAGGTCACCCTTTTGATCCAATCTTCATCAAACTTGGTCAGAATGTTGTTCTCTATGGAATCTAGGTCAAGTAAAAAACTGGGTAATGTGAGGTAAAAAACTAGGTCACTAGGTCAACCCTTAGAAAAACCTTGTATTCACTCCAGAGGTTGTGGTTTTGATCCAATTATCATGAAACTTGATCAAAATGTCGTTCTCTATAAAATCTAGACCAAGTTTAAAACTGGGTCATGTGGGGTCAAAAACTAGGTCACTAGGTCAAATCTTAGAAAAACCTAGTGTTCACACCAGAGGTCCCAATTTTGATCTAATCTTCATGAAAATTGGTCACAATGTTGTTCTCTATAAAATCTAGGCCAAGTTCAAAACTTGGTCATGTGGGGTCAATAACTAGGTCACTAGGTCAAATCTTAGAAAAACATTGTGTTCACTCCAGGGGTGACTGTTTTGATCCAATCGTCATGAAATATGGTCAGAATGTAGGTTGTACTGATAATATACATAGTGACAAGGTGAGCTTTTGTGATCACTCTTCGTCCGTCTTCCGTCCGTCATCGTTGTCGTCCGTCAACAATTTGCTTACAAGTACACTCTAGAGGCAAAAGTTTTTATCCTATCTTCATGAAACTTGATCAGAATGTTGTTCCCTATGAAATCTAGGCCAAGTTCGAAACTGGGTCATGTGGGGTGAAAAACTAGGTCACTAGGTCAAATCTTAGAAAATCTTGTGTACACTGTAGATGTCACCAATTTGTTCCAATCTTCATGAAACTTGGTCAGAATGTTGTTCTCATTGAAATTTAGGACAAGTTCGAAACTGGGTCATGCCGGTTCAAAAACTAGGTCACTACGTCAAATCTAAGAAAAACATTGTGTACACTATAGAGGTCACCGTTTTGATCCAATCTTCATGAAACTTGGTCAGAATGTTGTTCTTCATGAAATCTAGGCCAAGATTGAAACTTGGTCATGTGGGGTCAAAAACTAGGTCACTATGTCAAATCTTAGAAAAACATTGTATTCACTCCAGGGGTCACTGTTTTGATCCAATCTTTATGAAATATGGTGAGAATATAGGTTGTACTGATACTTAGACCAATGTGCAACAGGTGAGCGACCTGGGGCCTTTCAGGCCCTCTTGTTGCATAAAATGGTCCTTTGACATGTACCTACAAGGAAACTGAATGATGCAACTTTGTAATCATTGAGAATTTTGGAATATTCAAGATGGCCACCAAGATTGCCGCCAAAAAAATTATATCTATCTTCTAATTTGAAAGTAAAATAGCAAATTTTGAACATATACATAGAAAGTTATTGTAAGACATTCTAGACAAGCATTCGAAATAAAAAAGAGTGTTGAAATTATTCAAAATGGCCGACAAAATGGTTACCGATAGGGAAAATGTAATTTTTTTTTATCATTATAAACCACATTATGTTAAAAAATATGTATATATCTAAAGCATGTTCGTACCAAAGCTAAAACACGGTATTGGTGTTGGTAGTAGTCTCATCAAAAAAGTGAATTTACAGATAACATAATTTGTTTGGCTTAATATCCAAGTTGATGGTATCCTCTACACAAATTAACTTAAATTTTTTTGTCTAGCCCACTGGCGGTGAGCTCGATATAGTTGTCACAATGGCTGTTCAGTGTATGTCCGTCCGTGCGTAAGTGTGTCCGTCCGATTTTGTTCGGGCTGTTTCTTCATCATTCAATGGGTGATTTTGAAAAACATTGGCACAAATGTTCCCCGTGTTTAGGCGGCGTGTTGCGCCCAAGACCAGTACCCCTAGCTTGAAGGTCAAGGTCACTTTTGGAGGTCAAAGGTCAAAAATGGGCATAATACTGCTTGTCCGGACCATATGTTCTTCATTTGTTGGGTGATTTTGAAATACATTGGCACAAATGTTCACCTCGTTTAGGCGGCGTGTTGCGCCCAAGACCCGTACCCCTAGCTTGAAGGTCAAGGTCACTCTTGGAGGTCAAAGGTCCAAAATGGGCATAATACTGCTTGTCCGGACCATATGTTCTTCATTTGTTGGGTGATTTTGAAATACATTGGCACAAATGTTCCCCGTGTTGAGGCGGCGTGTCGCGCCCAAGACCAGTACCCCTAGCTTGAAAGTCAAGGTCACTCTTGGAGGTCAAAGGTCCAAAATGGGCATAATACTGCTTGTCCGGACCATATGTTCTTCACTTGTTTGGTGATTTTGAAATACATTGGCACAAATGTTCACACCTTAAGTCAAATTACCCATCAAGCAAGTCAAAATTTGACCATTAACCCCCATGCCTTGAAATGTGGGGGTAATTACCCGCATGACCAAAAAATTATCTACAATGCTGTGCATGAATGTCAACCCCTATTAATCAGAGTGTCATCAGCAACCCCTGATTCTTTTCTCAAAGGTCTAGGTCACAGTTAGAGGTCAAAGGTCAAATTGAAGTTTGTAGAAATAATTTGTTCTTTATGCATGTTGGCATTAGATGTAACTTAGCACATTTAAGTCAGTGCATTTTTTTTAATGTGTGCCAAGGCGTGACATAATTTGCCCGTAAGGGCACAAATTTCTAGTTTAACATGCTTGCAAATTTTTTTTACTATTTTCACCCTATGGTATAAGAAAAGTTACAGACACTACACTAGGTGTATAACATGCAAGAAAAATAAAAATACACTTCAAAACATTTATTATTTTTAGTGTAACATCACTAACAGCAAACAGGACTTAAACACATAAGTGAATGTGAAATACATATTTTTTTAAAAATCGGAAAAAATATGAAGCAGGTGTTAGGATAAAAGAAAATACGCTTGGGACTTCAGTTTAACTTTCATAAAAGACCCAATAGAAGGTTATACAAGCCTTTATTTCCGACAGAGAACAATACTTAAACAAGCACAATCATCAATACCATCCTAAATAAGCAGAAAATTGTGTAATGAATGAAAGTACAATGCTTATCCAATTGGTTACAGACACTACCGAAATGACATGTCGAGGGGTTAGAGCAAGAACCAGTTACCACCGATTTTTGAAAATGTTCAGGAGAAACGTTAAATGTCATAAAATGATTTCTATTTGGATCTTTTTAATATAGTTGCAAATTTAGGCTTCTTTTATAGAGGTGTAACTAATGTAAAGGTTACAGACTAATATCTTTCTTCCTCTAGGAGAAAAAACACAAAATCTGTTATTGCATGCAAAATTTAATGATTATCTACCACATATGTACAGCAAAAACAGGTTATCTGGTGTTGGCTTATTTTTTCACAAACGATACTGATACTTCATTTCAATAATGTTTCTGCAAAAAAAGGTTATCTTGAAATAGCTGGTTTTTCCATAATCCTAGTCAATTTAATAGTATAATATTACTCCTGCAAAATTAAGTTACATGGTAATAGTGGCTTTTTTCACAAACATTATTAACACATTTTTACAATGTCATTTCTGCAAACAAAAGTTATCTGCTTATAATTGGTCTATTCACACACACTGTCAACTTTTAAGTGTTTATATTATACCTGCAAAACCCTTTAGTGAAACATACACTGTTTTTGTTTGCAACAGTTAGGCAGCAAGACATCATATTTGCACTGATGAAACAATTTATGAACGCATTATAGCTTATTGCAGGAAACATGACTAACCACAAATGTGGCTATTTGAGCCAAATGATGTTATATTTCGATAACAATTAACATGTATTCGCATATAATAATTTATCTTCTTAATGTTCCTTTATGTTTTAAATGATACTTTAGATTATAACTACTGTTGGACAAATTAGGATGCAAGAAGGTTCTATTTAAGCTATGAATCATTATCAGCGATTTCTATATTCTTGCATGCGTCGTAATGTTCTAATACTGATGGAACAGAAATGTAAGCTAGGTTAATGACTTGGTCAGGATTTGATTCTGCAATGGTGGGGTGTATTGTTATGAGTGGTTGGTCAACTCTACTTGTATATATAGCCACACGCTTCTTCTCTTTGTAGAAAGTCAGCAACTTTGTTTGACCAATATCCATCACATTTAAGACTCTCTACTTCATTCAAGTAGTCAAATACAAAGGTTTCATCATCTTCTGGCTGATGCATGTTTAGCAGAAATCCAGCATATTCTTCAGAATTCTCTTCCAGGTGATCACACAGTATCTTTCTTAATTGTAAAGCCGAAATACTTAATGCAGATGAGCGTATTACTGCTTCAAAAAAACAGTTTCCATGAGCGGGCACTTTTATCCTCTCCAATCCATTACTTTTGAGACGTTGATCCAGTGTACTTTCGTTTTTCCTTATTTCTTGCATTTCTCAACAGTTGTTTTCTGTAACTCTGCATCACTGATTGTGATGTTGTTGGCTGCTCATTGCTTATATTTGTGGCATTCCTCTTCAATGATGTATCGTCACATCCTTTTTTCATTTTATTTTGCTCATTTCTGAGATTTTTATTCACCAATTTGGCAGCTTTACTTTTTCTATTGATGTCATTTTTAATTTGATGTTTATTTCGGAAAGCTTTATCAAACATTTGTTTTGTTTAAAGTTTCCTTTTCCTGTCCTTCTTAGTCTGATCGGATACGTCAGACATATATTCAGTATCAGTAGAGTTTAAATCTTTAGAGCATGAATGGTATGTTTTGTCTATTCCATCATCAGTATCTGAAGAACCATAATCAATGTTTTTCCTACCACCGACTAAATGAATTAATGGGACATTATCACTTTCACTGTCAATGTATCTGAGCTTCTTGCGTGTAGGTTTCTTATGTCGCTTCATTTTATGTTTTTCGTTTTTTTTTAATGTTGTCATTACCATTTACACCTTGTCCCAAGGGCGACTCATCCCTTGTATGTTCATCTTCACTTAGCTTTGGTACACTTCTCACTTCCTTCACAGCGTTGTAATTTTCATTCCGTTCAAGTCTACTTGTCGATTTATTCAAGGTGTTGTCATGTATATTCCTTTCTAGTACACCTGATAAGTCATTCACAACATTGTCAGTTTGATTACTGTCCTGTACACTTGACGACTCATTCACGTCATTATCAGTAATATTACTGTCCTGTACACTTGACAACTCATTCATGTCATTATCAGTATTATTACTGTCCTGTACACTTGACGACTCATTCATGACATTATCAGTAATATTACTGTCCTGTACACTTGACGACTTGTTCATGACATTATCAGTAATATTACTGTCCTGTACACTTGACGACTCGTTCACGTCATTATCAGTAATATTACTGTCCTGTACACTTGACGACTCATTCATGACATTATCAGTAGTTTTACTGTCGAGTACACTTGACGACTCATTCACGTCATTATCAGTATTATTACTGTCCTGTACTCTTGACGACTCATTCACGACATTATCAGTAGTATTACTGTCCTGTTCACTTGACGACTCATTCACGACATTTTCAGTAGTATTACTGTCCTGTACACTTGACGACTCATTCACAACATTTTCAGTAGCATTACTGTCCTGTACACTTGACGACTCATCATGACATTTATAGTAGTATTACTGTCCTGTACACTTGACGACTCATTCACGACATTTATAGTTGTATTACTGTCCTGTACACTTGCCGACTCATTCACGACATTATCAGTATTATTACTGTCCTGTACACTTGACGACTCATTCACAACATTTTCAGTAGTATAACTGTCCTGTACACTTGATGACTCATTCACGACATTATCAGTATTATTACTGTCCTGTACACTTGACGACTCATTCACGACATATATAGTAGTATTACTGTCCTGTACACTTGCCGACTCATTCACGACATTATCAGTAGTATTACTGTCCTGTACACTTGACGACTCATTCACAACATTTTCAGTAGTATTACTGTCCTGTACACTTGACGACTCATTCACGACATTTATAGTAGTATTACTGTCCTGTACACTTGCCGACTCATTCACGACATTATCAGTAGTATTACTGTCCTGTACACTTGACGACTCATTCACAACATTTTCAGTAGTATTACTGTCCTGTACACTTGACGACTCATTCACGACATTTATAGTAGTATTACGGTCCTGTACACTTGACGACTCATTCACGACATTGTTAGTTTCATTTCTGTCTTGTACACTTGAACTTGTCACGGCATTGTCATATTCATTCCCGTTTTCTGTGCTTGACGACTCATTCACAAGATTGTTCAAATTTATGGATAGATAATGCTCATCTTCTGTATCGAATAAGATAAGTAGATACTGATAGACAATAATATTCATGTAACCCTAAAGCAGTGTAATATAATATATATATTATTTCAAAGAATACCATCTTCAGAGTGTTTTACTTAAGTTCTGGTCAATTGTTTGTATCCTGTACAGACAAAAAGATGAAAATATTTTGAAATCACATCTGTTTTGCTAGTCATTCAAGCAGTAATGGTTGCGAGTTATTTATTTAAAATACATGTACAGTAAAACATTCGGAGACCATAGTAATAAGTGCATAACAATTGCTTTAGAATGAAGCAGCCGCTGGTGATTGCAAAACTATAATCCTTTGGGCGGCACTGTAAAGATTCTGCTACAGTCAAGATCTCAATATAACGACACCCGATATACTGACAAATTCATTATACTGACATCACATTTGGGGACAAACGTAATAAAATGCTTTTTGTATTAATTCAGTATACCGACATATTCGTTACAACGACATTTTTCTAGGAAATAATTATCGTTGTTGTATCGGGATCTGACTGTATTTGTGTGACGTTAGCATAACATTACGTACAGGTAATGTAACTACATGTGTTTTGTCTGGCTATACTGTATTAAACCCTATTTGATAAATATTCAAGAATCTATTGAAACTAAATTATTGCATTATGAATATTGAAAAAAATTTAAATATAATATTAAGAACAGTATTGATAAATAAATCAAATAAAACATACTTACGTTTAACAATTTGACATTGAACATGAACATTCATTCTCTAACAATGCTCCTATGACACTAAAGTTTCAACAAAGGTGTTAGAATTCTTCAATGCATGGTTTTGACCACTCAACAGGTCACATTGTTATCATTATTCTCATTGATAAAAGCAATTATAACCAGGTGAATTGTTTCTGTATCTGAAATGCCTAAGTTATAGACTGGTCATTGTCTGGTAAAACCCTGCATCAACTGATAGCCTGTTTTACCTCTAACATAAGATAACAATATTAGGCGTCTGCTAGTTTGTATCTCTCTATAGCGTGTTTTTGCTGGTAGAAAAATTGAAATGTGTGAGATTTACATACCTGCAAAATCCATGTATAAATCGCTACATGGTTCTTGCAGAAACGGTAATAAGAAAAACAACAACTAACATTTCTGCAAAAATAAAGTATTGACCCCTAAATTGTTTTAGCTCCATGCTGTACCAGTGTTATAATTAAAACTTGCAAGTTATATTATGATAACTGGTTTTTGCTTAAACCAAAGTCAGTGATAATCGATAACTGGTTTGGTCACAATTCAATATCTTTAAAAGTAATTACGTCATGATCATGATTTTTTTACACATTTTGCATTTTCAGTAATGGCATCCAATTCAATAAAAAAGTGATTTTCGGAAATTTGGCCAGATAACTGGTTCTTGCTCTAACCCCTCGATGTATGCCAATGCAGTAGCAGAATGACACCAAAACTTCTACCAAATACATAGCAAAAGCAAATCAACATAAAGACATGAATATAATATAGTTTTAAATGATTGAAATTGGTTAGAAATCTACCACAAACACATTTCTACATGAATGTGTGCAAACTTCACATAAAATTATAAAACTTTGAACATCAAAGTCAAGTCATATACTGAATAGTGTTGGAAAACTGTACAATAAATTCAACTTATACAATAGTTTATCAAGGCCTACTTATTAAAATACATTCTGACCCAAAATGCCTATTCCTAGACCTACAGAAGCATTTAGCTTAATGACAAGAAGATACATACAGTGTGTTTCATAATATCTGTCCCCATAACAAACAAATGTGATTAGTACATGCATGATGTCAACTGATATCTTCATACATCAATAGAAAGCCAACATTTCAAAGTTTTATTCAGTATACAACACGGCAATGTTTCTATCAAAGCAACCAGTAAAAAAGATTCTTGCAAAATGTCATTTTTTTTATAATTGTCCAAATAAAATCATTAATAGTTAAGCAATTTCATTAATTCAAACGGCAAAACGTACCAGATAGAATTCGTTATAGAACTGTGTTATTTAATGCTTAATTTGTGATAAAAATTGAGAGCATTTTGACATTAAAAACTCTTTTTCATTCATGTGAGACTGCATAACGCTTAAAAATGGCCATTTTTGGACCATATTTCAATGGATATCTCTACAACGGCTTATACTAGGCTCTTAAAATTTTCAGGAAACTAAGATGTGTCACTGCCAACCATGAACATGTTTAAAAATTGGTTCCAACGTTGAATATTGTTTATTTGCTATTGATATAACATAAAAAAACACTATTAACACCAATACCGTGATTTAACCGTAAGGCATTACTGAGCATATGAAAAATTCAAAATGGCTGCAAAAATGGCTGCCAAGATGGCCGCCAAAAATAAAATGTACATATCGCTTCTATATTGTAGATTAGCAAAATAATGCTTTTTAAATATATGTAGTATTTTATTGTTATAAGTTCTGGACACCCATGACGCAAAACGATTCTATGACTCACAAAAAACAGTCTATGTACCCAAATCCTCAGGCATCTTACCCCTCCTGAGCTCGGACTCGTCAACATTTATCACTGATCTGTCGAAGATCCTCGAACACTTAAATGCCGTACTGAACTGGCTCTCATTGACGATCATGATGAGGCCTTTGTCCACCAAGCACAAGTGTAAATGAACTTCACCATAGGCCGACCATCAACAATCCAGGAAGTGGCGAAAGCCACAAAACTATCCTCGGGAATGGCACCAGACTCGGATGCTATTTCAGCTGTAATATAAAAGGCAGTTGGACTGCCTATGGCACAGAAGCCACTGGAACTGTTCACATCATGCTTGAATCGAGGTGCACTTACCACAGGGTTCGAAGATGCACCCATAGAACAGTTTTTACAAGCAGAATGACAACAGACAGAGCTGTGACAACCACAGGGGTTATCACTCCTCGGCATTGCAGGTAAGCTTCTTGTCAGAATATAAATGCTCTACAGCCTGATTCTACATTGTAGTATCCCATCTAGGAAACGGATTGCTGTCAGAAAGTCAGAGCTGAACAGAAGTTATTACAGCCTGCCAGCTACAGGTAAAAAGTCATCAGGAACTTTACCCAACCTTCATTGATTTGTCAAAGGCCTTTGACACCATCAGCCAGGAGGGACTTTGGATGCCCAGTCCACTTTGTCATCATGGTTCGCCAATTTCATGACGGAATGATGACCCGAGTCCTGGGCGACAGAGACATCTACCGAGTCCCAAATTACTTACTGTGTTAGACAAGGTGTGTCAACACTCTTCAGTCTCATGTTCTCTGACATGTTGACTGACGCTTTCCACCAGGAAGACCCTGGAGTAATCATCATGTACAGGACTGATAGAATGCTGTTCAACATAAGCAATCACCAAGGTCAAGAATATCCCTGATGATGCTATTTATATCCTATTAAGGTCCCAAGGAATTTAGAACATGTACAAACAATGCCTACGAAAAGGTACCAATTCAGACCTCGGTGGAGTGGAGCATTGTGTGTTAGTATTGCTGAATGAAATTCAACAGTAGCGTAGACTGCGAACCAGGTGCCTCTCTTATGTCAAACAACACACCCTGTCATAGAAACATGACGTATTCAGAAAGTGTAAACATGTGATGCGACCTTTAAGATGGCGATTTGTTCCACAATATGACCAGACATGTTTATAATTATCGATATTTACAATCAGAACAATAAGACATCATACAGTTAATATTTATAATATATATTCACACATATTATTAGGAACCTTCATCTAACAAGGCGGTCACGCAATCGGAAAAATATCACTTTTCTCTGATTTGGCAGTCATTTTGTCGGCTATTTTGATATTTCAAATCAATATTTTGTCCAAATATATGTAAACTCCTTATTTAACAATAAATTACTAAACATACATGTTTTATACTATTGAAAACACTATCTATAGACAATTGTATGAATATGAATTTTTTTTATTTTTTGCGGCCATATTGAATATATCAAAATGCTCACTGATTACAAGGTTGCATCATTTGGTTTCTATGAAAGGATATGTGAAATGGTCCTTCTTTTACCAAAAAAATGTGAAATTGGCCATGTCTGTACTCTTACTCAAATAGTTTTCATCCGATTGTCTTCAAACTTGCTGGCAATGCTTTTGGGTGTAATTTCTAGGCCAAGTTCGATTACAGGCCAAATCGGTGCAGGCCTTCTTGGGTTATGGTCCTTTTACCAGAAATAATGTGAAATTGGGCTTGTCTGTACTCTAGCTCAAACAGTTTTCATCCGATCGTCTTCAAACTTGGTGACAATGCTAATGGATGTAATATCTAGGCCAAGTTAGATTATAGGCCAAATCGGTGCAGGCGTTCTTGGGTTATGGTCCTTCTTTTACTAAAAAATGTGAAATTGGTCTTGTCTGTACTCTAACTTAAATAGTTTTTGTCTGATCGTCTTCAAACTTGCTGACAATGCTTATGGGTGTAATATCTAGGCCAAGTTCGATTATAGGCCAAAGCGGCAGAGGCTTTCTTGGGTTATGGTCCTTCATTTATCCAAAAAATGTGAAATTAGCCTTGTCCGTACTCTTACTCAAACAGTTTTCGTCCCATCTTCTTCAAACATGGTGACAATTGCAGTAAACATTATATATTGGTTCTGATTATAAAGATTAGTTTAAAGATGGTTGTTTTGACATAATATGGGCTTTTATTTCATAATCAATATTTTTGTCACTAGCACAACCAAGACGGGCGTATTTTGTGACATTTTGGCATCTTGCTGGGCTCGACCCTTACCAATTTTTCATGGTGGCCCAAAGGACCACCAGCTTTCAAAATCTACTGGTCTTCCAGAATTTCAACTGGTCCTTCAACATGTCATAAACAAATTTCACCATGTTAATTTAGGTTTTTTTTCTCCTTATATAACAGAGGCCTGCAAATAGCCCCTTCCCAATTGGAGATTTCTTTAAAGCATGCAGTTTTCCAAAAAATCCCAAGTTAGCCCTACTTTTTTGTTTCCCAAAACAGGAAATACACCGATATTTTTTTGTAAATTTAGCCTCGACCTTTGAAGTTTATTGAAAGGTCTTCATTTAAACAATCTGTGGCGCTAAATACATCAGCGATTCTCATTCCGAATAAACAATTAGGGACCATATCAATGCCAGTTTTATTTATGTAATGTGTTAATTATTTTAACTATAACAAGTTCCAAAGGAAAATCTCCGCTCCGCGCAAATCATTTTTTTTTCATTTTACGAGCCCCCGCTAAGACCTGCAAATTTCAACATACGTAGCCGTTATATAAACACCCGTTCTGAACATATTTGGACTTTAGTACCTACGGAACAACATCGGGGGATTCGAAATGTTGGGAAAATCCCGTTTTCCGTTCTAGTGATATAGTTCACTCGAGCGTGTATTATTTTCTTAGTTTCGTTTTGTATTTCGATACCACACTTAGAATTTATAATCAGAATTCTTACTGGCCCTTCGGATATTTAAATCCCAAGAGTTACAGGTCCTCCTCAAAAACCACTGGCCTCGGACCATCGGACCAGCGTTAGTGTCGAGCCCTGATCTTGTTTATATTATTATGGTGCACAGGAAAAGTGTTGTTAGACCATAGATCCCCGTAGCCACCCAATCAGCATGGAGAAAATTTGTTGGAAAAATCTCATATACAACACTTTGCCATAGTGTAAAAAACTCTAGATTTCTATATACCACAGGAGGCCACGCAAAATAATTTTACAAAGCCAATAATGTCTGCATTATGCTATAGGATAGAAAAGAGTGGATGTTTGATTGATATTATATATCAGTACTTAAAATAATTAGCTGGTCATATTGAAGTACAGTACACTACCTCTTGAGCAGCTCTATGTATAGCAACAACCTCTCTATAACTGTAAACAATACTTTAAATTTCCCAAGAGCTGATACTTACAGCTTTCTTAATTCTCTTTCAGATATGTGTGCTCTTACTCAACAAAAGAAAACAGCAGAGCCTGAGTCAGCCTTAGCAGTGAGGGTTGCACAGCATTTGCTAGTACCCCTTGCACCGCATAAAACTTTTGTGATTGATAGTTATCCTGGTTTGCAATTAAATGGATGCTGTGTTGATGATCATCCTATGGCTGGGATCAAAGGAGATACATCATTTGGTAAATCTATTTCTGTTTCCAAGTTCAAATATCAATAAGCAGATTGCATAGTCATTAGACAGACCTTCATACTTTATATTAACACTTTACTGCACGGACCCATGATTTTGCATATCTCAACCCTGCCCCCACATTATTATAGCCGCACAAACAAAGTTAAGATTGGTGTGTAGGAGGTAGTTTATATGTCAGTCCGCCTGTTAATTGGTCAGTTCGTGGTTTCCAATCAATAACTTGAGTTAGGTTTGACTGGTAAAAGTTGTAATTTTCTTCAGTTTGAGCACAGGACCTTGCAATTCAAAATAGATCACTCAAAATAAATCATTCACTCGCAATATAATTATAGAGAAATATCCTAAGGAGTGCAACATCTTGCGATAGGAATTAGGATTTTAAAATTTATAGGCACAAATGATTCCATCAGGGAGACGATGTGTCATGCACGTGACCCAGGTCCCTTAGTGAAAGCTCAAGGTCACAACGCAAACTTCTAAAGTGCCATATTCTTGGTTTACCCTACTTGACCATCAATATGACTTGCTACAAGGTCGTACTTGTGGAACATTGACAAGATTTTTTACCTAAATTTAAGAAAATGCTTATTTCTTTGATAATCCTTATTTATCGAATGTTTCTTATAATGTAAATAATTTTTTTATGCCCCCAAATCAATAGATCGGGCGGCATATAGAGATTCACCTGTCTGTCTGTCCATCCGTAAGAGGTTAACCCAAACTCCCCATGTCTTCTTACATCAATATAGCTTTCTACAAAGCTTTCATAATTGCAGGGATGTTGTATTGGAACATTGTCCACACAGCAATATCACCTAACTTCATTTTGACTTTCACCTTGACCTACTTTTGGACTTATTAAAGAGCTGTATTCTTGGTTAACCAAAACTCACTGTTTCTTCTTACATGAATATGGCTTGCTACAAAGCATACTTTCAAGGATGTTATTGTGGAACAATCTCCACACACCTATATCACCTAACCTCAATTTGACCTTATTTTGGGCTGAGTAAGACTTTCGCCCTCTTTTTGCCCTATTGTAAACTAGGTCAAGTCGCCCCCTCCTTTTTACAGCACCGTACAGTGTCTGTTTATTATTGTTTCCACTTGTCCTTGGAAGTTAAATTCCTCTGCTATTAGTTTTTATGCCCCCGTATCGATAGATCGGGAGGCATATAATAACGCACCTGTCCGTCCATAATTCCGTCCGTCCGTCCATTCGTCCGTCCGCCCTGGTTAACCCAAATTGACCGTTTCTTCTAGCATTAATATGGCTTGCTACAAAGCTTTCAAACTTGCATGGATGTTGTATATGAACACTTTCCATGCGCCTGTATCACCTGACTCCATTTTGACCTTCACCTTGACCTAATTTTGGACTTAGACTTATTGAAAGGCCAAATTCTTGGTTAACCCAAATTGACCGTTTCTTCTAGCATTAACATGACTTGCTACAAAGCTTTCATACTTGCATGGATGTTGTATATGACCACTCTCCACACGCCTGTATCCCCTGACTCCATTTTGACCTTCACCTTGACCTAATTTTGGACTTTCCCCTTTAGTATTTTTACAATAAAATTTTGTCTGGAGCGTATCTTCAAAACTATTATCATATTGACTTGAAACTTGAAATTTAAATAGTAGGGCTGTAACGGTATACCGCGGTACACGAAAGACCGCGGACTTCAATCCCACACGGTTCACGGTACAAGATTTGCAAATTTTGGTACGGTTCGGTATAAGCTTTTTTATGAGCAAAATAATATTCAGTGAACGAAAATGTCTGAAAGTCCTCTGATTATGTAAAATTACCATGCATCACTCGTTTAAATTGTATTAAGATATGCCTTATATTGTCGAAATTCATTTAAAATAGTTAAATATTTGCTGTTATAGAATAATAAAATTCATTGTCAGATAAAATCGTAGTTTTTAATCCGCTGTTAGAGAATATTTGTATCATACCGAAATATACCGAACCGTTAGAAAAATTGACGTTACATATCATATCGTGAGGTGAGCGTACCGTTACACCCCTAATAAATAGATGGCAACTTGGAGAAGTGCATTGTAAAGGAACCATAACTCTGTCTGTCTTAAATTTTGAATTATCTGCCCTTTAGTGTTTTTTTATAGTCAAATTTTGCTCGGAGCATATCTTCAAAACTATTTAACATATTGACTTGAAACTGGAAATATAAATAGATGGCAATTTGGAGAAGTGTATTGACCAAGAACCTTAACTCTGTCTGTCTTAAATTTTGAATCATCTCCCCTTTAGTATTTTCAGAACCAAATTTTGACCGGAGTGTATCTTCAAAAGTGTTTAAGATATTGCGTTAAAACTTGATATATCAGCCATTCCGCCATAAAGGACACTATTATGGAATACAAAATAATAAAAAATCAACTTTCCTTTAAATGGTATGTTATACATTAGTTTCAAAGATCAATATGTTTGAGATCAATTACTAAAGTTTAACGCACACCACTCATACGGTTTAGTAACAATTTGAATTACAAAACAGCACCTTAACCATTCCGTTATGGAATATAGATAGAGGAGTGGTTTACTTCTTAAAACCTTTATTCTAGTGAAAACGCACCTTATTATAGGGTGCCAGTCAATTATAAACATATGTCATCATTGATTATACGTATGAAATAAAATATGTGCAATATCCATAACTAATAAGCATTTATGTAGAGAATATTAAGAACTCTTAAACATGATCTATTGGTGTCAAGTTAAATGCATTCATTTCGATTGCTATTTAAATCTGAAGACACCTCATATCATCATTTTATTTATTGTGTAAGGAACAACATGGTATTACAAATCAGAAAATCGGAAAATGTTACGGATGTACATCTTTGTTCATTGTATGTTTATGAATTTTCTTTTGTATATATTTGTTACGGAATATAGGTAAAATACCCGAACAGACTAATGTACTTGTTTGACTTATATCTTTTGCCATGGACGCATCAAATATATTAAAATTAGGATTTCTGGTAGAATAAACACACACTTGTCATCAGTTTTGTAACTTTAATAGTATAAATTCTGAAAATATAGAACGGTAAACAGAACAGAAAGGTAACAATGATGCTTTGTTTAAGCATAAACTACATATCTATACACAATAACAAATATTGTGATGTTTTTTTATGTTTTAAATGCTACAAATTTCAATTATGAACTTTTTAAATTGAAATTAACTCCATTCAATGAACAGTTTGAAAAGTGTGGTTAAAATGTACACTATATAGTTTTGTTACGGAACAAAGGTTACGGAATATAAGTAACAACAAGTCAGCGAAAAGTTTTGATGATAGGTACATAAGCACGTACGCCTGGATGAAAAGCTGGTCAGAAGAATGTGAGATTGTCTAAGTTTGCTAAATGTACTTCTTGACAACTTTGCCTCTGGATTTTCAAGAAGATATTTTTGGTGCAGGTTAGACAAATAGTCTGTTAAAATCCTCTTCTGTACAGGAATTTTCTTCTTCATCTTTACATCTCGCTTCCCAGGCAATACAGTACTGTTGTCTTCCCTCTCCAGGAACTGGTTCACTAACTCACCACACTTATCCTTTATTGATCTGCTAACCCTAGGGCGGTGGAGACTGGAAAGCTTTTTTCTTGAAATCCCTATCTCTGAGCTTATTTTTCTAATACATCTATACTTCTTTAGAATTTGTGCTCCAACTTGAATATTCATACTTTGTTTTGTTTTCTTCTTGGAAATATGCGTTTTCATAGCCTCAATCATAGCATTTCCAAACATTAATCTTTTGTGAATTGTTGTTCTTTTGTCAAGTTTTATTCCTGCTTTCTTAAGCATTAGTTTGGTCTTCGATCGAGGTGTGCAATTTTCTGTTTCTTCAGTTAACTTTGGTCCAGATTTTGAGGTCGACGGACATTGAGGTTCTCTTTCCAAACGTTTCTGCAGCTTTTTCTTGCCTTTTTGCATATCTTCGATTTTGCTAGTAAGAAAATCTATATCTCTGTATGCTTTCCGTAGCGCGTTGCTATATCTCTTCCTGACTCCGGTTGCTTTACCTGTGAAAGGTAATTTTACCTTTAAATATCTAGATTCGCTATTTTCCTGTATATTCACACTTTTAAAGGAAGTCTGGGCTTGTCTTTCTACCATTTCTTTCTTCTTCTTTCTAATATAATGTTTCTTGTAGTCTTCCCTGCATTTTCTTCTTCTCTCTTCTTGGCTTTGGGGTGATAATTGTTCCGTAGGTATATAAGTTCCTTTCTTTCTGCGTCGTTCTTTCCTAAGGTACACTTGGCAGTTCTCTTCTCTTTGCTTTTTTCTCCACTTCCGCTGCCTTTCTGCATTTGACAAAGCCATACTGTAAAATAACAAAAAGCATATTAAACACGGTAATTATTTCAACTGTGGATATATACATCTAATTATGAAGTTATTTCGTTGATTCGAGTGTCAGTAACCCTCATAGTAAATACTGTTATTGGTCATTATATTCCGTAACGAAATAATATGTTCCGTAACGGACTTAAATAGTTATAATTTAATATCCAAGTGGCATTGAACAACTGTGTTTGATTTATTCATAGAGATAATCGTGTTGCAATTAATCACATATATTATATAATATAAAACAGACAATATGATACTTAAACCCAAGAACAACATTAAGCCAACAAAAACTATGCTTCCGTAACGTTTTTCACGTTAAAAAGCAGTGATTGTTCCAATAATTTATTTTATAACAATGTTATCCACACCAACAACGATGAAATAAAAACAAAAAAAACAACGTCGTATAAAAAATATTTTTGATATGCGACCAAACACTAATCAGCAAAATTCTCCCATTTTCCGTAACGAACTTTTGTCAAGGTAAAATCTTATGGTACCACCGTCAATTGATGTTTTATTTCACCGTAAATCGTAAAACTATGTATATTTTTGAAGAAATGAGGCCAAACATCATTTTAATTACACATAATGGACAAATAATACTCAAAATAAGGAATGTGGAGGTTTTTACTTACCTGTTCAGATGGATTTTCAACAAATGAACATCAACACGCCGCAGATTTGCAGACACATTTTTTAGGAATGATGGGAACCGGTGATACACTGCAACATTTCACTGACATTTACGTAGGTACTATACCAGTAAATCGGATAATAATATTGTTACGGAAACTAGACGTTACGGAAATATAGAGTTTCAGAGTGAATTAATGCAATATTTTAAATAATATTGAAATGGATATATGTATATGTGTTTGTTTGACACCATTTGAGAATATGGAAGTATAATCGAACTCTTAATTGCCTTTAAACTACCGTTAATACCATTGTATATGCGTTATGGAAGCATATGCTTTTATACGCGACATTTTATTTTTTGGCTTTGGAGAAAAGTTTTGAAAAAAATGTGTTTGTTTCGCAGCTGAAATGGTTTTTTTGGTTAAATGTAAATATTTCAAAATGTATTAGAGCCTACAAAGACCCTATACATAATTTGTTATTGATATCAAGATTGTCTTCAAAATCGTTACGGTTACATAGGTGAAATTCGGCGACACGTAATAAACTAAAAAAGAAAGGAAACTACATGATAAACTATGCAAGACAAGGCCAACCATCAAAACTACAGGCTAATAACTTGTGATTAAAACAATAAATACGCATTGAAATCGCAGTTTGCTGGCATTTTCCGTTAAGAAAGAACTAGAATACGGTTTGGCGACACTGGGTTTTGTTAGACTATAGTGATTTAAATCGTCAAAATGAACTTTTTTACTTGATTTCCTCGATATCACAAGTTAAAATCCATAAGGACACATCCTCAATGAAATAAATACGAACATGTGTTTATTCCAATTCGTGTATATACACATATTTTTGTTTTTGAACACAGGAGACAGTATTTTTTAAATATGGACTCTATTATCGGAGAATGGCTGATATAAATAGATGGTAGCTTGTAGAAGTGCAGGGACCAAGAACCATAACTCTGTCTTACATTTTTGAATTATCTCCCCTTCAGTATTTTCATGATAATTGTTTGTCCGGAGCATATCTTCAAAAGTATTTAAAATATTGACTTGATACTTATTATATGAATAGATGGCAACTTGGAGAAGTGCAGTGACAAAGAACCATTACACCTGTATCACCAGATCACACATGAAGTGGATCAAGGCACTGCTTTCAAATGTGGCATATTCGTTTACCATCATTATTAAAGCGTCCTATAGTTCAAAGCCATATTACACTATCAAACATTTAAACTGAATAATGGCCCCTGATTGACTTAGGTTTTTATGGACATGACTTCCACGGGGGCATAAGCCTTTATTGAACGCAGTCTAAGTGTTTACTGAAGGGCCATATTCTTGCTTAACCCTGATTGACCATTTTAAAATATTTTATCCTCTTTCTTCAATAGTGCTTGCTACAAGGTCATATTTGCATGGGTATTGTATTTAATTAAACCTGATATATCACCTTCCTTTCACATTGACATTATTTTGGGCTTTAACTTAGAAAAATGCCAACTACTTTGATTTAATAATCCTTATTGATTGACTGTTTCATGTAATGTTCATAAAACTGTTTTTAGCTCACCTGAGCACGAATGTGCTCTATGGTGAGCTTTTGTCATACCGAGTTGTCCGTCGTCGTCCGTCAGTAACAATTTCTTCAAACGACATCTCCTCCCAAACCGCTTGGCCAATTTCAACCAAACTTCACAGTAATGATCCTTGGGTGACCCTCATTAAAAATAGCTAAAATCGTTCCGCTCCAATAAACAAGATGGCCGCCAGAGCTATAAATAGAAAAATCTTTAAACAACTTCATCTCCTTAACCACATGGTTGATTTCAATAAAACTTTACAGGAATGATCTTTGGGTGACCCTTAACCAAAATAGCTAAAATTGTTCCGCTCTGATAAACAAGATGGCCTCCAGAGCTTAAAATAGAAATATCCTTTAACGACTTCTTCTCCTTAACTGCTTGACAAATTTTGATAAAACTTTACAGGAATGATCTTTCATTTGACTGTAACGAAAATAGCTAAAATTGTTCCGCTCCGATAAACAAGATGGCTATCAGAGCTAAAATAGAAAAAATCTTCAAACAATTTTTTCTCCATAACCACTTGGCCAATTTTGATAAAACTGTACAGGAATGTTCTTTAAGTGACCCTTAACCAAACTAGCTAAAATCATTCCGCTCTGATAAACAAGATGGCCACCAGAGCTAAAAATAGAAAAAATATTCAAACGACTTTTTCTCCATAACCACTTGGCCAATTTTGATAAAACTTTACAGGAATGATCTTTAGGTGACCCTTAACCAAACTAGCGAAAATCGTTCCGCTTCGCTTAACAAGATGGCAGCCAGAGCTAAAAATATATATATCCTTTAAATGGCTTCTTCTCCTTAACCGTTCGACAGATTTTGATAAAACTTTATCAGAATGGTCTATAAGTGAAGTCATATCAAGTACTTGGTACAAAACTGAAATTTCCCAACATGACTCAGGTGAGCGTTACTGGCCCCTCAGGGGCCTCTTGTATGAACAAGGCTTCAAGGGGGGCATAAGCATTTATTGAACGCAGTCTTGTTGCAACAACTGCATCTAGTTGTTCTATTGTTTTTCAGGCTGTCGCAAAGGCTGGCATGGGCGGTCTGACATCTTGCTGATGGGTGATGATATACCCTTAACTGTTGTAGACACTGAAAAAAATGCAGACATCGAAAAAGATGCAGGTGATCTTGAAGCTGTTTCAGTTTCTTCAGATTCATCAATTGAAGTTAAGAAAGCAGAAGATTTCAATTTAGAAAGCATGTCTCAGATAACAGCGCAGACAATTGTTTATTCATTTGTACATAACAAGAAATATCCCAAGTCGCCAAATTCATTGGTACCTGGAATCGGAATTTGTGCAAAGAAGTTGGTTATAAATCTTTATGACTGTGTTGAAGATATTTTAGTTACAACTGGTCCAGTAGATTTATATAAAGATAGTATTTGTAGTAATTTGAATGACAAAGCTATTGTCATGCTATGGTTTGCATTAAATCATGGAATATTTGGTAATGAAACACCAGAAGAATATCGAAACTACAAAGCTAAATTTCATGATGTGGTGGGATCAGAATATCTTAAAGCATACAAAAACGAATCCGAACAACCTTTCATGGCAAAGCGACATTTATCCATGTTTTTGAGTGAATTGCATATAGATAAAATTGATGGTACGGGAAATCTAGCCAATCAGGTTTATACCAAAACTCCTTACTCATATTTCGTTTTGAAGTAATCACAGTTCTCAATAAATTTAAGTGTAGCAGGCCCGGTTGTTACTTAGCTAAGATTTTTTTAAATAAACATTTTGTGCTATATTTGGACTATTTTAGGGTTTTATCAGAATGCTTTTTTCAAAGGTAGTTTTGTAACAAAATTGCGATAAAAATGTTGATAATGCAATGTTCGTGACTAAATTGTATCTGAGCAGCAAAAAAGCAGGACACACACATATGCATATGTGTAATCCGACCTGTGAGTTACTGTAAATCTACTTTTAAAAAAATGTGATAGAAATATAGGTCCATTTTTACGATCCATAGCAACAACGTTAGGGAATACGTCCGCCCATAGCAACGTATACAATAGCAGTAAGTAAGTAAGTAAGTAAAGACTTTATTTAACAGGCTACACATTTGGTTACCCAATCTTCCATGTGGGCCTATGGCTTAAAGTACAAGCAAAAAAGTATTGACACGAAGTGTTGATATTAAATGTATGGCCGTGATAGTTACAAAGCTGGTTGTGAAATGAATAATTAAGAATACATACATGTATGTGCATCTTTAACAAAAAAACAAGACACTGCTAGTTACAAAGCTGGTTGTGAAATGAATAATTAAGAATACATACATGTATGTGCATCTAAAACAAAAAAACAAGACACTGCGGTTGTAAAAACAAATGGAACTATAAAACACCTTGCCCTAACTGCTATTCCAATCAAAGACGGTCATACCGCATTGTAACTTCAGATGTAACCAACCAATGGTACATCACAGAATGTGACATGATATCAGACATTGCTGATTCTGTCCGGTGATCAAAGAAATTACGAAAACTGAAACACAACAGAATTTTGACTGATCTATTTTAACCTAATTATTAATAGAAACATAGTGTCAATTCGCGCTATACTAGATGTCTGTGTATAAATTTGTGTATTCGAATTTATTGAATAATTTAATGCGTAAGTGACAAGTCGTTGATGTATATATTGTAACATATTGAATTTATATTTGAAGGTAATTAAATGAGATTTAAGTGTCTACAAATGCATTTTCAGTCGATAGATATACATGCATGTATGTACGTTGTTGATGACCAGATTTCTATTTCAGTGTAGTAATACCAGTCCAAAAAAAAATTTCTCACTTCGAAAACAAATATAGCCGTAAGTTTTTTGTTATTACTTACCTGATATCTATGAAACCTATGACATGAAAATGTGTAAGCTTTCAACGAAATACACAGGATCCCTGTCTGCAACCGGTCCGTTTTATCAAACACCCTGTGAAACATTGGAAAAAGGCTTCCAACTTCAGTCCAACACTTGGACTGGGTGTTTGCATAAGCAGTCTAACTACGGATATATGTCGCGAAAAGCTTATAATTTTCCCCTTAGTGTGGCATATATATCATAGAAATTTATTACTTATGAAGTGAAGCAAATTTATTCTAGGCTTTGTAGTAAAAAAATCATGTGGTAATGCTACCAATCTGATTGCTACACTGTATTTACATGAAAATTCCGCATCAGTTATTATCAAAGTTTGATACATAAATGTAGGACACATTACACACTGGTCTGTAAAATAATGATTATCCTACAGAGACCAATCTAGCCAGTATTCAAATAGTCCAGCATACTCTCCTATTGACAGATTATATTGTTATTCTGATTCTTAATAGAAATAATCTGCTTAATCGGCCATTTTTATTTAGCCCCGAGATTTGAGATCTCTGCAAGCCTACAATGTGTTTAGAGTGTCATAATAATAATTGTTCCCTAAGTGACTGCTTATCTCATTGTTGAAGAGAGTTTCCTTGTATGTCCAGTGTCTTTATTCATTAGGTATGTTATCAAAAATTATCAAAATTGACCATGATACATGATTATGACCATGATAATTTATCAAAATAATATGTTTTGGCCATGTCTTATATATATTTTTTTATGCCCCCCGTATCGATAGATTGACCGTTTCTTCCAGCATTAATATGGCTTGCTACAAAGCTTTTAAACTTGCATAGATGTTGTATATGACCACTCTCCACACGCCTGTATCACCTGACTCCATTTTGACCTTGACCTAATTTTGGACTTAGACTTATTGAAAGGCTAAATTCTTGGTTAACCCAAATTGACCGTTTCTTCTAGCATAAATATGGCTTGCTACAAAGCTTTCATACTTGCATGGATGTTGTATATGACCACTCTCCACACGCCTGTATCACCTGACTCCATTTTGACCTTCACCTTGACTTATTGAAATGGCTTCCACGGGGGCATAAGCGTTTATTGAAGCAGTCTTGTTTCACTTTTAGCTCACCTGTCACAAAGTGACAAGGTGAGCTTTTGTGATCGCTCTTCGTCCGTCGTCCGTCCGTCGTCCGTCCGTCCGTTCACAATGGCTTGTGAACACACTAGAGGTCACAAATTTAGCCTGATCATTATGAAACTTGATCACAATGATTATCTCCATAAAATCTAGGTCAAGTTCTATATTGGGTCATCTGGGGTCAAAAACTAGGTCACTAGGTCAAATCAAAGGAAAACCTTGTGAACACATTAGAGGTCACAATTTGAGCCTAATCTTTATGAAACTTGATCACAATGATCATCTCTGTAAAATCTAGGTCAAGTTCGATATTGGGTCATCTGGGGTCAAAAACTAGGTCACTAGGCCAAATCATTGAAAAACCTTGTGAACACATTAGAGGTCACAATTTGTGACTTATTTTTATGAAAATTGATCACAATGATCATCTCTATGAAATCTAGGTCAAGTTCGATATTGGGTCATCTGGGGTCAAAAACTAGGTCACAAGGCCAAATCATTGAAAAAGCTTGTGAATACACTAGAGGTCACAATTTGAGACTAATCTTTATGAAAATTGATCACAATGATCATCTCTATAAAATCTATGTCAAGTTCGATATTGGGTCATCCGGGGTCAAAAACTAGGTCACAAGCCTTTGAAGGCCAAATCATTGAAAAAGCTTGTGAACACACTAGAGGTCACAATTTGAGCCTAATCTTTATGAAACTTGATCACACTGATCATCACTATAAAATTTTGGTCAAGTTCGATCTTGGGTCATCCGGAGTCAAAAACTAGGTCACGAGGCCAAATCATTGAAAAAGCTTGTGAACACACTAGAGGTCACAATTTTGACCTTATCTTTATGAAACTTGATCACAATGATCATCATTATAAAATTTAGGTCAAGTTCGATATTGGGTCATCTGGGGTCAAAAACTAGGTCACGGGGCCACATCATTGAAAAATCTTGTGAACACACTAGAGGTCACAATTTTGACTCTATCTTTATGAAACTTGGTCACAATGTTTATCTCTATAAAATCTAGGTCAAGTTAGATACTGTGTCATTTGGGCCAAAATCTAGGTCACTAGGCCAAACAGGTGAGCGACCCAGGGCCCTTTGGACCCTCTTGTTGATAATTAGCCAAACTATTGTAACTCAAGAAAATACTCGAAATCTTGACTCATCTTCATCAAAAAAGTTTTTGCAGTTGAACAGTAATCATTGCATTGAGAATTCAAATCATATTTCATGTAACCATTGTGGTCTTGACAGGGGTTAGAAATGTTTTAATGTAGCCAGTTAATTTTCAAAAGTAGGCTGTTGATTTGAGATCTCACTTAGTAACAAAGAAGAAAATCACAAAAAGTAGCCGGCTAGCATGTTCAAAATAGGCAGTGAATTTTTCCGCATTCCGTCTTATTTCCACCCCCTGGTCTTAAAGCAAATATTTTGCCGCATTAAAGATTATCTATTTATTTTAGTGTTTTGTTTCTGTTGACTTGAACTCTTATGGACCAGTTTTACTCAGATCAAGAGAATTTTGTTTTCTTTGTAATTTCCCGACCTATTGTCAGGAAAATATTGATAAGAATATGTTTATTCATAAGGGCACTGTTAATTCTGTCTCCAATTTTAGTTTTATGGAATGAAATAAATATTCATTTTGATCAGTTCCTTTATGGATTGAGATATATATCATGATTATGGTTATATTTTCTCCAACTATCTGCTCAACTCATACATGTATACTGTAGAATATGGCAATATACTCTTAATTAAGATCTATTTGTTGTCTTCCAGATCAGTTAAGCATTCATGGTATCATGTTCCTCTTGTTTACTTTATAAGGTTTTTTTATAAATGTATTATGCTTAGTAGATTATTCAATATAGTCAGTTGTGTAAAATTTAGTGATATTTGTACATAAGTCCACACCAATGTGTTACATCTTGGCGTTCTAATTTGAACTTATTATTAGCTCACCTTCATATAGTGACAAGGTGAGCCTTTGTGATCACTCTCTGTCTGTCTATCGGTCAACAATTTCTTTAAATGACTTATTCTCATAAACCACTTGGACACATTTGCTAAAACTTTGCATGAATGTTCGTTGGGTAGACCTCTACCAAGATTGTTCAAATGGTTCCAGTTTGTTGATTATTTAGGTCATGAAGCCCTAAAAGGGGGTTTTAAATGCAAACTTAAAAAATATTCTTGTCTGAAACAAAAAGGCACAGGGCTGTCATATCTGGTATGTTACACCAACTAGTGGTCCTCTACCAAGATTGTTCAAAATATGTCCCTTTGGTCAAAATTTGCCCCACCCCCTTACATAGACTTATTTAGGGAAACCATATAAAAATCTTCTTGTCTAAAACTGCAATGATAGAGTTTGATATTTGATGTATAGCATCATATTGTCTTACTTTTTAGAAGGTGTAAATGTTTTCTTAGGTCATCAAAGGGGTATTTAGACTGTAGAGCGACCAAAGAGCCGTCTTGTTTCCTACAAATTTTGTCAATTACTATACCATTTTACGGCAAATCCCAATGAACGGGTGAGCAATTTGTTTTGGCCTTATTTTGATGAATTTCAGCATATCTCAAATTTGCCAAGAAATAATTATTGTTTTTTTTGTAAATTAATTGTTATTGGTGTCATTTTGTATATAGATTGTTGTTATTGGTGTCCTATTAATTATTACTACTTTGAATAAGTTCACTTTTAAATATTCAAGTTTCAGAAGGTCTTATTTTTGCATGAATATAGCAGTTGTGCTCGACTATTCGAAGAATACTCAAGCTATTGTACTTGTCAGGTTCCCTGTGTTGCGAATATAAAGTTTTTGTGTCTAAGCTGGTATATTTGTAACCACTTTGAAGCTTCACACAAGTGTTTACTGTGAATATCTTAGCTGATAGGGACATGCCCCATAACTGTGATATATGTTTTTTTGCAGAATTATGCCCCCTTTTGAACAAATTCTTCATTATTCTGTAATTCTATCTTGATAGCTCTTAGACTTTGGATTTGATACAAAACGTAATTGAAAGTTAGTTAGATTTAATACGAGTTGCAGGTGTAAAATATGTTTTATTGAAGTTTGAACTGGACATGACATAATTTATCCAAAATAATTTATGCCAGTCAGGACCGTTGGTCCGGGACTTTTGGGAATCTCTGTATTCGGTATATATCATATCCGTGGACAGGACCACTATTATAATGAATGGATACAAGGTGGATATGACTTCTTGTAGTTCACGAACATGAATGCAACAGCGCACATATAATAAATATTTGATCAAAAGCTTAATTACCAGTATGCATACAAATTATTTATTTTTGGTGTGTACATGTATTTTTATCTCACCTAGTGACAAGGTGAGCTTTTGTGATCACTTTTAGTCCATCCGTCGTCCGTCAACAATTTGCTTGTGTACACTGTAGAGGCAACAGTTTTGATCCAATCTTCATGAATCTTGGGGACAATGTTGTTCTCCATTAAATCTAGGCCAAGTTCAAAACTGGGTCATGTGAGGTCAAAATTAGATCAATAGGTCAAATCTTAGAAAAACCTTGTGTTCACTCCAGAGGCAACCGTTTTGATTCAATCTTCATGATTTGTGGTCAGAATGGTATTCTCCATGAAATCTAGGCCAAGTTTGAAAACGGGTCATGTGAGGTCAAAAACTAGGTCACTAGGTTAAATCTTAGAAAAACCTTGTGTACACTTCAATGTTGTTCTCCATCAAATTTAGGCCAAGTTTGAAACTGGGTCATGTGGGGTCAAAAACAAGGTCACTAGGTCAAATCTTAGAAAAACCTTGTGTACACTCTAGAGGTCATTATTTTTATCCAATCTTCATGAAACTTGGTCAAAATGTTATTCTCCATGAAATCTAGACCAAGTGTCTAAAAGGGTCATGTGGGGTCAAAAACAAGGTCGCTAGGTCAAATCTTTGAAAAACATTGTGTTTACTCCAGAGGTCACAGTTTTGATCCAATCTTCATGAATCCATGAAATCCAGGCAAATTTCAAAACTGGGTCATGTGGGGTCAAAAACTAGGTCAATAGGTAAAATCTTATGTACACTGCAGGTTGCTTTTTTGATCTAATTTATATGAAATATGGTCAGAATGTAAGTTGTATTGATACCTAGACCAATGTGCAACAGGGCACTGTTTTATCAAAGCATTTACGCTAGCTTAAACCTAAGTTTTCCTTAAATATTGCGTACGTCGATAATATTTGCGTAAATGCGTTTTACAAAGATATTTGAGTTCACTTTCTGCCGCAAGTTTTGGCTTATTTCTACGCCAAGGCTGGGCAACCCTAAATGGCAAATATGAACGTAAGTGAAGAGTTTTTAACACGCACTGATGATTTTTTACGTCGCATGTTATTTTAGACCGTTGTTTGTTGTTTTAGACCGTCACTTGTTGTTGTAGGCGTGATTAATCATCAAATCTTGACGCATATTTATACATTCTGGTACCCGTTATATTTGTTATATTGTGTCCCTAATTACGTTCAATCTTCAATATTTTTTGCGTAAATGTATGCAAGTACTTGCGATCGTTTAGTAAAACACACTTACGAGTTTGTGTAAGGTAGATATCTATGCGTAAATATACGCGACATTTACGCATTGTTAGTAAAACAGTGCCCAGGTGAGCGACCTGGGCCCTCTTGTTATGATAAAGATCAATTCAAACATCAAATTCTTAATTTATTCCAATATTCAATATATAGCCGTCCCTAGATTTGTCACTAAAAGACACCTATTGCCACTTATTTCCACCAAAAATGGTAGCATTAGATAGAAATAAGTTGGTAAAAGCTGAAAAATGAAGAAATTCCACTCTTTATGGTGGAAAATATGCCACTTAATGTCACCTATTTGTCTAGCACTTAAGTGGCAGTAGGTGGATATTTGAACATACTTTTTATGGTGGCAATGGAAAAATGAATTCAGTTAATTTTTACGGTGGAAAATGTATGGCATTGGTAGAAAAATGGTGTAAAGAGGAACTTAGACTATTTTCTGATGATCCAAAATAACGTGGACTTTTGCTACAACTTGCATATGACATTGTGTCAAATAATCATTTACACACCTAAATCAACATTAATCGGGATATGTCAGGCACATTTCTGTTATAAAAATCACAGAAAAATAATTATTAATGGAAAAGTTACATGCAATAGACAATGGTCACTAAATGCCACCCTGTGCACATTGGCGTTGGTTTCATGACATTGTGTATCAACGCTTGTCACTGTGGCAGTTTGAACGTGCTTATTTTTATCTAAAATGTTGTACATTAATGTTAATTATTACTACGACATTTTAGATAGCATTTGACATTAAATTTATTTGACATTAAATTGTGCAAGATGATTTTCGTGTACGGTTCCAAAGACACCAGCTGTTTTACTAATAGGCAATCATCTGTCAGCGTCTTGACGCATCGCGGATTATGTTAATGTTGTGTCTTTCTCCTTTCACATATTCATGATGCCAATTAAAATTTAAAATTGCATGGTACAAATGTTCACCACATCAAGACGGTGTATCATGCGCAAGACCCAGGTCCCTATCTCAAAGGTCAAGGTCACACTTAGAGGTCAAAGGTTATATAGTCATGCAAATCGTGTCCGCTCTGTAACTTTGTCATTTCTTACTGGATTTTAAAATTGCTTGGTACAAAGTCATGAAGTTTCAATCATGGTGTTTTTCAATCTGTATAGCAGCAGATTTCCATCAAATGTGTTGTTTAGATTATAATTTTAATAATATTCCTGTGTCAAGGCGGTGCTGCGGGGTATGATTCATCACTCCTGTGATAGCTCTAGTTAGCTTTGGAATAAGGGTCAAACCACTTCTCTATCATTAAAACTGACAAAGTTATTTAAGTTATCACATATTAATGATCGCCCTGTATTTTGATAGGGGTATAAGTGTTGCCTGGAACACATCTTGTTCACATATCGAGGGGTGCACGCAAGACTGTAGTAACTACATATGATTAAAAAAGGACTTACTATAGTCTTGCGGGCACCCCTCGATATGAAATGGTCATGTGAATGTGGCTCTGGTTTTATCCACTGGATGTTGACTGGATGTTGACTTATATATAATAAACACAGGCTCAATAAACTTGTTTAAATTGTTGATTTAACAGAACCTTAGTATATGTTTCTGTCTTTTTGCACTGATTAATCTTTTCCAAAAGCAGGTATGTACATTTATTGAAAAATTTGTAATTTATAGCACTGGCATGAGTTATAATTTGTTAACAGTTTTCTATTGAAATGTTTTTATCCACTGTTTAAACATATTTATTTATTTACACAAGCTCAATAAACTTGTTTTAATTGTTGATTTAACAGAACTTTAGTATATGTTTCTGTCTTATTGCACTCATTAATCTTTTCCAAAAGCAGGCATGTACATTTATTGAAAATATGTAATTTATAGCACTGGCATGAGTTATAATTTGTTAACAGTTTCTATTGAAATGCTTTATCCAGTTAAAACCTATTTGTATATTTATATATTTACACAGGCTCAATAAACTTATTTTAATTGTTGATTTAACAGAACCTTAGTATATGTTATTTTCTAAATATGTCTTTCTTTCTTGTTGAACTGATAATTTTGTGCAGAAATGGTCTGTACATTTTGTGATTTATAACACTGAAATTGTATTATTTTGTGCTACCTGGCAAAGCAAATAGTTGCCACTTTGTTTATCATTTATCATAATCATTGTATAAGTTTACTCTTTATATGATATACTATTTAGTCAATTCTGTATGGGTCCTCATTTTTAAGAGGCCTCTCACTTGAGAGACATGTTGATTTAGTCCTATGTATCTGTCTTTTTGTTACAAATGTTGTCAACACTCAATGTTGTACAATATTATCAACTATCAGTAACTTTAGTTCTGAGTATAGTTTCAAAACCGTTTAAGGTAGCAGTCAACTTAATGGAAATTTTGTTTATCAGAATGTTGAAGGTCAACTATGACCACTCTTGTTAAAAAACTGGTTTCCAATCAATGATTTGAAAACCTTCAGGTCGAGAGTGCCCACCTTTAATAAGAATTCACTTTTTGACAGATGCAGAATTATAATTGCTTCAATTATTCAATATCTGTTTATCAGATTGGCAGAACAATAGTAATTTCAGAAACTACAGTTACTGAATGAGTAAAAATTGACATAGAAATAAAGATGAAAATGTTCAAAATTAAAATAAATGGGATCAAAGGGGCTGAACTTTCTGTCTTTTATGGCCAAGTGACCTCAATAGTCAGGCAAAGAAATTTAAAACATTTTATCCAATTTTCATGAAGCTTTGTCAGAATGTTGTTCTCTATAAAATCTAGGCATTCTGACAACATTCTGACCAAGTTTCATGACGATTGGATCAAATTGGTGACATCTAGAGTGAACACAAGGTTTTTAGCTCACCTGTCACATAGTGACAAGGTGAGCTTTTGTGATCACTCTTCGTCCGTCCGTCAACAATTAGTTCGTGTTCACTCTAGAGGCAACAGTTTTGATACAATCATCATGAAACTTGGTCAGAAAGTTGTTCTCTTTAAAAGCTAGGCCAAGTTCGAAACTATGTCATGTGGGGTCATAAACTAGGTCACCAGGTCAAATCTTAGAAAAAGATTGTGTTCACTCCAGAGGTCGTTGTTTTGATCCAATCATCATGAAACTTCATCAAAATGTTGTTCTCCATAAAATCTAGGCCAAGTTCGAAATTAGGTCATGTGGGTTCAAAACTAGGTCAAATCTTAGAAAAAGCTTGTGTTCACTCCAGAGGTAGCTGGTTTGATCCAATCATCCTGAAACTTGGTCAGAATGTTGTTCTTCATAAAATCTAGGCCAAGTTCGAAATTGGGCCATGTTTGGTAAAAAACTAGATCACCAGGTCAAATCTTAGAAAAAGCTTGTGTTCACTCCAGAGGTCGCTGTATTGATCCAATAATCATGAAACTTCATCAAAATGTTGTTCTCCATTTAATCTAGGCCAAGTTTGAAATTGGGTAATGTGGTGTCAAAAACTAGGTCACTGGGTCAACTCTTAGAAATACTTTGTGTTCACTCCACAGGTCATCGTTTTGATCCAATCTTCATGAAATATGGTCAGAATGTAAGTTGCTAGACAAATGTGCAACATGTGAGGGCCCTTTGGGCACTTTTGTTCTCAGATTTGACCTAGTGACCTAGTTTTTGACCCCACATAACCCAGTTTCGAACTTGGCCTAGATTTTATGGAGAACAAAACTGTTACCTCTAGAGTGTACACAAGCAAATTATTGACGGACGATGAACAGGCGGACAAAGAGTGATCACAACAGGTGAGCTAAAATACAACTAGGGTAGCAATCAATGTATTGTCTTAAAACTTAATAAACAATACTATTCCTGGTCTTCAAAAATATTGTTCTGTCAATAGTGTTATATAGGCAAGTAAATGGAGAAATAACCAATGTACACTTATGTATAGTGGGCACTGTAGTATCCGGTGTTGATGGTGACCATTAGCATATTTCCCTTTTGTCACTTGGTCCAAGTCAGATTGTCCTTAAACTATAGAACAGTGTCTAAGCATACAAGTCTTTTATGGATGCAAGTTTTACAAACATCTCCTGGTCAATATTTGCTTTGTGCTTGAGTACATTTCTCCACCAATAAGATATTTTATATTTTTGATTATGTTTTTTTCTCAATTAAAATGGTTATTTGACTAGAATTGAATGTAATACTTCGAAATCTGATTTTCTTCAGCTGTGATACAGATTTGGAAAAGTGATTCAATGTGATATGATTGTTTTTATCCGAGCTGCATACTTTTTCTGTTGGATACATTTATATCTGGAAAATAATATGTATATATAATACCTTAATAACAGCTTATTACATGTAATAGTATAGTTAAATATTATGGAAATGAATATTTGTATATAATATATATATATAGTGCCCACCAAAAATAAGTACAATCATCTGAAAGTTTCCCCATTTACTTGTCTGTATCTACACTATTTGTAAGACAGTTAAACAACACTATTTTTGAAGAGGAGACATATTTTGTGGTAAAGACCATACATTGACCTAATATTGTGACCGTCTTACATCAAAAAGATATGGACTAGTTGAACAAAGTCTAATTTTGCGTCTGAATACTTTTTTGTGGGTACTGTATATAAACTGCCTTTATTGATATTACTTTGTCCTACAGTATATTTTGTAATTTGTTATTGTCTTTTTAGCCTTCATATGTATCTGTAAATAAAATGTAGTACTTGCTTAAACTTGTAGTTCCTCTCTGCAACCATCTTTGGAACTTATAACGCCATTTTAAGAGTTTTTTGTTTATTTTTAGCTCGCTGGACGAATGTCCAGGAGATGTTGCTACGCAGTTGTTAGCGTCTGCATTGACAGACTCCACAATAGTCACGACAATTGCTCGTAACTTCTTAGTACCGTTTGGTATTGCATTCGTATTTGGTATGCATGTGGTAATGTATAAGTCTAACGCGATATTCTGCAATGTCAATATAAACAGAAATCACTGACCATTACATCGATTTAGGGAGAGCGGAAGTGTATTTTACCTGCTCACTTCTATTCACCAAGTAAATTAAAATAACGGTAAAGCTTGGTCACATTGAGATGAGCCTGACCTATTGATTAGCATAATTTAACAGTCGATATATTGTCTACGTTTACAACACCGAGTGTATGTTTTCATAATCGGGGAGTTTCACGAAGACGCTCAAGATGTAATACAAACACAAATCTGAAATACCGATATTGCACGATTTGCTGGCGGAAATTGATATAATCTGAGCAAAAATCTTGTAATATATTCTTGCATAAAGGTCAGGCTCAGGTCACAATAGCCAAGCTATCACATTGAAAAAGATAATCCCTTTTCCAATATCCTTATATGTTGTTGTACCTGATCTGCCTGTTTACTTTAAGTGGCACAGGTCCCAATACCGCGTTAGAGTTATACAAGACCTTTCCATACACACAAGAAGTTTGACCCCTTTTAGCTTGACCTTAAACTATGAGGATATTCTAAGTTTAAAAAACAGCTTTAAGTTGAACGATTTTTAGCTCACCTTAGCACGAATGTGCTCAAGGTGAGCTTTTGTCATACCGAGATGTCCGTCGTCGTCCGTCGTCGTCAACAATTTCTTCAAATGACATCTCCTCCTAAACTCATTGAAAATAGCTAAAACCGTTTCTCTCCAATAAACAAGATGCCCGCCAGAGCTAAAAATAGAAAAATCTTTAAACGACTTCTTCCCCTTAACCATTTGGCCGATTTCAATAAAACTGTACAGGAATGATGTTTAAGTGACCCTTTACCAAAATAGCTAAAATCGTTCTGCTCCGCTAAACAAGATGGCTGCCAGAGGTAAAAATAGAAATATCCTTTAAACGACTTCTTCTCCTTAACCGCTTGGCCAATTTTAATAAAACTTTACAGGAATGATCTTTAGGTGACCCTAAACCAAAATAGCTAAAATTGTTCCGCTCTGCTAAACAAGATGGCCGCCAGAGCTAAAAATAGAAATATCCTTTAAATGACTTCTTCTCCTTAACCGCTTGGTGGATTTTGATTAAACTCTACAGGAATGATCCTTGGGTGACACTTATTCAAAATAGCTAAAATAGTTCCGCTCCGTTAAAGGTCACAAACCACTAAATAAATTTGTTCTTTAGCTCAATGTAAAGTTACAATAGTCAGTCCCAGGTTGATACATGTTAAAGTCTATGGCCAGGTGGCAGACATATATCAATGAAAAGAAGGGGCTACCAGCTTTAAGAAAATACAAAAAAAACAGGCGGTCACGTATTATATAAGAAAAATTTTGTCCGTCCAACGCGTTGAACATATTTTTACAGGCACACGGACCGACCAAATCCGGGTTTTACCCTACCCTACTTTCGCTTTGGTATTTTGGCCAAAATCTCAAAATATGTAAAATAAAACAGTTTCAATACATCACATACATGTATACAAAGCTTGTAAACCCAATTAGATGATTCCAGTTCCACCTTGTCAAAGCATACTACCATTTAAACACAATCACAAGTTTATTTAGGGACTATTTGAGTGTATCCTATTTTGGTTTGCGGAAGCATTTAGTGGTTTGTAACCTTAAGACAACCCCTTTCCCCTATTTTAATTGATTTAAACACTTATTTGACAACTACTATGTATATACAACTCCAAATGATGACTTTCCAGACTGAAATGACATGATTTCTCAAAATTTTGACAAAAGAGAGTAAGCGCCTTTAACACAATTTCTTGGATTCTGCTGGCCATATTGTATGAATACCGGCAAATTAAAGAGTTGCAGTTTTGTATAAACCTTACATTGGGCAATTATTTTGTGTTGGGTGCTTAATTATGTGACTATTCCTCATATATATACACAATAACCCAGGTCTGATACCTAAATAAGGTCAAAATTGGTATGAAAATGTCATTTTGTGGAGGAAAAATCTTCCTTTTTTTCTTAAATTTTCACCCCAAAACACAATTTTTTCACATTTTGAGACAAATTTCACTGAAAAATGGAATAAAACCCACAGAAAAATGTATTTCTAAACATTTAAAGTCAAAATATTGAAAATATACATTTTAATTTTTTGGGTCATTTCTTAAGGTCACAAACCACTAAATAAATTTGTTCTTTAGCTCAATGTAAAGTTACAATAGTCAGTCCCATGTTAAAGTCTATGGCCAGGTGGCAGACATATTTCAATGAAAAGAAGGGGCTACCTGCTTTAAGAAAATACAAAAAAAACAGGGGGTCACGTATCATATAAGAAAAATTTTGTCCGTCCAACGCGGTGAACATATTTTTACAGGCGCACGGACCGACCAAATCCGGGTTTTACCCTACCCTACTTTCGCTTTGGTATTTTGGCCAAAATCTCAAAATATGTAAAATAAAACAGTTTCAATACATCACATACATGTATACAAAGCCTGTAAACCCAATTAGATGATTCCAGTTCCACCTTGTCAAAGCATACTACCATTTAAACACAATCACAAGTTTATTTAGGGACTATTTGAGTGTATCCTATTTTGGTTTGCGGAAGCATTTAGTGGTTTGTAACCTTAAGACAACCCCTTTCCCCTATTTTAATTGATTTAAACACTTATTTGACAACTACTATGTATATACAACTCCAAATGATGACTTTCCAGACTGAAATGACATGATTTCTCAAAATTTTGACAAAAGAGAGTAAGCGCCTTTAACACAATTTCTTGGATTCTGCTGGCCATATTGTATGAATACCGGCAAATTAAAGAGTTGCAGTTTTGTATAAACCTTACATTGGGCAATTATTTTGTGTTGGGTGCTTAATTATGTGACTATTCCTCATATATATACACAATAACCCAGGTCTGATACCTAAATAAGGTCAAAATTGGTATGAAAATGTCATTTTGTGGAGGAAAAATCTTCCTTTTTTTCTTAAATTTTCACCCCAAAACACAATTTTTTCACATTTTGAGACAAATTTCACTGAAAAATGGAATAAAACCCACAGAATAATGTATTTCTAAACATTTAAAGTCAAAATATTGAAAATATACATTTTAATTTTTTGGGTCATTTCTTAAGGTCACAAACCACTAAATAAATTTGTTCTTTAGCTCAATGTAAAGTTACAATAGTCAGTCCCATGTTAAAGTCTATGGCCAGGTGGCAGACATATTTCAATGAAAAGAAGGGGCTACCTGCTTTAAGAAAATACAAAAAAAACAGGGGGTCACGTATCATATAAGAAAAATTTTGTCCGTCCAACGCGGTGAACATATTTTTACAGGCGCACGGACCGACCAAATCCGGGTTTTACCCTACCCTACTTTCGCTTTGGTATTTTGGCCAAAATCTCAAAATATGTAAAATAAAACAGTTTCAATACATCACATACATGTATACAAAGCCTGTAAACCCAATTAGATGATTCCAGTTCCACCTTGTCAAAGCATACTACCATTTAAACACAATCACAAGTTTATTTAGGGACTATTTGAGTGTATCCTATTTTGATTCGCGGAGGCATTTAGTGGTTTGTAACCTAAACAAGATGGCCGACAGAGCTTAAAATAGACAAAAAAATTAAACAACTTCTTTTCTTTAACCACTTGGCCAATTTTGATAAAACCTTACAGGAATGATTTTTGTGTCACCCTTAACCAAAATAGATAAAATCGTTCCGCTTCGCTAAACAAGTAGGCCACCATAGCTAAAAATAGAATTTTCCTTTAAACGACTTCTTCTCCTGAACTTCTTTACGGGTTTTGATAAAACTTTAGACAAATGATCTTTGGTTGACTGTGAACCAATTAAGCTAAAACTGGTCCAGTCCATTAAAGAAGATGGCCGCCATAGCTAAAAATAGAAATATCCTTTCAACGGCTTCTTTTCCTGAACCGCTTGATGGAATTTGATAAAACTTTACAGGAATGATTTTGGGTGACCTGTAACCAAAATAGTTGAAATCGTTCCGGTCTGCTAAACAAGATGGCCACCAGAGCTAAAAATTGCAATTTCTCACATGACTCAGGTGAGCGTTACTGGCCCCTGAGGGGCCTCTTGTTAAGTATTTCTTCGGGTATTCCTTTCATATTTCGTGTCCAGTCATTTCATCAAGGGTTTTATACCCCTGTACAATTCTCAAGAATGTTGTAAAGGTGTATACTGTTTTCAGGTTGTCTGTCCGTCCGTCCGTAGACGTATCTTGTGAACGCAACTCCTCCTACAGTTCTAGCAGGATTTTCTTCAACCTTTTACAGGAAGGAAGGAATTTACGCTGAAATATTTATTAACATAATTAATTATGGCATTTTTATGCCCCTCCCCCCCTTCGAACAAAAGGGGGTACATGTATATTGTTTTGCTAGTCTGTCTGTCTGTCGGTAGACCAGTTAGTTTCCGATCGATAACTCGTCAACGGATTGACCGATGGGCCTGATACTTCACAGGTATATTCGCCTTGGACAGTAATGATCCCTATTGAAACTGGGGTCACCAGGTCAAAGGTCACTGTGGCATTGTTTTGCTAGCCTGTCGATCTCTCTGTCGGTAGACCAGTTAGTTTCCGATCGATAATTCGTCAACGGATTGACCGATGGACCTGATACACTCAACCGCTTTAAAAACGCACCACTATTGAAAATAATTAAAATTTGCCAAAAATCATTTTTTGCTAAATGTTATAGTTTACGGGGTTTGTTCAGTTCATAAGCTTGACCTAATTAAAGAAAACGATTTTGTTTTCATTCGGAATACCCCGCCCAAAGATTTTTTTTGATTTTGCATGTTTTGCACGTGCAGCTCGATCGCGTAGAACTATGTGGTCAATATTGACTTTAAACTGTACGCTGTTGGTTTACACACTGAAAAAAAAAAGAAACAGTATTTGCTAATGGAATTTTTATGCTACGAATATCTTGAATATTTGTTCGGATGAGTGTGCCTTCGCTGCAAACTGAAAAGAGCATCGGTTCCTTAGCATGGCGGTTCTGCTGCCTCCACACAACGATGTTGGGCTTAGAACATCGATTCCTAGCGAATGACACAGTCAAACACCGACCTGGATGAAACAAGATAAAGGTATTGAGCCCGAGCTATGACGAAACATGACACAGGTTTTGCCACTGTAATTGGTTCCCCATGGTAGCACAGTGTCAAAAGAATGTCGGGTATCAATAAATAAGCCAAAAGCACTTTGTTGCATTTTCTTAACTATTTTTTTCATAATTGTTCATAAAAAGGAAAATAATTTTAGTACACTTTTTAACGAGTTTTCTCCCGTTTAGAGCCGTATGTCCCAACATTTTGTCTTCAAGCTCCTTCATAGTGTTGATTTGAGGTGCCATATAAGCACCACGGGAAATATCCTGACAGTCTGATGCTCATAACCAAGATTTCAAGTTTAAAAAAGGCTTGAATCCATCTTAATAATACATAATGCGCATATCTGGACCACACTCGGTCGTTTGGTATTAGCCAGACAGCCAAAGACACATAACATTTATAATTCAAGTTAAGCTTTGCTTGGATGGTTAGAAACATCACGTCGAACATAATTCTATCCTATTACGTAATTAATTTTATTCTTTCGGAGGAGAAACCACGTACATGCATCAATGTTGCGGGCTCTTATAATTGCTATTGCAATTGTGACTTCCACCTTCATTGGTCACTGTGTTATCTATACCATAATTTATTTTAAACTCGTAATAATGGCATGAAAATCACACAACTCGTTGTGTATAGACTGAAGATTTTTAATCAGAAAATAAATACCCATAGTTTGACGTTTTCATCAATTAAAGCGATATTTCGTAAGTGGTGCGTTTTTAAAGCGGTTGAGTGTACTTCACGGGTATATTCGCCTTGGAGAGTAGATGACCCCTGTTGAAATTGGGGTCACTAGGTTTCAAAAGGGGTCACTAGGTCAAAGGTCAATGTCTTACCGATAACTCACCATTGGCTCCACCAATGCCCCTGATACATTGCCAAATGTATTGGCCTTGGTCATTAGATGACTAAACGGTGTGTTGCGTGCAACAGAAATCCTACTAGTCAAGGTCACACTTAGAGGTCATTTGTGTTTACAGTTTGTTTACACATCCCTTTCAGTTTTTATACGCCCGTTGAAAAACGGGACGTATTATGTGAACACCCTTGGCGGGCGGGCGTGCGGCGGCGTCCAGAAATTTGTCTGTACTCTAACTTTAACAGTTTTTGTCCGATCGTCTTCAAACTTGCTGACAACATTTACGGGCATATTATCTAGGCCAAGTTCGATTATAGGCCAAATCGGTGCAGGCCTTCTTGGGTTATGGTCCTGCTTGTACCAAAAAAATGTGAAATTGGCCTTGTCTGTACTCTAACTCAAACATTTTTTCCCGATGGTCTTGAAACTTGCTGACAATGCTTATGGGTGTAATATCTAGGCCAAGCTCGATTAAAGGCCAAATCGGTGCAGGCTTCTTGGGTAATGGACCTTCTTTTACCAAAAAAATGTGAAATTGGCCTTGTCTGTACTCTTACTCAAACAGTTTTTGTCCGATCGTCTTCAAACTTGGTTACAACACTTATGGGCATAATATCTAGGCCAAGTTCGATTAAAGGCCAAATCGGTGCAGGGCTTCTTGGGTTATGGTCCTTCTTTTACCAAAAAATATGTGAAATTGGCCAAAAACTGTTTGAGTTAGAGTACAGACAAATATTGGACGCCGCCGCCCGCACGCCCAGGGTGTTATCATAATACGTCCCGTTTTTCAACGGGCGTATAAAAACAGGACGTATTATGTGAACACCCTTGGCGGGCGGGCGTGCGGCGGCGTCCAGTAATTTGTCGGTACTATAACTCAAACAGTTTTTGTGTGATCGTCGTCAAACTTGCTGACAATGCGTATGGGTGTAATACCTGTTCCAAGTTCGATTATAGGTCAAATCGGTTTAGGCCTTCTTGGGTTATGGTCCTTCTTTTACCAAAAAAAATGCGAAATTGGCCTTGTCTGTTCTCTTACTCAAACCGTTTTCATCTGATCGTCTTCAAACTTGCTGACAATGCTTATGGTGTAATATCTAGGCCAAGTTCAATTATAGGCCAAATCGGCGCAGAGCTTCTTGGGTTATGGTCCTTCTTTTACCAAAAAAAAAAATGTGAAATTGGCCTTGTCGGTATTCTCACTCAAACAATTTTCATCTGATCGTCTTCAAACTTGCTGATGATGCTTATGTGTGTAATATCTAGGCCAAGTTCAATTATAGGCCAAATCGGCGCAGGTCTTCTTGGGTTATGGTCCTTCTTTTACCAAAGAAAATGTGAAATTGATCTTGTCTGTACTCTTTCTCAAACAGTTTTCATCTAATCGTCTTCAAACTTGCTAACAATGCTTGTGGGTGTAACATCTAGGCCAAGTTCTATTATAGGCCAAATCGACACAGGCCTGCCTGGGTTATGGTCCTTCATTTTTTCGCAAAAAATGTGAAATTGGTCTTGTCTGTACTCTTACTCGAACAGATTTCTCCTAACTCAAACAGTTTTCGTCCGATCGTCTTCAAACTTGGTGACAACAATTGTCAAAGATATATAGTTTGTGATTATAAAGATTAGTTAAATGATGATCGTTTAAAAATGTTTTGAAATAATGTGGGCTTTTATTTCATAATCAATATGTTTTGTCACTAGTCTAGCACAACCAAGACGGGCGTATTTTACACATCGGGATGTAAAGAGTCTTAGGAGAGCGCAACGAGTCTTACAAACCCCTACGATGAAACACCACGTTCTGATACGCTGTGTTAAGGTGTGATAAGTTACCATGCGTTCTACTACGATTAGCACGCTCCATCACGCCCTGTTAAAATCAATTATTGAATCGGGACAATCGTGGCCAAATTTTTGACTGTCAAAAATTCGCTGTGATGTTCAAGATGCTCTCGATTCCTCCATGCTTCCCCAAGATCATCACGATTAGATTTTACGACCTCCTACGATTCCCTACGCTCGCCACGATACTTCTCAATCGTGGTCATCGTGGCTGACTGTAAATGCAACATTCAAATCACTTTATTTGTGTGGGGGGGGGCGGGGGTTCTTCAAAAAAACATTACCCCACCCACTGCGTAAAACATGTTGTGAAATAAGTCAAAATGTACATGCTTTTGATATTTCCATGATAGTTCTGTGTACAGATGCAAATATTGAATTTTGTCTAACCGCCAATATTTGCAGCCAAAATCCACACATTGAAGCCTTGTCTTTCTCTTAAACATGACCTATCGCATTACTAAAGCCTGGGGAAATTATTGCTAAACACTCACATTGTTCGAGGGATATAATTACAAAGCCCTGGACTCTGACGCCTCCTGATCAAAAGTAAATAACAAGAGCATCGCCATACGGGGCAATATACGCCCGAAGGCAAAAGGACAGCACAGAACAAAAAATTGAAACAATCCCCCCAAGAGTGACAGAGCGGAAGGGAAACAAAGTCATATGACCTTTAACCCCTAAGTGTGACCTTGACCTTAAAGCAACCCCTACAGAACATGCGCTCTGCACGTCATCTTGATGTGGTGAACATTTGTGTCAGGTTTCTTTAAAATCCTTCAAGAGGTTCAAGAGTGACAGAGCGGAAGAGAAACAAAGTCATATGACCTTTAACCCAAAGTGTGACCTTGACCTTAAAGCGTCCCCTCCAGAACATGCGCTCTGCACGTTGTCTTGATGTGGTGAACATTTGTGTCAGGTTTCTTTAAAATCCTTCAAGAGGTTCAAGAGTGACAGAGCGGAAAGGAAACAAAGTCATATGACCTTTAACCCCTAAGTGTGACCTTGACCTTAAAGCAACCCCTACAGAACATGCGCTCTGCACGTCGTCTTGATGTGGTGAACATTTGTGTCAGGTTTCTTAAAAATCCTTCAAGAGGTTCAAGTGTGACAGAGCGGAAGGGAAACAAAGTCATATGACCTTTAACCCCTAAGTGTGACCTTGACCTTAAAGCGACCCCTCCAGAACATGCGCTCTGCACGTTGTCTTGATGTGGTGAACATTTGTGTCAGGTTTCTTTAAAATCCTTCAAGAGGTTCAAGAGTGACAGAGCGGAAAGGAAACAAAGTCATATGACCTTTAACCCCTAAGTGTGACCTTGACCTTAATGCGACCCCTCCAGAACATGCGCTCTGCACGTCGTCTTGATGTGGTGTAAATTTGTGTCAGGTTTCTTTAAAATCCTTCAAGAGGTTCAAGAGTGACAGAGCGGAAGGGAAACAAAGTCATATGACCTTTAACCCCTAAGTGTAACCTTGACCTTAAAGCGACCCCTCCAGAACATGCGTTCTGCACGTTGTCTTCATGTGATGAACATTTGTGTCAGGTTTCTTAAAAATCCTTCAAGAGGTTCAAGTGTGACAGAGCGGAAGGGAAACAAAGTCATATGACCTTTAACCCCTAAGTGTAACCTTGACCTTAAAGCGACCCCTCCAGAACATGTGTTCTGCACGTTGTCTTGATGTGATGAACATTTGTGTCAGGTTTCTTAAAAATCCTTCAAGAGGTTCAAGTGTGACAGAGCGGAAGGGAAACAAAGTCATATGACCTTTAACCCCTAAGTGTGACCTTGACCTTAAAGCGACCCATCCAGAACATGCGCTCTGGACGTTGTCTTGATGTGGTGAACATTTGTGTCAGGTTTCTTTAAAATCCTTCAAGAGGTTCAAGAGTGACAGAGCGGAAGGGAAACAAAGTCATATGACCTTTAACCCCTAAGTGTGACCTTGACCTTAAAGCGACCTCTCCGGAACAAGCGCTATGCACGTCGTCTAGATGTGGTGAACATTTGTGTCAGGTTTCTTTAAAATCCTTCAAGAGGTCAAGAGTGACAGAGCGGAAGGGAAACAAAGTCATATGACCTTTAACCCCTAAGTGTGACCTTGACCTTAAAGCGACCCCTCCAGAACATGCGCTCTGCACGTCGTCTTGATGTGATGAACATTTGTGTCAGGTTTCTTAAAAATCCTTCAAGAGGTTCAAGTGTGACAGAGCGGAAGGGAAACAAAGTCATATGACCTTTAACCCCTAAGTGTGACCTTGACCTTAAAGCGACCCATCCAGAACATGCGCTCTGCACGTTGTCCTGATGTGGTGAACATTTATGTCAGGTTTCTTTAAAATCCTTCAAGAGGTTCAAGAGTGACAAAGCGGAAGGGAAACAAAGTCATATGACCTGTAACCCCTAAGTGTGACCTTCACCTTAAAGCGACCCCTCCAGAACATGCGCTCTGCACGTCGTCTTGATGTGATGAACATTTGTGTCAGGTTTCTTTAAAATCCTTCAAGAGGTTCAAGAGTGACAGAGCGGAAGGGAAACAAAGTCATATGACCTTTAACCCCTAAGTGTGACCTTGACCTTAAAGCGACCCCTCCAGAACATGCGCTCTGCACGTCGTCTTGATGTGGTGAACATTTGTGTCAGGTTTCTTTAAAATCCTTCAAGAGGTACAAGAGTGACAGAGCGGAAGGGAAACAAAGTCATACGACCTTTAACCCCTAAGTGTGACCTTGACCTTAAAGCGACCCCTCCAGAACATGCACTCTTCACGTCGTTTTGATGTGGTGAACATTTGTGTCAGGTTTCTTTAAAATCCTTCAAAAGGTTCAAGAGTGACAGAGCGGAAGGGAAACAAAGTTATATGACCTTTTACCCCTACGTGTGACCTTGACCTTAAATAGACCCCTCTAGAACATGCGCTCTGCACGTCGTCTTGATGTGATAAACATTTGTGTCAGGTTCCTTTAAAATCCTTCAAGAGGTTCAAGAGTGACAGAGCGGAAGGGAAACAAAGTCATATGACCTTTAACCCCTAAGTGTGACCTTGACCTTAAAGCGACCCCTCCAGAACATGCGCTCTGCACGTCGTCTTGATGTGGTGAACATTTGTGTTAGGTTTCTTTAAAATCCTTCAAGAGGTACAAGAGTGACAGAGCGGAAGGGAAACAAAGTCATATGACCTTTAACCCCTAAGTGTGACCTTGACCTTAAAGCAACCCCTCCAGAACATTCGCTCTGCACGTCGTCTTGATGTGGTGAACATTTGTGTCAGGTTTCTTTAAAATCCTTCGAGAGGTTCAAGAGTGACAGAGCGGAAGGGAAATTGCTAACGACAGACGGACAGACAGACGGACAGACGGACGGACGGACGGACGGACAGACAGACAGACAGACAGACAGACGGACACAGAGGCCATAACATAATACGGCCCTTCGGGCGTATAATAAAAAGTGGACAACTATGTCTCTTAAAGTAGTTCATTTATTTACATATTGATGTAAATGAAAAAATAAAGACTTAAAAATAGTATAATTCAAGAATACTGCCCCAAAAGGAGGACATTTTATAAAATAATTTTATACTATTATCATTTAGCCCGATTCACAACAAAGTGACACTATAGCTAATATATACAATACAATGGCAAATTAAATACTTTTTTGAAAAATATTCCTGTCTAAATAAGAGATTAATATACTATGCAAAATAAAAACGCCTATAAGTCTACATATGCAATATATACAGTGTTCCCAGAAATTATTGAGAAGCACACTTTAATAGCGAAATTGCACATTTCTGTATGGGAAAAATGTTTTTATTTTGCATGTCGATGAAAAAATTGCCTAAAAAAAGAAAGGGGGTAGGGTAGTAAAAGGCGCTATTTTCGAAAACTCAAGAGATATTAACTCCAAAATACATCAATACATAAACTCTGAACACGTTATTAATACCGTTTCACTTGATTTAACAAGAGGGTCATGATGGCCCTATATCGTTCACCTGATTATAAATGAGGCCGTGCACAGTTTTCACCAAAGGGAATAATTCGAATTATCTTGGTAGAAAATCAATATTAATGCTACAAACCAATTATCGTCAATTTTGCCCCAGAATTTGAAAAATCTTGGTAGAGGACCACTAGATGATGTTACATACCAAATATCAATTTGACAAAGATCTAGGCATTGTAGTTTTAGACAAGAAGCTTTTTATATGTTTTCCCTATATAAGTCTATGCAAAACTGGTGACCCCAAGGCGGGGCAAATTTTGACCCCAATGGTGCAATTTGAGCAATCTTGGTAGGGGACTACTAGATGATGCTAATTACCAAATATCAAAGCTCTAGGCATTGTAGTTTTAGACAAGATTTTTATGTTTTCCCTTTATAAGTCTATGTAAAATGGTGACCCCAGGGCGGGCCAATTTTGACACCAGGGGCATAGTTTGAGCAATTACTTCATCCCCTAATACCACGTACAATCTGACAAAATTTCATCGAAAACAGTTTGAGAGAAGATGATGTTTAAAAGTGTGAACGGAAGGACGGACATACAGACAGTGTCAGAGTGATCACAATAACTCACATTGAGCACTTTGTGCTCAGGTGAGCAAACAAGAGGGTCATGATGGCCCTATATCGCTCACCTGATTATAAATGAAGCCCTGCACAATTTTCACCCAGGGGCATATTTTGAACAATCTTAGTAGGAAACCACTAGATGATGCTACATAACAAATAGCAAAGCTCTAGGCATTGCAGTATAAGACAAGAAGATTATTGTATGTTTTCCCTATATAAGTCTATGTAAAAACCTGATCCCGGATAGGGCCAATTTTGAGCACAGGGGCTTAATTTGAACAATCTTGGTAGAGGACCACTAGATGATGCTACATAACAAATATCAAAGCTCTAGGCATTGTAGTTTTAGACTAGAAATTGTTTTATATATTTTCCCTATACAAGTTTATGTTAAACTCGTGACCCCGGGCGAGACCAATGTTGACCCAAGGGGCATAATTTGAACTATCTTGGTTAGGGACTACTAGATGATGCTACATACCAAACATCACAGCTCAAGGCATTGTAGTTTTAGACAAAAAGATTTTTATATGTTTTTCCTATATAAGTCTATGTAAAACGACGACTCCTGGGGCAGGGCCAATTTTGACCCCAGGGCCAATTTTGACAACAGGTCCATAATTTGAACAATCTTGGTAGAAATGCTGCATAACAAATATCAAAGCTCTAGGCATTGTAATTTTAGACAAGAAGATTTTTATATATTTTCCCTATATAGACCCTTTCAATTAAGCGATAATCGTATGTACAGAGTTACCTCCCGTAAACCGGATGTGACGTAAAGCGAGAGCTCTACAAATTAACGACACTATACACGCAGTAGCGAAGAGATTATTTAATCGCTTTTTTCGTTAATTGCATGTTTTGTAGCTGTACTAACAATGTATGTATAATATGTGACATGCTTTGGATGTGGAGGAAACGTGTGATTTCTCGGATTTTTTATCCATTAACAATGGTCAATTATCGGGCGTTAATTTCCAAAAAGATCTGTAGTTGTATAAATGCTGTTTTGTAATTCGGTTGATTGTCATGCACATTTCGTACATTAAATTGAGCGTTAGTGCTAAGATACAGTGTATATTTGTACTTTGATAAATGTATATTTTGCCGGGAATAAAAAGCGCAAGTATTTTCACATGGTGCTTTCAATACTACACCATTAGACCCAGTTAACTCTGGATCATTGCTATGTCTCATTTCTTTTTACCAATACAATTCACAAGTTATGTGCTGTTTATTATGGATTGTAATAAAACAAAGACATAATTATTTTGGCCTTTGAATAAAACTACACGTATATTAAAGCCACAACGATTTATTGGAATGTCCTATCTGGTTAATATATGCCATTTCTGTCAAATTCGGCGTAAAAAGCTGTATTAATGACGATTATGATATTAGTTGATTGTTATAAATTAATTTAAAAAATACATTATTTATATACCACTGCTCTTCAAACTAACATCACAATTAACAATATTTTGTTTTTAATATAAGAATTATAAATCTTAATTCACAAATTTGAAAAGTGACCTAAACTGCAATTCGAGTGATGGGAAAAACATAACAAATTAAAGTGATACAGATACTTCAGAAGTTAAGGTGCTAAAACCCGAATGCATAAATAAAATCTTGTCAGATGATAAGGTGCTAAAACCCTAACGCATAAATAAATCTAAGTCAATATTGTGCTGTATAATTATATAACGATTTGCAATAAACAGCATAGATCCCCTAATATCAAGATAAGCCACCAAGACCATACTCTAAATTAGTTTAACAGCAGGGAACTAATATACAACCAGTCAGTACTAGGTTGTCACCATCTGTCATCTTAATATACATGTACATTATATTGATCAGTGTTTTACTTTAAATGATTGACATTGATTGACACTTTTAAATCAACGTTTGGGTTACTTTTATAAAAAAGTATAAATTATATTTATCCTAACCACGGAGGTCTCTCTAATTCCGTGTCCGAACAAAAAGTGTAAATTAATGGACATGCACCTGTATGACTTGTGCTACAATGCTCATTTTTATGTTTCACATATATTTTATTGCAATATTTTTTACACGTAGACACCATTTAAAATAAATAAAGCACTTTTCTCATTTACTTGTATGTGAATTTCAAATGAACAAAGGTTTCATGATGGAAGAGTAAGATTTGGAACAGACTACATTGTATTGGCAAACAATTTAGTTTTACCTACATATAACTGAATTTTGCGTAGAATTGATTCTGATTTTAAGTTATTCGTCGTGTTAACTTTTCCGGTGATTCCTTACTTTCTTTGATTGCAGTAAACAACACACCAATGCACTCGTGTTAACACTTAACAAGTAAGCACATGCGGACATGTAAAATCATGCCGTCTGGATTTTATGAAAAACTATACCTAGAAAGAAATTTCCTCCTGTGTAAATTAACGTTAAATTTCTGGCTGGATAGTCGTACTTTTGATATAGCTAATATTCTATACTTTTATGATGTGTGATGAATTATTAAAATACACAATTTCTTTATGCTAGTATAAATGTAAGTCAGGTTTCAATGAGTGGATTGTGCGTGCGTGATGCATGGTATTTAGGTTCGAAAAGCATGGCTCTCCTTTTAAAACTTTAATAATATCTTTTCTGCAATATAATTGTTGGAAAGCTTAGTCTACACAGTTCTTAAAACTGCAAATAATAAACATTTTGAGCAAGTTAGATGCCAATTGTTGAGTATTGAATTCACTTCTTTATTTTTACATTTTTTCGCCCTTGAAATTTTTGTTCCGACAACATGGCTTTTTATGTTTTATTATTGAAAATACATTAACAAAAGTAACATTATTAAAAAGTCTATATGATCTTGTTTTCGCAAGTGTTCATCTTTTAAAAATCGACAGAGTAAAACGTGATTTACAGCGGTTTAAAGTTGACACATTTTTTATTACCTCTACACGCTAACGGTAATCGGCTCGTGTATTCGCTTTGAGCCCTCGTATGACGTCATCAAAGGGAGACAATTTAATTAAATTGAAAGGGTGTATAAGTCTATGTAAAACGGTGACCCCCCGGGGCAAGGTTAATTTTGACCCGAGGGCCATAATTTGAACAATCATGAGGACCACTAGATGATGTTACATACCAAATATCAAAGCTCTAGGCATTGTAGTTTTAGACAAGAAGATTATTTTATGTTTTCCCTATAATTCTATGTAAAACCGTGACCCCCGGGGCGAGGCCACTTTTTTTAACAATCACTAAATCCCCCAAAATTTAAATCCTGGCAAAATTTCATCAAAATTGGCCAAATGGTTACAGAAAAGATGTCGTTTGAAAGTGTGGACGAACGGACATACAGACGGCTAGACAGACGGATGGACGACGGACGGTGAGTGATCACAATAACTCACCTTGAACACTTTGTGCTCAGGTGAGCTAAAAACAATTGGGTAAATCTTATTGAATGCCTAAAATGACATTTTGTGGTTAAAAAATACCAAAAATATACCTTTTTTGGGGTAAAATCGAGAATATGCATTAGGGCCAAATGATGGAAGTTCCTTACAATTTAATCATTTGTTTATTTTGACTTAACCTTTAGAGAAAAGAGCTGCAAAACAGTGCCCGACAATTCTTTTTATAAATTTCCTTACTGAATTTTCAAACACAACCCCCATGTTTGGTGGCAGTAATTTGCTGGACCCCAGGTCCAATTAGCAGCTCCATGTAGTTTAGAGCCTACACAAGGGGTATAACCTAAAGCATGGAGAATGGTGGTTTAAGTAAGACTTTCCATGGAGATTGGTGCCAATGGCCGATATTTTGATGTTTTTTTGTCACTTGACGGACACATTGGCACCAATCTCCATGGAAAGTCTTACTTAAACCACCATTCTCCATGCTTTAGGTTATACCCCTTGCTACACGTTCTCGCTGAGTTTGCATTTTTGTCAATAGGTTGGTTCAAGTGTCAATTATGAAATATCTCGAAATAATTTCATGTTAAATAAAGTATCTAAATAAGGCATTGTTTGCAAAAGCAAAACTTGCAAACTTTACAACCTGTGCGTTAAAACTAATGTTGCCACGACAACCATTGAATTGTCTGTACTGAAACCATTGGCGAATCATATCAAAATTGCATACCTAACTTATATAAATGAAAACAGTTGTTAGTATCTCAAATAAATATTTACACCATTTTGAAAACACCTTAATATTTTAATAATTTCTGGGAACACTGAAGCGCTCATATTGGGCTACTAAAACACAATAATTACACAGCATGGTCCAACATTTTTGCTGACGAACAGAAGTCCCCGATCTTCACAGTAATGATATGATGATTTAATGAAGCTTACAATTGCCCTTTAACATGGACATGTAAGCCACCTTTTCTGCCAGTTTTAGGCTGTGAATGAAGAAAACGTGGGAAACATGCAGCGTTTGAAGGCAATTCTAAGGTTCATTTACAGTACATACATGCATTATCAGAACAGAACATACCTTTTATTGAACCAAGTCGTAAATACTGCACATGAGTAAACACAATACTAGTATACATCAATGGTACATTTATAAATATAATACAATTCAGGTGTATGATTGGAAATAAATTATTCTAAATCAAGTCTAAATAAGTATGGATAATTATGTTTTTGTTTTTCATGGGTTTTGGTTACGTAAATTACTTAAAAATATAATTATATATTAAAACGGAGCAATACATTTTGTTTGTATTGTAACATTCATGATTTATTGTATGTAGAGAGTATGGAGTTTAACCATTCTTCTAGCTCACTATTTGTTCGTTCGTGCTCTTATACAAAACCAAATACAACTTGCACTCGATCCTTTGCACTATATCATCCTTCTTACACACATGTAGACAATAACACAATGCAGTTTATAGACAGGTCAATAATATACAAGTTGATTGATATACATATTTAACAAATTTTGAAATAAAATAAAGACTTTCTTGGGGTATTCTAAATTTATTTTTTATAAGAGAGGTCACCCACTTATATTTCAACAGTTTTGAACATGCCATATTTTCAACATGACATTGTATAGTCGAAAAGTCAAACAACAACACATATAATGAAAGTGGCTGCTAACCCATAATGTCAAATTCTTGGTAAGGTTGTAGATATTTCTCATATAGCAGCCTGTCATGTACTGTATATATCTCAATGATAATGTGTCATCTTTTCAGAGGTGACAAAGTTATCGATATAACCTTTCTAAAGTATTATAAATGGAGGTTAAACGATTGTAATATTTGTGAAATTTCTGTTGAGGTAGTTACAATGGACACTACTAACTTCGTTGAAAACCATATTTTAGTTATTTGGTTGTTCGTAGTCAGCATACACCCAATGAGTAAAATTATCAAACAAATAGTCACGTTTTGGCATTTTTTTGTTATTTCATTTATGGGCCCAACAACACTAAAACGGTACACTAATGTTTCAACCTCCTCTTGGCGATTCGTTGGGAGAGTTTTGCCTTCAAAAGTCAAAAGCAACATCCTCTACAAAATTGGCAATTTCGGTTGGAACCATATTGCAAATATAAAAAAAAATTGCATATGATGCCTGACACAATATTTTTCACTGTTCAAAAGAGACATTTTATTTATATCAGGTCAGAAAGAAGATATATATCATTCAGCACTGTTCAAATATAAGTGGGGCACCTCTCAGAAAAGAACAAGTGACATATAAGGTATCTTGTTATAGACATAAATCCTTGTCAGTTTCAACAAAATTACCACGAAAAGCATGTGCTTTAAAAACATTGTGCCTTCTTTGGCATATTCAAGTGAAACTAATATTCAAATAATTCAATTATAAGTGTAAAAATAGAGCAGGAATTACTTGTAATATGTGCAATTATTTTTCATTTGCAAACGGAATTTAACTTGTAATACTTGAAATATAGTCTACACACGTTGAGTGATCTTGACCTCAAATCAAATGTTCAAGTTTTTGGTACAAAAGTGACCCATTGAAATTGCAAAAATGCTGATTATTAAATAGATCGATATATTAGTAAAGTCAAATATCAGAAATCACGTCCATATGAAAAGAAGGTCACATGGTCGACAACAATTTTACAGTAATTTCTAAATTTAACAAAAAATAAATATGTATAACAAAGTTATAAATTTGGCATTTGACCTCTTACTGTGACATTGACCTTTAAGATAGGAACCTGTGGGTTGGTCATGCCACTCCATTTTATGAAAGTGAATATTCATGCCTGAAGAACATGTTGGAGGCTTTATTTTAAATGTGCTTTAATTACGTTTAATGTGTACTCCAGATTAGGTGTTTAGACATCAGTGAACGTCAACAACAGACGTTTGATCCTTACTGGGTGTCACCCTTGTCCCAGTCTTATAGTCAATGCAAGTTGTGTATCTGCTATTCATAATGTAGAGTATGGTACTAGATAACTAATTCAACATAACTATAACAGGAATTATGTAATAGATACAGTACTAGTTTTTTATCAAAAGTGTCCTCTTACAACCGTTATAGGATAGTTTTGTAAGGACTAACAAGAAATTGTCCGAGGCGAAGCCGAGGATAATTTGTTGTTCGTCCTTACAAAACTATCCTATAACGATTGTAAGAGGACTCTTTTGATAAAAAAATAGTACTTTATCTTACTTATACTCATCCAAAAAGTAAATGATCTCCAGAGAGACAATGGTTAGCACAATCAATTCTAGCACAATTAATGAGCAGAACACATATTGAATTTTAGAAAATATGACTCTATGAAACATAATAACCTTGGCCTGACACATCTGAGGGATTAACTGTCATATAGGTTGAGTAAAAATCAAGAACTTTTAATACAAGATTACACAAGCAATTATTTTCCACATTCATGGATTAAGGCTTGATGCACAAAGGTATATAGCATATTATTTGTCTTCATTTTTAAAAAATAAAATAAATGATTATCATTGTCATGGTCGGAATTATTTATAAAATTAATGTTTATTTCCAAAAAGGATCATGTTAGCCGATTCTTATATATCTAAAACTTCTCAGTTGATGTTAAGACAGTGTGTTTTATTTTATAGATATTAAAAAATGTTTGTATTATAATAGCGCCGTAATGAATTGACACATGTTCTAATTTAATCATTCATTTTCATAGGGCTTCATAATTTGATGATTACTAACCACAATATAATGTTGTATTCGAGTGATTCTAAGTGGCATCACGTGTGTTCATGAAAACAAGTAGAAATTTATAACTGCTTTCGATCATTGTATAATAATAATTCAGGATTCTTGTCTGTTGCACAATGTATATTAAATTTTGTATACATTGTTTATAGGTTTGCTGTATTTCTCCTGATAACCAATAACGTAAAATCATTCAATTTTGATGGATTTTGCTCTCAACTTTGTGGACAGCAATATTAAAGGATTAGCCATTGCCCTATAATTGTTCGGGTGTAGATAAATTGTGATTATTTTGTTTTAGTATTTAGTTCAACCAAGACTAAAAAATATAATATAAAAAATTAACGCTACAGTTCTTTGTTTTATTATTAAGATTCACAAAAGACACTAATCAAAATGTAATGCTGCAAATTTGATTAGTTTACAGTAGCACAGTCATGTTAATCCCTCGTTGTGTGTTTTTACAATTTTTAGTCTTCAGGCAATCAGTAGTGACATTTATTTAACTGTGTATGTGGTTATGCAAATCAGAAATAGTTTGAAGCTTAAATTGACCAATCATTTTCTGAGAAAATGTCTCACAAAAGTGTACATTTACAAAAATAATGTACACTATATGAATGGAGTCAGTGGGCATGACAGAGTATAATTATTTTCAATGTCATTAAGTATTTTAAATTCCTTACACACATCATTACACAAATCATATTAGCCATGCATCAACTTTACCCTAATTTAGTTTTTTTAATACTACATATTTTAAGATTATTTACAAAAAAAGTAAAGCAATTTTAATTAAATCAGAACCATTAAACTTATAAGAGGGTTCAAAGTGCCAAAATCTCCTTGTCTTAAACTACAATGCATAGAGATTTTATATTTGGTAACATCGTCAATTCTTACTTCTTAGAAGGTGTAAATGATTTCTAAGGTCACCTTTTAGACAGGTGAGTAACCTAAGGCCCTTTTGGCCCTCTTGTTTAAAAGTTTGTTTTTAATCAGTTGGCATGTCAACCTGAGTTATAAATATATTTCAATTATTTTATTAGGATATTTCAGGAAGGACCACCCAAGGAATGAAATTTGCTAAATGGTTTAGTAGGAGAGGTTTGAATGAACATTGTTGATGCACGAAGCTAAAAATTAGGTACTGCTAGTTAGTCTAGTATCTGTTTATATCTTTCTCTAATTAGACCTAATCACCAAATTTTTTAAAGAACCATTCACAGGTTTTCAAATCAATTGTATTGCCTGAATCATCCTCACAGTCATCATGTTTGTGTTTAGATTTGCAGACAATTCTTTTCGAATAGTCTGTTAACTTCTGGTAATCATGTATCTGGGACATTTTCTCATGAAACCCACTTTTCAAATAACCTGGAGAACCTGGTGACTTTGCAAAAAATATTCTGTGATTAAGAACCATCCAAAACACTAAAATTGGCCTAAACATATTTATATGATTCATTTTCCTTTTTTTGTATTTTTGTAACCTAGATACAACCAGCTTGTCATCTACAGGATTGTATATAACAAATCGAAAAGACATCTTATCCATAATAATTGATGGGATATAACATCCTTTTTCTCTATGGCGATTATATTCAGTAAAAGCAAACACAACAGCTTGAGACACAACTTGATTAAGGCCCTGACTTGTACCTGAAAATTTCACTTCCACATTAGTTCGATCTCCAGGGCTTCCATCTGTCTCATCATCTGTTTCATCATCTATTTCATCATCTGTTTCATCATCTGTATCATCCTCATCTGTACTTTTCTCTGAACTTTCCAAATCTTCTGTCACAGTAACTGCTACAGTGTTGCCATTTGCTGGATTTCCAGCAATTATGTCTAATTCTCCATACCATGTGGTCTCAGAACCTGAATAAATAAAAATCATTCCACATGAGCTCTTAAGGACATTTCATACAGTAAGTTTTCCGATGATTGTATGAAAAAATAGGCACAATTAATAAATGCTTAATCAATATTTGAAATAAAACAAGACTGCACTCAATAAACGCTTATGTCCCTTATGATTTGGCAACGGGCATAGCCTATATTAGCCCTCTCCTGGCCTATATTTCATTGAGAATGAAGATGAAGATTGGATCAAAACGGTGACCTCTATAGTGAACACAAGGTTTTTCTTAGATTTGACCTAGTGACATAGTTTTTGACCCCACATGACCCAGTTTTGAACTTGACTTCGATTTTATGGATAACAACATTCTGACCAAGTCTCATGAAGTTTGTATCACCTCTAGAATAAACACAAACCAATTGTCGACGGACGATATACGAAGAATGATCACAAAAGCTCATCTTGCGACTATTGACAGGTGAGATAAAAAGTTCTAATACTTTATCCATGCAAGATTGATAAATAGGTATGTTGCAGTGCTAATTAAGGGGTCAAGGGCCCTTTTGCGACTTCTTTTTTCAAGACAAGAGTGCCAAAATGTCACAAAATACGCCCGTCATGGTTGTGCTAGTAGGACCATAACCCAAGAATGCCTGCACCGATTTAGCCTATAATCGAACTTGGCCTAGATATTACACCCATTAGCATTGTCAGCAAGTTTGAAGACGATCAGACCAAAACTGTTTGAGTTAAAGTACAGACAAATTACTGGACGTCCCCGCATGGCCGCCTGGCTGCCTGCATGCCGCCCGCCAAGGGTGTTCACATAAAATGTCCCTTTTTTCAACGGGCGTATAAAAATGACATAAAATGTCATAATGTTTTTGAAAAGTATTTATTTGTAACCAAATCAATATTTTTGGTACTATAATGAATTATTTTTGGTATATATCAACACACATTTCTATTGACTTTTGAAATTTCAGAGCCATTCCCCAACTTCTTGACAAAACACTGCTAACACCAACATATCATATACATGAAGGTACAGTAAAATAGGAAAAAATGACATGTTGCCTTGCTTCTTTAAGTGCAATTACCACAGTATTGTGTCTCTTTTCAATGAAAAAGCCGGAAAATTGTGAGAAAAAAAATTGAGAAAATCAGTATAATTTTTCCTTTTTATGTTTTTCTTATAATTGCTAGTCACGTCATATTTTTTATTTTTCGAACGGTGTTAATTAAAGTGTACCTTTTTCTAAAAAGTAACATTAAACATAGATTTCTGTTCTACATCTTGTGCTATAATGACTCAATAATCAGTACCTTCATTTTGATAAATTTTGTATTAAAATCACATTCTATATAACAACGGCCCAAAATCGCCAATCTGAATTTTTTCACAAGTTTGGTCAAAAGATTATTCCCTATTAATTATTAAAATGGGTATAGGTAACCGAAGTAATAACTCTTCATTTCATGAAAACAGAATGAAGATGCAGCCTCTATTTCAGGCATAGTTTTCATATTATTTGCTCTGTGGATCAAATATTCCAACCAGAATAATCCATGTTCCCATATATCCTAGATGGTATCGTAACAAACCTGTTGATCAATTCTTATGACATCCAATGCAAAATGCAGCCTCTATGCTTTAACAAAGAACATGATAATTATGTCCTCAATGATCAAAAGCAACACAGTACAAGAGTAACTTCATGTAGTTCAGACACCTTTTTATAACATAAACAAGAGCAATGATCACATGGCCATCCCTACCAAATGAACTTACTTGTGTATGGGAACATTTGTTTTACTAGAGTTGAAGCATTACTCTAAAAAGTAAGTATTTAAATGGTTTGTACATATGCTCGGGACAAACAGTTATTATTAAAATACTTAAAGGGAGATAATTAAAAATGTAGGACAGACAGAGTTATGGTTTTTGGTTACTTTACTTCTCCAAGTTGCTATCTATTTATATTTCAAGTTTCAAGTCAATATGTAAAATAGTTTTGAAGATACGCCCTGGACAAAATTTCACAATAAAACACTAAAGGGGAGATAATTCAAAATTTAAGACAGACAAAGTTATGGTTCTAGGTCACTGCATTCTCCAAGTTGTCATCTATTTATATTTCAAGTTTCAAGTCAAGGTCTTAGATAGACTTGAAGATACGCTCCGGACAAAATTTTATCATAAAAATACTAAAGGGGAGATAATTCAAAATTTAAGACAGACATAGTTATGGTTCTTGGTTAATATCTTAAATAGTTTTCAAGATATGATATGGATAAAATTTGTGACAGAGTCATACTTTGAGTGCATTCAAGTTTATTCTAAGATTTGACCAAGTGACCTAGAACCAACATGATCCATGTTTGAACTTAGACATCAGTAAGACAAACATTCAAACTAAGTTTCATGAATATCAAATCAAAACTGGGGTCTCTAGTCTATAGAGTAAACACAATTTTTTTAGAATTTGACCTAGTGACCTAGTTTTAAAACTGGCATGACCCAAATTTGAATTTCATGCAGAGAAACATGGGGATAAAAAAATACTATTCTTCTGTTAGTGAGAATACAATTAAGGATTGAAGTGACAAGTATCCCTGTTATTTGTTAGTTGACTTGAACTTTCGAGGGTGAAATTTTATTGGTACCCAATTGCAATCACAAAATACCCAACAAGAGGGCCCAATGGACTCTGGGTTGCTCACCTCTGGAACATAAGTCTTGATATCAGTTACTTACATTCTGACCAAATTTCATGAAGATTGGGTAAAACAGAGGTCTCTAGAGTGAGCACAAGGTTTGACCTAGTGATATAGCCTCACGGAACCAATTATCGACAGGTACCAATTATCGACAATTTTTTTAATTTTGCCTAATTTTTCCTTCATACTTTGAAACTGAAAAAAGTTTTCTTGCGCATAAACAGGCATATTGACAAGTTTCTCCGAAATAGGTCAGTGACAAATGTTGAGCCTCGTTTTCAAACTGAGGACAGCAGACGATCGCTTTAAAATAATTCCTCACATGGTCTACAGGCCTTAAGAAATTGCAAAATTCACCAAGGAATATTTGTTTCCATGCTTTTTTGACAACAACCCTGCAAGTAACTCTTTGTGTTTCAAAACAGTTGCTGTTTTTATTCTCACAAACTTCTAATATTAGACCTAGTGACCTAGTTTTTGACCCAAAATGACCCAGTTTCAAACTTGGCCTGGATTTCATGGATAACAACACTCTGACAAACTTATATGAAGATTGGATCAAAACCATGACCTCTGGAGTGTACGTACACAAGGTTTTTCTAAGATTTGAACTAGAGACCTAGTTTTTGACCCCACATGACACAGTTTCAAACTTGGCCTTGATTGCATAGAGAACAACATTCTGACCAAGTTTCATGAAGATTGGATCAAATTGGTGACATCTAGAGTGTACACAAGGTTTTTCTAAGATTTGACTTAGTGACCTAGTGTTTGACCCCACATGACCCATGGACGGACGAACAGTGATCACAAAAGCTCACCTCGACACTATGTGACAGGTGAGATAAAAATAACGAAAACAAACCAATCCACATCTTGTCATTTCCTTCCAAAAACTTGCCACAACCACATGGACATTGGTATTTACTCTTCTTTTTGTTTGTAGATGCCTTCCCTATCAGTTTTGAAATCATGTGGATTCCTAGACCAATTTCCAACTCAGCTTCATCTCTTGACTCCTCTAGGACTTTTTCCAGCTTAAGCAAATTATCTTCTTCAAAAAAGTTATTTAGATGTTTTAGTGCTTCTTTTACTTCATCTCCATGTAAATCGAGCTGCAAAACAACAAGTAATGATATATACTATTAGTGAAACAAAAACTTTCAAAAAGACAAGACGGCCCAATGGACCCTGAGGTCGTTGTTATGTTCTATCACCATATGTTATACTGACCAGTATTATAAGTATGTGAGACCTCCATTCTATAAATATACATGTAAAAATTTCCGGAATAAAAGAGTAGCCATTCTAACTCACGTTTATATTCAGTTATATCAGCACTGTAACTACACTGAGGCCAGCCCAGGCAGCTGCATCAGCTAAACTTTGCACACCTAATCTTTTTTTGTGGAAAATTAGTCTTTAACTTATATCTAATAAAATTCCTGAATAACGAACAATATTATTATATTATAATAATAATTATTATTATATAATAATATTAGTGTATTAATTAGTGACCATTATCAATTAAAACAAGATGCCAAAATGCCTCAAAATACGCCCGTCTTGGTTGTGCTAGTGTCAAAAAATATTGATTGTGACATAAAAGCCCATATTATGTCAAAACATTTTTAAACAATCATCTTTAAACTAATCTTTATAATCAGGAACTAGATAAATAATGTTAACAATTGATGTTACCAAGTTTGAAGAGGATCGCACGAAAACTGTTTGAGTTAGGAGAAAACTGTTTGAGTAAAAGTACGGACAAGTCTAATTTCACATTTTTGTGTAAATGAAGGACCATAACCCAAGAAGGCCTGCGCCGATATGGCCTATAATCGAACTTGGCCTAGATATTACACCCATAAGCATTGTCAGCAAGTTTGAAGACGATCTGATGAAAACTGTTTGAGCTAGAGAACAGACAAGGCCAATTTCACATTTTTTGGGGTAAAATAAGGACCATAACCCAAGAAGGCCTGCACCGATTTGGCCTATAATCGAACTTGGCCTAGATATTACACCCATAAGTATTGCAAGCAAGTTTGAAGACGATCGGACAAAAACTATTTGAGCTAGAGTACAGAACAGAACAGAACATATATTTATTAAGACAAGTAACAAGTACATAGTCTACAACTCTTATATACAATGTTTATAAATAAACATGTAATACAAACAAAATACACATGATAAATGGGTAAGTAACGGAAAGAAAAGTTTTTAAAGCATCAATAAGGTTAGTTAACATTTTAGTGTTATATGATCATACAGTATATTTCAAGCACACACAGACACGCGCACCAAAATCTTCCACTCAAAACATACACCTCATTTCATTCAGCGAATACTTGCTCACGCGCGCTCAAAACTTCTCACGGTACATTGACATTTACAATTTATTTAATTATTTACAATTATATTAGCAGTGTTTCTAGATCTAAAAGCTTCCTTCAGGTAAAATGCAAGGTTACATAGGTGATTTTTGTTATTGCTACATAGCAATTCATAGAATTTAAAAAGGCCAATTTCACATTTTTTTGGTAAAAGAAGGACCATAACCCAAGAAGGCCTGCACCGATTCGGCCTATAATCAAACTTGGCCTAGATATTACACCTATAAACATTGTCAGCAAGTTTGAAGACGATCGGATGAAAACTGTTTGAGCTAGAGTACAGACAACCCGGGTGAAAAAGTACCAGGGATTTCCATGGAAATCCCTGGAATTCCATGGTAAAATGTCCGCCTGGAGTATTCGGACTATTTGTCCAGGCTTTTCCAGGGACATTGTGGAAAAAAGTCCAGTCTGAATGAGCCTGGAAAAGCCTGGACATTTGTCCAGACTGCCCGGAAAAGCCTGGACATTTGTCCAGACTGCCCGGAAAAACCTGGATTTTTTTCCACACTCCCTGGAAAAGCCTGGACATTTGTCCAGACTGCCCGGAAAAGCCTGGACTTTTTTCCACACTCTCCCTGGAAAAGCCTGGACAAATGTCCATACTGCCCGGTAAAGCCCGGACATTTGTCCAGCATAGCCTGGAAAAGCCTGGACATTTATCCAGGCTGCCCGGAAAAGCCTGGACATTTATCCTGGGAGTAAGAGGTAAAGGTAGTGGGTTTGATACATGGTCATGCAATGTTCACAATTAAGCTCACCTTAGCATTTATGCAGACAGGGGAGCCTGACAAAACAATTAAAACAATTGAGATTGATCAAGGTGACTATCAGCATTTTAATTTTAGTATTTACATATAACAATTTAATTCAAAATTCATTTTTCATTTTTTCCTTAATTAATCTTTCTTCTTCATCTTGCTTGGCTTTAGCAAATCCCTGATCTTCTCCCTCACGTGAACCGCCGTCGCCCCATATTTTTCCTTCATAATTTCTGAAAAAAGGCATAGTAAACACTCAAGTTGCCTAAATACAACCCAATGGCATTCTTTTTACTAGCTATTAAAGGTGCTTAAGTAAGTTTAAATGAGTCTAAATGAGAACTAATAAATAGTATGATTCATTAAGTGATATATGTCCTTTAACCTGTATTTGTGATATTTTCTACTTGTTAATGGTCAGACTGTCCCATATGCTTAGCATTTACACTATAATGGAACCTTTTAACTACCTTCCTATCAATTATTTTCTTTAGCATCAATTAAATTTTACCATATTTTCATCTTTGAAAGATCCTCCAAAGCCGGCTCTCGTTACCATTTTTTTGGACCCTCAATCCAGACAGGGTCCTACCCCTGCCATACCTCCTCTTTATACAGGTGTCCTCTTTATACAGGTGTCCTCTTTATACAGGTGTCGGAAGAGCCTTTCGGCAGCTTTTCCTAAATCCGGGTACGAATAGTGGGAAATATCTTCCATAAACTGGGTCTGCAAATATAGTTATAATTTTTAATTCTCAATATTTGTCAGTTAGAACTGGGTTAAGATACACCTACATCAGTTTTACTTGTGGCCCATGGTTGTTTATCATTATGGTTTCATCAACAAATACTTATCACCTCCAGACAGCCCATAACAATAAATTCTGATCCAAACATTACAGCATATTTATTATGAAAACAAAACATTGCACAAATAACTAGTATTAACTTAACTTAATGTAATAAGAGCCACCCGAGATGGCTGATTCTCTTTATGAAACAATGAACATGACTGCATCCATTTAAAAAAAAAATGCTGACCTTTATAAACACTCTTACACTTAGTCAGAGCATTTTGCTTATCCGGCTGAGTCCTCGAGATAACAAAGTTTTACTGTATCACAATTGTATGCATCATGTTAGGCAATAAAATTAATACAAGTATTGTATAAATGTATTGGTTAGTTATAAAATATAAACACATCTTACCTGCCATTTGGGCTGCAATCCATTACAGTATATCTCTTAAATTTCCGTCTTCAAGGCTTTTCACAGATTGGAATAAATCCACATGTTCTAAATGTTTATCACCCTATTGATACACTAACATAATACAGCTACTGAGATAAATAGTTTTCCAGTGCTCAAGGAGATAGATCTACATGCCCACAAAACACAAACCACACTTATTTTAGTCAGTAATGAAATCAGCACCTGATTCAAACATTCAAATCTTGTCTCAATGTGTATGGACCAGTCCAATGAACATGCATGGCAGGTAAATCCCAAGTTCTGTAAATCCATTAAATAACCAATTTCTGCGCAGTTATAATTATACTCTTCAAAACATTTACATTCACATTAAATCTTGTTCTAGTTAGTAGAATATATATATCTATACTGATACTTTCTCTGTATTGATATTTATGTTGGTATATGACCCTTTTTTCCTCATTTTCTCAGAAATGGGCTTGTCTCTAGCCAAATAGCTTATCAAATTCTGTTACAGCTGTGGGGCACACTTGGGGTCAAATGGTCAATTGATAATTGTACACACATCAGCACAAACATTAACCCTGCCTATTGGTGCCCCTGGCTTCTTGTTTCAACTGACCGATAAAATTCACCATGTAGAAATGTGGCTTATCAGTAGATTAAATCTTCTAACTTGCAGTACTTGACCAGCAGGTCAGTGAGTCATTCTAGGGTGATAATGTATGTTATATGTTTCAATGGGATGTATTGCATTGATATATATTACATTAAATGCACCAAACATGATCTATTTCACAAGTAATCAGAGTATAAACAAGAAGCAGGCTACAAAAAGGTTCCATACATGTAATCATGTTGAGATAACCATAAAAAAGAAATTGTTATAAAAACAGCAATTCTGCACTAGGCTTAATCAGTATCTAGTATGATGTATTCTTATTCTATATTATGATTCTTTCAATCAGCCTCATATTCATTCATGTCAAACTTTAGTGTTATACAAACAACTTCAAATAGACAGACTCATTAACCCAGAGCTCTTAGTTTCAAATGCTGTTTCAAACAATTTTTACTTCTTTAGTGTTTTATTTCAGTGTATTTGATTCACTCATGATTTAACTATAATAATATAATTGTTAACTACTGTATAATTATGTACATGTAAACCAATTCCCATATTTAGCCTTATATCATTCTTATTACTTGATATTCAGATTCTTCATTTCATCTTCTTTATTTTGAATCAAATTGTGGAGGGGGAAAAAGTATTCATAATGGATTTATGATTTTTAAAACATTTTTCATGTTTTTAGACTTAGAATTTTTCACTCTACTACACCCTGGAAAATGGGCTGTAAAAGTTAAAGTATTTTTCCATGCTTTTCCAGTGTTAAAATTTTCTAAGTTCAAATGTCCAGGGTGTCTGTCAAATAAGTCCAGAGTTTTCCAGGCTTTTACCCTACTTGTCCAGCCTTTTACCATGCTTGTCCAGTCTACCCTGGAAAAGCCTGGTAAAAAAGTACCGCATTTTAAGCCTAAAAACATGGAAAGTTGGTAATTTACCAGGAATTTCCATGAAATTCCCTGGATTTCCATGGAATTCCAGGGATTACCAGTCTGTTTTCCAGGGTCACCCTGGTAAATGTACAGCCGGGAAGGCCAATTACACATTTTTTTGGTAAAAGAATGACCATAACCCAAGAAGGCCAGCACCGATTTGGCCTTTAATCAAACTTGGCCTAGATATTACACCGATAAGCAGTGTCAGCAAGTTTGAAGATGATCGGATGAAAACTGTTTGAGCCAGAGTACAGACAAATTACTGGACGCCGCATGCTCGCCCGCCCGGACGCCATGGGTGTTCACATAATACGTCCCCTTTTTCAACGGGCGTATAAAAAAGGTTACCCATTTTCTAGGGCTCTTTCAGCTGTTAGGCTGCTTAAGCATCCTTTGAAGTTTAACTCCCCTGGTCATTGGGCTACATGTGGAAACCTACACTTGTGTTTCCCTGGGGAGACTATTTCTCAACATCGATCTGCGGCACCCAGGAATAGAAACTGCCCTCGTAGGTACCATTTTACACCATGGTGGAGTGGAGCATGTGGGTCTTGCCCAGATAAATTAACTAGTGGTCCAGTGGGGGATCGAACCTGTGACCTCTTGATCCCCAAGCAGGGGCGCCCTACCTCTAGGCCACCGCTCCCCAACTAAAAACTTGTAAATAGGCTACGTAGATAAATCTATCAGTGAATACTATCAATTATGATTTTGACATGGTGCTCAGATAAACTATGTATAATTCTAGCTTGCTTTGCACATCTACTTTTCTGATATGTCAATGTTTTACGTGTATCCGATGGTTTAAATACGTGATTTCAGAAACATTCTATGTTAACAAATCCCCAGGACCCCCTACATGGCCGTAACTAAGGAGTGAAGAAGCACCCCCTTTGACACCAATTTAAGTAGAGCAATTTACTACCTATGTAAAAAATCCGACTCGCTTCACTCGACAAATGAATTGAACAGTAATTGTCATGTAGTAATGAGTAGTTTGATTTACCTTAACCTCAGATAAATCTTGATTTTCTCGCTTGCTGTGCTTGCTAAAAAACTACCTGTTTGTAATGTCATGTAGAGAACTAGGTTTGTGTAGCATATGCAACTTGTACAAACAGTGCATTTCTGGCCGCACTCAACAACTTTGTGTATAGTACGAGTTTATGTGGCATGCAGCTCGAGTAAATGATGCAAGGATTTGAATCACCATGTAAAGAACGAGTTTGTGTGAGCTTGGGCAAACCATGCATCTTTAAGGATTATTAATTAACCAAATGTGTTTGTGCTGAGAAATAGTGCATTTTTCTGTAGAGAACGAATTAGTGTGAGCTCAGACAAATAGTGCAATTTTCTAACTCGCTTCGCTTGCCAAATACTTACGAGCCCCACAAATAGTACATTTCTGTTTTAAAATAATATCAAGCAGGGAACAAATTCGAACGTCCCTCCTCTAAACATCCTTTCAACCATTCAATACCGATTTCGCATTGCCTTTGGAAAAATCCTATTTATGGTCATACCCAATGCTGCCTCGGCTAAAACTCGTGTCTGGGTAAAGCAATGTATATATGTATCCACCCATTGTGAATTCCCACAAAGAGATGCTCCATGTCCAGCTAAAGGTAAATCTTGTAATCTGTTCAAGAAGATGAATCACCTCGCTCGATGCTGCCATGGTCAGGGCAAGCAGAAACAGATCAAAGAGATATCGCAGGGTCTACAGTCCGATTCAGATAATGAGTACAGTTATAACATTATGTGCTGGTACTGGACAGAAACACAAACGGACTCCAAAATCATACCTTATAATCAATGGAAAGCGTGTTCAGGTGACAATCGATACAGGTTCAAGTGTCAACGTAATCGACGAGACATCATACAAAGTATTGGGAAAACAAAAACTTAAAACGAAGAGACTTCCCAAATTATTACCGTACGGGGGTGGACCGGATCTCAAGGTTCAAGGCTCGTGTGACTTAACAATTGACAGACACGGAAAGCTATCTGTCGTATCATTTTACCTTGTAAAGGGTAATTATGGTATGCTACTTGGGTGCGATACCTCATGTGAGTTGGGACTTGAGCAAATCAATCAAAGCATTTGTACGGTTATTAGTGCTATGGAAATTAAGTACCCTGGGATTTATTCTGGAATAGGAAAATTACACAACAAAGTGGTGAAATTGCATATTACCGAAAACATAAAGCCGGTAGTTGTCAATAACTGCCGCACACCATTTCATCTACGGGAAAAGGTGGAAAAAGAGCTAGACAAGTTGATTGCAGAGGATATTATTGAAAAGGTGGTCCATGAGCCAACCTCATGGATATCACCGATCGTGACACCTCCCAAAAAGGACCAAAATGAAATTAGACTTTGTGTAAATATGAGGGAACCAAATAAGGCCATTGAAAGGGAATGTCATCTGATGCTAACCATGGATGAACTTATAAATGATCTGAACAGTGCTACTGTATTCAGCAAATTAGATCTGTCGTCGGGCTATCATCAGCTCGAGTAACATCCGGAAAGCTGATATATTACGATGTTTAATACACACAAGGGAATATTTAGATACAAATGTTTAAACTTCGGTATATCATTTGTGTCAGAAATATTCCAGAAAACAATTTGTGACGTAATCAGTGGAATTCAAAACACAAAAAACATTTCTGATGACATAATCGTATACTGTAAAATCATTTAATATCGTTGGGATGAAATTTCGTGGTTTTGGCAAAAAAGACCATTTCATTGGGACGTAAATTCGTGGATTTTGCATTTCAGAAAAAAAATTATCAGGGTCAAATTTCGCGAATTCATAGAAAAAAGACAGCGAAAAAAATCTGTCATAAAATTACCGCATCGCTTATGAAGATGCGATATATATATAGATATACAGGATGTCATTCCAGTTGATATCACCTAATTTACATTTTATTGCCCAATTAAATGTTACGTAACTTGTATACTTGCGCAAGAGTCAACAAAACATGATTGTATTATCGGGCTCGTATTATTTAATTCCAAGCGTCTACTACGTGTCAAGTGCTACGGATTAAAAAGTTCGCACAAATACGGGTACAGTATTACTTAAATGCCGTTTCGCGATAAAGATAGGACAAAAAGGTGTATAATTATTTGTTTGTGATAGCGGATGTCATCGCATTCTTAGTTAACATACAATACGCCAAATAAAATACGATGGATAGACCGCATCGTTACTTGTTTGTTAATTGGAAGAAAGTTGTCTCTATTGTCTGAAACATGTTTTCACACCTGATTAGTTAGCATAACTTATGGAAACAATAAAACACATGTTCAAATAACAGTTTAGAAATAACAAATACAATAATTTTCCAGATCGCATATTTTGTAATTCACAGTTTTAAGAAATGACCAAACAAAAAAACAAAATGGCGGCCGAGCGAAACATTTTTTACCTGTTGGAAGGTATAATTGCTCGTTGGGATTTGATTTCGTGGTTCAGGCCAACCACGAAATCCACGAAATTAAATCCCCCACGCAAATTAATTATTTTACAGTATGGTAAAAGAAACGATGAACACGATGAATCCCTCGACAAAGTGTTTAATGCACTTCATGAGAATGGATTGACATTAAATAAACAAAAGTGTGAGTTCATCAAGCCTGAAATCACATTCTTCTGTGTGGTGTTTCAAGGATCGGGACTTTCAGCAGACTCGCTGAAAGTTGACGATGTAAAATCTATGGATGTACTGAAAAACGTGTCTGAACTATGGAATTTTCTCGGAATGACATCATACTGCTCTCGGTTTATTGGAAACTATGGGTCTATAACGGAGCCATTGCGCAGGTTCACTAAAAAGGATATACCCTGGGAGTGGTGACAACATCAACAACATGCATTTGACAAACTGAAAGTAGAACTTAGTAGTGACACTGTCAAAACTTACTTCGACCCAACTAAGGACATAGATGTGATCACGTGTGTGTCACCAGAAGGACTGTCAGGCATACTTACACAGGAAGATAAAGTGGTAACATACACTAGTCGCGCAGTATCACCTACTGAGTGCCAATATAGCCAGACGGAATGTGAAGCACTAGGAGTAATTTGGGCATGTGAACATTATGGAATGTATTTACGCGGTGTGCTACATTTACAGTGGTGACTGATCACAAACCACTCACAACCATCTAGACGAAGAAGCAACCACAGGGTGGCCACAGAAAATGAAGAATGAAATTCCCTGATTATTCCCTGATTTTTCCCTGACCAAACGGTTATTTTCCATGATTTGTGCAGCGGTTGCGACCATGGTTTAGTAAAGGCTGTTTTATTATTTAACATAAAACCTAATGGCAATGTAGGATATGGTGCAACCTTTATCTTACTATTTGTTTTTGAAACTACATGATAAGATGTTTATAATTATTAAAGTTATTTTGCGAGCGAAGCGAGCTTGAAAATTCACATTTCATACTTTTTCACCAAAACAAAGGGCAAATTTAACAATTGCAAGACTATTTGATTTCTCCAATTTTGTAAAATTCCCTGATAATTCCCTGATTTTTGCCCAATTTAAATTCCCTGATTTTTCCCTGCAGGGAATTTATTTTGGGCATTTTCCCTGTTTTCCCTGTTTTCCAGAGTCTGTGGCCACCCTGAACCACCATTGCGGATTGAAAGATGGTGGTTACTTCTGCAACCTTTCAAAATGTAGATCATGTATAAGCCAGGGAAGGATAACCCATCAGATTACATGTCAAGGCACCCTATTAAAATGGATCATGAAAGAAACTTGGCAGAGGAATACGTATCATTTCAAATGAGGCCGTACCAAACGCGATGACACTGGACGATATCAAAATAGCCTCTTCAAATGACAATACAATACTGAAAGCAATTGAGTTTAATACTAAAAACGGCAAATGGTTTCAAATTAAGACTCTGAAAGAAAATGACATTGACATGGACAAGCTTATGTCGTTATGAAGTGTTAACTTAAAGGATGAACTGATAGTGCACAGTGAAACTTTACTATTAAGGACACAAAGGAGAGGTGAAAACCAAAAGCTTTATTTTTTAAAATAGATTCTTTCCAGTACCAGTATAACTGTGTTTGCAGAAACTCTACGGATGACTTCCACAATCGGATATCGTGAATATTCGTCAATTATTACGAACAAATAATCTCCGTTTTCTAGTGGTCCACAGAAATCTGCACTTAGGTTTTGCCACGGACCTGACGGCAATTCGGACATTCTCAGTGTGGTTAGCATGGTCTTGGCTCCTTGGTGTTCGCCTGACACGCCAGACACGATTGTATTGCTGTTTCAATTTCTGCATTCATACTAGGAAACCATTCTTTTGACCTAATTAAAAAATAAAGCTTTTGGTTTTCACCTCTCCTTTGTGTCCTTCATGACCTAGTTTAATTGCCTGTGCTCGTAGCGATTTTGAAATTCGTCCGAGATGAAAACAATTTCACCAGAAGTAATGGGAAAATAACCAGACGCACCGAGCGAGGAAGATATTGAGGAATTGCCTGACGAAGGAAGTACGAATCCAGTCAGGGAGAGACGTCCGCCCGAATATTTGAAAGATTATGTGCGAAAATAAGAATTGTGGTTTTATAGTGAAATTGGCAAAATAAACCCAGTGGAACCAGCAGGTCGGAAAAGATCTGCCATGCTAGTTTATTAATTGAGTATACATACATCTAGTTATGTAATGCTATGAACATATTAACAAAGTCATAAAATCTCTAAATAATTATTTTCCGAAAATGTTTATCATTATTTTCATTTAAAGGCTGATTATGTTAAACAAGTTTAGGAAGTATAGTTGATTCACAACCGCGTAAACAAACATTCAACCCCGTCGATTATTAAAGGTTTCTCAGGATTAAATTCTACCATCATAAATACACTTATATGATTAAAACTCTGATGGTCCTATAGCGTAGTGGTTATACTTACTGTATTTAGTTATTTAGAAATGAAACATTCTGGCGGTTTTGACAGACATCTTTGAATCGACAATATGCATAAATATTTTGACTACAAGTATTTATCTCAGCAAGCAATAAAATCTTCATAGACAGTATAAACATTAGATCCATGTGTACAAGTGTAAATGTTATTCATGTAGAAGACTCATTAACCAGAATAGTTGTAAAATTGACCTACAAACGAATGGAATGTATATTCAATGGTTTCATGTTTCAAGAACTGATAAATAGATAACCTGTTCCAAGGAAACCGGACCCTAAGTACTGTGGAGTTCACAAACTGTGTTCCATCAATGTTATCCTGGACTTATCCTAATAAATACTACTTATTACTGTTAACTATACAGAACATTTCTATGTAATTATCAGCTAAATTTGTATGAAAGAAATTGCATACATGAGTTGGGTAATAAATAAATATGTTTAAACTAAACTATGTAATATTACAAAATGATGGTTTGCATGGACATACATTGTATCAAGTTAAATGTTTCGCATATATACGAAATAGGATTACTAAGACCGCTAATATACCGAAAGAGTCGTTACTAAGTTTGCTATCAAATATAACCTGCGGCCTTGATGATAAACTTGAGTTAGAATGGCTACTCTTTTATTCCGGAAGTTCTTACATGTATTTTTATAGAATGGAGGTCTCACATACTTATAATACTGCTCAGTTTAACATATGGTGATAGAACATAACATCCCTCCTCCAATCCGATAAAACGTAGTTTTAAACTAAATGGTCTAAATGTATAAACACATGGTAATTACACTGTTCATTATCACGGAACGATTTCAGCTATTTTGGTTAAGGGTCAACAATTTGTGTAAAGTTATATCAAAACCTGTCAAGTGGTTGTTAAGGAGAAGAAGTCGTTTAAAGGATAGTTAAATTTTTAGCTCTGGCGGCCATCTTGTTTCGGGAAGCGGAACGATTTTACCTAGTTTGGTTAAGGGTCTCCCAAAGATCATTCCTGTAAAGTTTTATCAAAATTGGCCAAGTGGTTATGGTGAAGAAGTCGTTTAAAATATTTTTTCTATTTTTAGCTCTTGCGACCATCTTGTTTATCAGAGCAGAACGATTCCAGCTATTTTGAATAAGGGTCACCCAAGGATCATTCCTGTAAAGTTTTATCAAAATCCATCTAGCGGTTAAGGAGTAGTAGCCATTTAAAGGATATTTCTATTTTTAGCTCTGGCGGCCATCTTGTTTAGCTGAGCGGAACAATCTTTACTATTTTGGTTAAGGATCACTCAAAGATCATTCCTGCATAATTTTATTGAAATCTGCCAAGTAGAAGAAGTCGTTCAAAGGATATTTCTATTTTTAGCTCTGGCGGCCATCTTGTTTAGCGGAGAGGAACGATTTTAGCTATTTTGGTTAAGGGTCACCCAAAGATCATTCCTGTAAAGTTTTATTGAAATCGGCCAAGTGGTTAAGGAAAAGAAGTCGTTAAACAAAATTCTATTTATAGCTCTGGCGGCCATCTTGTTTATCGGAGCGGAACGATTTTAGCTATTTTTAAGTAGGGTCACCCAAGGATCATTACTGTGAAGTTTGGTTGAAATTGGCCAAGCGGTTTGGGAGGAGATGTCGTTTGAAGAAATTGTTGATGACGACGGAAGAAGACGACAAGTTGAGCTAAAAAGCTCAAGGAGGGGCACGTGACCTGTTCTCAATGGTTTACCATTTAAAAAAAAAAAATTAAAAAAAAGCATTTTTTAAGAATGTAGTGAACAAGACTAACACCATTATTTTTTTTTCTATTTGTATATTTTAAACTATATTATAAAGTAATGTAAGTTAATAACCATAATTATTTCTTTTACCCCTTTAAGAAATTAAAAATAAGAAAAAAATGTGTTTCGATATGTGTTTTGACATGCACCTGTAGTCTGGATTACCTCCCCTAGATCACTACGTTAACTAGGTCAGGCCGACGTAGCAGCACGAAACACCCAAATTTACCCAAATCTTACCCAAATAGTAACGTTTTTACCCAAATACTTGTATTTAACTAACAATATGGGGTTGATTAACTATATTACGCATTTTAATGACCAGTGATGACTAAATAAACATAAACTAGCAAGTTTTTCGACAAGACTCGGCCCAGTATTCTTTCGAACTGGCGTTGTCCATAATATTTTCCCGTCGTGAGAATCGCTTTATTTTACTTTCCGACGCTCTGCGTGCGCCGATACCCAAATATACACAAGTATGAACTTTTTAGCTCACCTGACCACAAAGTGGTCATGGTGAGGTTTTGTCATACCGAGATGTCCGTCGTCCGTCGTGCGTCGTGCGTCGTGCGTCGTGCGTCCGTCAACAATTTCTTCAAACGACTTCTCCTCCTAAACCGCTTGGCCAAATTTGATAAAACTTAACAGAATGTTCCTTGGGTGGACCTCTACCAAAGTTGTTAAAACATTTCTGGTCTGTCGCATAACTAGGTCACACAGGCTAAAAATAGATTTTCAAAAAGGAAACTTTAAAAATCTTCTTCTCTGAAACCGTAAGGCCTAGAGCTTTCATATTTGGTATGTAGCACCACCTTGGGGTCCTCTACAAAGATTGTTCAAATTATGTCCCTGGGGTCAAAATTGGCCCCGCCCCGGGGGCCCTTTGTTTTACATAGAGTTATATAGGGGAAACCTTTAAAAATCTTCTTCTCCGAAACCGCTTGGCCTAGGGCTTTCATATTTGGTATGTAGACTCAGCTAGAGGTCCTCTACAAAGATTGTTCAAATTATGCCCCTGGGGTCAAAATTGGCCCCGCCCCGGGGGCCCTTAGTTTTACATAGAGTTATATAGAGAAAACCTTAAAAAATCTTCTTCTCCGAAATTGCTTGGCCCAGGGCTTTCATATTTGGTATGTAGACTCAGCTAGAGGTCCTCTACAAAGATTGTTCAAATTATTCCCCTCGGGTCAAAATTGGCCCCGCCCCGGGGGCCCTTAGTTTTACATAGAGTTATATAGAGAAAACCTTAAAAAATCTTCTTCTCCTAAATTGCTTGGCCCAGTGCTTTCATATTTGGTATGTAGACTCAGCTAGAGGTCCTCTACAAAGATTGTTCAAATTATTCCCCTCGGGTCAAAATTGGCCCCACCCTGGGGGTCACCATTTTACTTAGACTTATAAAGGGAAAACATATAAAAATCTTCTTGTCTAAAACTACAATGCCTAAGAGCTTTGATATTTGGTATGTAGCATCATCTAGTGGTCCCGTACCAAGATTGTGCAAATTATGCCCCTGGGGTCAAAATTGGCCCAGCCCCGGGGGTCACCGTTTTACATAGACTTATATAGGGAAAACATATAAAAATCTTCTTGTCTAAAACTACACTGCATAGAGCTTTGATTTTTGGTATGTAGCATCATCTAGTGGTCCTCTACCAAGATTTTTCAAATTATGCCCCTGGGGTCAAAATTGGTCCCACTCGGGGGTCACTGTTTTACATAGACTTATATCTATAGGGAAAACATATTTAAATATCTTCTTGCCTAAAACTACACTGCCTAGAATTTTGATAATTGCTATGTAGCATCATCTTGTGGTTTTCTACCAAGATGTTCAAATTATTCCTTTGGGTGAAAACTGTGCAGGGTTTCATGTATAATCAGCCTCAGGTGAGCGATATTGGGCCATCATGGCCCTCTTGTTTTACACAAATACTTGTATTTAATAAACTATTTGTCGTAAATAAAATATATTACGCATTTGAATTACTAATAATGAAAATAGCACCATTTTTCGGTAAATTGTAATAAATAAATATACCCAAACACACATAAGCCCACTAAATCAGAGAGGTTTGTAAAATTCTGCATTTTTCGGCAGGGACTTGGACTTTTAATTGTTTCTTTGGCTTACGTGAGGGCATTGCTCATCGTACATGTGTTGTGGTGTTACTGATGCGAGTCTTTGCTCGGCTGGTAAATTGTGCTGTCTCCCCTGTCCGATTTCCTCAAACCTTTTTATCAAGCCTTATCAACACTTTAAAAAGTTCTAGTTTCTAAAATTATAAAAAAATGTCTCTCACAATACTGGTCTGTAAAACAATTGGCCGCAGGAACTATTTAACTTGTATTCAGTTATATAATTATGTATCCACCCATTGTGTTATAAAACACAACAGTCATTCACCTGTCTAAATGCAACTATGGTGAGGTAGGCAATCATTTATACCTTCTAATAATTAAGAATGCTACATACCAAACATCAAAGCTCTAGATGTTGAAATTTAAGACAAGAAGATTTTCATATATATATTCCCTATATAAGTCTATGTTAAACTGGTGATCCCCAGGGCAGAGGAATTTTTAACCCCAGTGGCATAATTTGAACAGTATTGGTAGCGGACCACTAGATGATGCTACATACCAAATATCAAAGCTCTAGGCATTATGTTTTGGACAGGAAGATTTTGATATGTTTTCTCTATATAAGTCTATGCTAAACGTTTGACCTCTGGGCCAATTTTGACCCTATTTAGTAAGAATGCTATATACCAAACATCAAAGCTCTAGATGTTGAAATTTCAGACAAAAAGATTTTCATAATTATGTTCCCTATATAAGTCTATGTAAAACTATGTGACAGGTGAGCTAAAAATATATCTTACATGTATGACTATAACAAGATCTACCAACTAAAAAGTATTTTGGCACAGGTTACTTAATTATGATTGTACCCTGAAAACATATATACATGTTCGATGTGCACCCGTACCTCCTTTACCAATCATTATTACAATGTTCCTGACAGGCGGGAATTTAATTACCTTATTGACTCCGACTCCCAGGGAATAGACTTTGGTCTGGTTCCAAGACTCAGGAATGGAGGAGTTTCCAAATAATCCAGCAGAGTTATCTCTGCACCACCCTTGTCAAATAAGAGGTATACAATGTATGCTGGCTCTCTCTCTGTATAGCAGGTTTACATTGAATTATAGAAGGAGAATGTGTAGTATTCAATCAGCTGACCTTATCTAATTAATGAATAAAGGTTCCTTTTGAAGAATAAACTAATTAGTACTTCAGTCTAAGAAATTTTTATATACATTAAACTTACTATCAAATTCTCTTTTGCAATATAGTTGCTTTTTGTTGGTATAATACACTTTACAGGTAAGGTAATCTGACATACTAGATGGAATGTCCAGTTATATCTGGATCCTTATTAAAATAATCAGTCCTGGTTGATAGTAAACACAACACAAATTATTTTTAAGATAGTAAACGAAGATATTGTAAACATATTAGATGTTCATCATCATTTAAATTTAACTTAAAGGCTTATTTTCCTTTAATTCATAAAAAAAATATTACACTTTGTATTGTATACAATATTATTTGTACTGTGGACATATATTCTGACACACTGTTATTTGTGACATTATATAAAATCATACAGCATCTGCGTTACAGAACAGAACAATTGCTTACACCTGGCCCCTTCATGAGCTAAGCCCATACTTAATATTGGCCACTAATAATATAAAATGAACTGAGTAGGAAGTATTTTGAGAAAGAGGAAGCTATACTTTAACAATATGTACAGATGTACCACAGCTATATATCCTTGGACTTGATTAATAACAATAATTGTTACCCTAGCCTTTGAGCTATATTCTAGAGATGTTCCAAATTTGATAATGCACCAGTTAATTGAAACCTCAGCCCCCAAACCTGGGAGAGTGATGGTTATTTTACTTTCTGCTTTTTCCAAAAAGCCTTAATATCATTTCAAGTATATCTTTTCTTCATTTTTTTCTGACACATGTACACTTTTTCGGTAAAATCCTAAGGGTCACGCAGAGGTACAAACATTTGCTAATAGCTCCACACAAAATCAGTGAAATATAATCTCGGCTATATATCACATTGAAAAGGTGAACACCCTGGGCTATTCCCGGGGGTTGGGGGAGGTTTCAATTGACTGGTACATAAAGAACCACTAGTATCAACGGTAACATGGAGCAAAGTGAGGAGTTAGGTTTAGCAAGTCACTCTCACTGTATGGTCATTTATTTATGTGACTCCTTTTCACCTTCAAATGTCTTATACATTGCCTATGTCTTTTCTTTATGCTGTCTAGTACCCATAATGTCTTTGTTCATGTATACATAATTGAAGATGTCATATAATCCTTATTGTCAACTTGAATTTTTTTCAAACGTGGTTTGATGGCAATTTGCGATGACTGCAATGCTTACCACTTTTTTTTTATTAATATTAAGTTTATACATAAACTATACTGAATTAAGCGCTGCACAAATAGAACACATGTATATTTAACCCCAAATGTGTTAATTATCATACCAGTTCTGTCTAAATTATACTGTTGAAAAAATCAAGTATTTTAAGCTCAAAGGCTTAATATGATACATTAATTTGTATTAAATATCTGTGATTTTAAATGTTCCACCATCCTGTAGAATCATCCCATGATAATTAATTATTAAAATATATTTTAACACCTGATCATTGACCAGCCGTTTTATTGTAAAACCCTCTTAAGCTCTATGTTAATCTCTGCTGTGAGAGCCTGTAGTATAACTTGTATACCTCTTATTTTCTACTTCCGCTTATCAGCAGTGTGTCTGAAACTCCTCCATTATTACAAATTAATATCTAGGGTTGTGTCCCATATCCAGAGATTTAGACAGAAAGTATTGTCTTCAAGGTGGGGATTAAGACAACAAAAAATCAATATGTGTAATTCCCCAGCAGTTGCCTGCACACTTCCTTCCAAAGTCCAAGCCTACCAGAACTTTATTTATGTGGCCCATCACGAATATAATGTGTAGGTGAACATTACCAGTTGACACACTTTTTCTCCCCAAAATAGAATATGTAAGTATCATATTACAGTCAGTTGATCCTTCAGTGGCTCACACACTGTTTTATACATGATGCAAGAGTGATATTTTTAAGTGAACACCAGAGAGTTACCAGTGAGTTATCAATTTGTTATGAGTAGAAAATGGAGATCATTTAAGTTAATTTACATAAAAACAAGGAATAACACTAAGTTGGAATGTGCATGCAATCAACATGATGTCATATGATACTAACAAAGCTCTGGTTATTCTAGGAAATAAATCCAGCAATTATCAAGGATTTTAAGGTAGATAAATATTATTTTTTGCATGATGATATCAGGTGGGAGGTGCAGGGCATTTTGAGGAAAGTTAATACACGTGTGATTTTTTATTTGTATGTGGTTGTCTTTTTCATGTAGAGTACTTAGTCTCTTTTTTCCTAAACCTTCGCTATATACAAACAAGAAAGGCAGCAATGCCACGAAACTGGCCAAAAAATTTTAGTCACTATAGACAACATGATTATCAACCATAATTATGAGTAATACATGCTATGAAAATTGTCCGAGTCAGATAACAGCAAGCAAATGTTTAGGATGGCCTTACAATTTAATACAAGAGGGCCTGAAAGGCCCTAGGGCGCTCACCTGTTGCACATTGGTCTAGGTATCAGTACAACCTACATTCTGACCATAGAAATTTCATGAAGATTGGATCAAAACGGTGACCCCTGGAGTGAACACAATATTTTCTAAGATTTGACCTAGTGACCTTGTATTGACCCCACATGACCCAGTTTCAAACTTGGCCTAGATTTCATAGAGAACAACATTCTGATCCAGTTTCATGATGATTGGATCAAAACCACGACCTCTGGAGTGAACACAAGGTTTTTCTAAGATTTGACCTAGTTACCTAGTTTTTGACCCCACATGACCAAGTTTCAAACTTGGCCTAGATTGCATAGAGAACAACATTCTGACCAAGTTTCATGAAGATTGGATCAAATTGGTCACATCTAGAGTGTACACAAGGTTTTTCTAAGATTTGACCTAGTGACCTAGTTTTTGACCCCACATAACCCAGTTTTGAACTTGGCCTAGAGTCCATAGAGAACAACATTCTGATCAAGTTTCATGAAGATAGGATCAAAATTGTGACCTCTGGTGTGAAAACTAGGTTTTCTAAGATTTGACCTAGTGACCTAGTTTTTGACCCCATATGACCCAGTTTCAAACTTGGCCTAGATTTTATGATGAACAACATTCTGACCAAGTTTCATGAAGATTGGATCAAATTGATGACACATAGAGTGTACACAAGGTTTTTCTAAAATTTGACCTAGTGACCTAGTTTTTGACCCCACATGACCCAGTTTCAAACTTGGCCTAGATTTCATGGAGAACAACATTCTGATCAAGTTTCATGAAGATTGGATCAAATTGATGACATCTAGAGTGTACATAAGGTTTTTCTAAGATTTGACCTAGTGACCTAGTTTTTTACCCCACATGACCCAGTTTCAAACTTGGTCTAGATTTCATGGAGAACAACACTCTGACCAAGTTTCATGAAGATTTGATCAAAACGGTGACCTCTAGGGTGTACACAAGGTTTTTTATAAGATTTGACCTAGTGACCTAGTTTTTGACCCCACATGACCCAGTTTTGAACTTGGCCTAGATTTCATTGAGAACAACATTCTGATTAAGTTTCATGAAGATTGGAACAAATTGGTGACATCTGAAGTGTACACAAGATTTTTTTAAGATTTGACCTAGTGACCTAGTTTTTGACCCCACATGACCCAGTTTCGAACTTGGCTTAGATTTCATAGAGAACAACATTCTGATCAAGTTTCATTAGGATTGGATCAAAACTGTTGCCTCTAGAGTGTACACAAGCCAATTGTTGACGGACGACGACGGGGACGGACGGACGACGGACGAAGAGTGATCACAAAAGCTCACCTTGTCACTATGTGACAGGTGAGCTAAAAATATTGCAGCAGAGCAATTGTACAAGGCCAATATCAAAGCTTTAGTTTATGGTTGATATTTAGTAAGAATTCCTTGTGTAAAATAATTCAAGTGACCCTTGAGCAGGCTGTGACCACATTTGTTACCCAGGGCCATCATTTGAACAGAACTATAAGAGTCCACTACACAATGCTACATACAAAATATCTTAGCTGTGGGCCTTTTTGTTCCAGGCAATGAAGAGGGAAAAACCTAGAGTAAGGTCTACAAAATGAGATTGGGTGTCATAATGAATCGTTTATGGACACGAAAATTGGATCACATTATTAGCAGGGCTCAATAATATTACATTGCGATTTACACAAGTATCGACTTACTCGTCCTTTCAGTTTAACTAGGAGGTACCTGGGTGATACAACTGAAGAAGCTGTCAATGTATTTGCTGCCGAAATATTAATCATTTTATCGTAACAGAGTTCATAATATGTAATAATTTGCGTGTTAACCCGATATTAAATACATAAACTGACAAAATAATTAATTGTATACCTGGTATTTGTATCACCCGTGTTTCTAAAAGCTGTAAATAGGTCTAATAGAAGTCTTGAAACAGAAGTGCTACAATAAGGTTGTCGAAATGAGTATATGGGTCCTGGAGTAAATCAACAATATACGACAACAAGAGCTGTCACTAGACAGCGCGCTCGACTATTTGCAGCCATTTGTCAGAAAAAATATAAGTTCAAAACAGGCCATTTAAAATTTGTATTATATTGAAACGTGAGTTACGCTACTTAGTTGACTACATGGCAATGAAAGCTAATGTACAATGGTTGTTGAGGCATGGCAATTATCTCAACACTGGACTATTAACAAATATTTGTCAGTGAAAATGTTTTTAAGACTTCAAGCGGCACTGTACTCTATTCAAGAAATGTGTATGTTTAAAGGGAATTGTATACATCCACTGACATAACAAAGTTTCTACAAAATAATCATATGAGTAAGATATGATTTGTTAAAGGAGTCAATTTTAAAACAATGGTGACAAATTAAAATAATAATGTAGAGGATACAGTCATGTAATAAATCAGTGATGAGTTTAAAGTAGTTTAGTAATTATTTTTAGTATTGAATACAATACCATGCCAAACAACACAAGTTTGATATCCTCGCTGGATAGTCTCAGGTTTGTATGAGCGGGGAAACAGGAGACCGTTTTGCTCCTTATGTCAAAATATCGTAGCTCTGCACCAATCATTTTCTTAGATATACGTCATATGACACATTCAAAACCTTGCACCCATTTATTTTTGGTAAAAGTTAAACTTTTCAATGCAATATCATTGATAGTAGGTGAGATATGGTTTGAATGTAACTTGCATGCAAAACTTTAACCAAGGAAAGTCTAAGTTAAAAGGGCATAACTCGAATTAAACTAAAAATGGAGTTATTACAATTGACCAGTACCATTGACTAATGATGATAAACAAGTGTTATAAGTTTCAATGCAATATCATAAATAGTAACTAAGATATGGCGTGAATAGAACTTGCATGTAAAACTTGAACCAATAAACTCCTATGTTAAAAAGGGGCATAACTGAAATAAAAAAATAATAGAGTAATTGCCCTTGACTGATACCATTGACTGATGATGGTAAACAAGTGTTGTAAGTTTCAATGCAGTATCATGGATAGTAGCTGAGATATGGTCTGAATGAAACTTGCATGCAAAACTTTAACCAAGAAAATTCTATGTTAAAAAGGGGCATAACTCAAATAATAATCATAATAGAGCTATTACCCATGACCGGTACCATTGCCTTATGATGGTTAGTAAGTGTTGTTAGTTTCAATGCCATAGCACAGATACTATTTGAGATATGGCCTTATTAGTAACTTGCATGCAAAACTTTAACCAAATTTTCTAAGTAAAAAAGGGCCATAATTTGCATTAAATTCATGCAAGAGTTATCTAACATGGTTGATTACATTACAGGGAAAGCCAGTGCAAAGTTTCAATCCAATATATGCACTGGTTATTGAAATATAACCAAGGTTAAAGTTTTGCATGCAAAACTTTAACCATATGCAACGCCGACGCCGACGAACAAGTGACTGTAATAGCTCTCATATTCTTCGAATAGTCGAGCTAAAAAATTGACAACAAGGGGATTCGGTTAACGAACAGAAAAACAAGAGCACCGCCTTGCGGGTGCAGACGCTCATCTGATATCTGTCACTGTCAAAAGGCAGACAACCTTAGCATGAAGTAGGACAGAAGTGATGGTGAACGATTGTTGAAAGATTCAAATCAATAGCCCACATAGTGTATGAGAAAATTGACCTAAACACAAAACTTAACGAAGGCATTTTTTACGTCCAAAAGGGGTCATTACTCTTGCAAAATGTAGATCAGAGTAATGGGTCTTGCTTGACATAGACAGGTATTGATGGTGAACAAGTGTTGCAAGTTTCAAAACAATAGGCCACATAGTGAATGAGAAAAATGGACCTAAACACAAAACTTAACCAAGAAATTTTCTAAGTTCAAAAAGGGGCAATAACTCTTGCAAAAACAGATCAGAGTTATGGTTTTTGCTTGACATGGTCAGGTGTTGATGGTGAACAAGTGTTGCAAGTTTCAAAGCAATATCTTTGATAGTTTATGAAAAAGTTTACCTAAACACAAAACTTAACCATGCAACGCCAACAACGATCAAGTGATGACTAAGTCTCTCAAATTTGCTGTGCACAACAATTCGTCAAGTGCAACTCCAGGATATGACATAATGTCCACTGCAACCATTCATCGAAGTCTTTAAAATACGGTAACATCTAGTTGGCAGATTTTAATATTTCATACTGTGACAGATGTACTGTTGTACGTTGTACTGAATGTTTGAGTACAGCTGCTTTGTTAACATGTGTTTTAGGTAAACCTGACTGATTGACTCTGAGTAGAACAGAACAGACAAAACATCATCATGAACATCATGTTTCCTACAACATTGGACGCAGTATAAATTTTAACAGATTTCAATTGTGTTTGGTCACACATTCAACTGCCTGTCCTAGCTTACAAATGGATGGACTGATGCCTACCATTACCAAATCCCCTTCACCTTTGAATTTTTTCACATGCAGAGCACCCATTTGTATTTACTCTACAGGCCTATATATAATTTCAGCAGGGTAGTCAAGTCAAACCATTTCATACCTCATCTTCAGGTTCAACATCTTCAACAAACTCTTTCTTCAGTTTCCTTTTCTGTTGCTTGGTGACACGACTACTTGAGACTGATGACAACAATTTCCTCTTTGCACCTTTGATTTTCTGTAACAAAACAATAAGTAATTTTGTCGTATATGATAATAACTATTAAATATGAGAATAAATTTATTTTCGTGGTCATTCATATCTTGACATTTAATATTAAAGGGCCTGTCTCACAGATGGAGCGAATTTTAAAAAAAAGTATAATCTTCTTAATAAATTAATTTCACTAGAACGGTCTTTAACATAGACTTCAGTCTAAACATCTATGAAGTATTTGGTTTGTTTTTAAATTCGTTTTCATCACTGGCGAGTAAACTTCAGGCAATTTAAATGAGAGTATTTTAAAAATTCTTTACCGTATTAACACGGTATAGAATTTTGGACGTAAAATACTTAAATAATTATAAAAATCCTGATGTTTCACAAGTTATATTTGTATCAGTGTGCTTGTTACTGGGATATACAGGCATCTATGCCAAAATATAGTGAATATTTAACAATTTTATTTGATTATTGCTATACTGTACGCTGAATTGTGACCCAGTCCCTTTAAGACCAGAAATCAGTGCCCGTTGAACCTCGGAGCATGTTGAATATAATGCACAAACTTAAAAGGGCCAAACTTAAATTACATCTAATCCCACCATGCATAAAGAAAAAATTATCCTTACAAACTTCAATGTGACCTTTGACCTCAAACTATGACTTTAAACCTTTGAGAAAGCAACCAGGGGCTAATAGAGGCAGAGCTACTGATGAACTGGTATTGGAGCAATTATCCAATTAATTTTTTTTTAATTAAATCCTATAGATTTTGAGAACAGGAAGTAAGAACAAGAGGGCTCAAAGGGCCCTAGGTCGCTCACCTGTCCTGAGGCGGGAACCCAGAAATTCAACAAAATTCTGAAGAGGGTTAGAGACAGCCAACAAAGCAATATGGCCCTAACAAATTGTGAAGCTATATTTGGAGCTTTTATTTTTCCCATCCTTCTGAGACCTCTGCTCATCAAAAACAGAGAAACAAAAAGATAAAATCTCTGGCCTAATTGAAAATTATATTGCTAGTGTATACACCTGTAATTCCACACTACCATTGTTTACTGAATGAGAAGAGATATTTATTTGTTAATTGGTAATGAAATACTCAGATTACACAACTGGGAAAATTTGACTAAAATGTCGAACTATGATAATACAAGGGTGTGTTCTAACCACATCCACTAGAATACCAACTAGAATACCAACACAGCATTTACAACCCTGATGGAATGTTTATCTTATGATAGAATTTGACCTCAGTATAAGAAAACAGACTTTAAGGTGTAGCATCGCTTTTGAGTTAGGTGGAAGTTTAAAAGTCACAGTCACTTTGTTGTATTGTGAGCGTCTAACATCCGAGATCAAATAATAAAAAATGCTTAAAATTAATTTTTTCAGCATCTTCCCATGTTAGCTCAATCCCTACGGATGATTTATTCCAAATGATATTAAAAACCTAATCAAGTGAATTGGTCAGGGATTTCCCTGATGCAGGTTTTCTGCTTCCCTGACGCAACTTTGTGGCTTGGGACCCTCATGTCTGCATTACAGTGCATCCTTGGGACCCCCAATAGGATCCCTCGAATAGACATTTTTATTTCAGCTAGAACATTTTTCATACTGCTATTTATTGCACTAAGTCTTTTGGTGCATTGAGCTATCTGCATTTGCTGTTTTATCTATCTATAAATATGATACTCACTAATAATGAGCTTGAAATGCATTACTGTATAGTGAAGGGACCCCCAAAATTTCTCAGGGACTCCCTAAATATAAATTTTAAGGGTCCTGCGACCCTCGTATGAAAAATCCTAGGGAAAACCCTGATTGGTTACAATGTATTTTAAACATAGTTCTATGCGCACATATCAAAATTATTCAATAGTTTTAAACAGCACACGGTATAACTGGATGCGTGGTCGGCCGAGTGATGCTTCACTGCCGAGGTAAATACTGATGACGGGTTAGTAGTGGGGTTATATTTCCTACCAGAACTTACTGATTTTGATATTTCTTTTGGATCTAGCGATTTGTAAATTACCACGAAGGTTTAAATGTACTATTCACTCAGCCTCGCATGCTATCTTTTTTCGGAATGAATCTGATAGAGCCTGTTTATATACGACACACAGAAAATATCTAAACGGGACCTCTGGAGTGTTCACATGGTTTTTAACCTAGTGACCTAGTTTTTGAATCCACATGACCCAGTCTCAAACTTGGCCTAGATTCTATGGAAAACAACATTCTGACCAATTTTTATGAATATTGGATCAAGTTGGTGACATCTAGAGTGTACACAAGGTTTTTTCTAAGATTTGACCTAGTGACCTAGTTTTTGTTCCCACATGATCCAGTTTCAAACTTGGCCTAGATTTCATGAAGAACAACATCCTGGTCAAGTTTCATAAAGATTGGATCAAAACCGTGACCTCTAGAGTGTACATAAGGTTTTTCTAAGACTTGACCTTGTGACCTAGTTTTTGACCCTACATGGCCCAGTTTCAAACATGGCCTAGATTGCACGAAGAACAACATTCTGACCAAGTTTCATGAAGATTGAATCAAATTGATGACATCTATAGTGCACACAAGGTTTTTCTAAGATTTGACCTAGTGACCTAGTTTTTACCCCATATGACCCAGTTTTAAACTTTCATGATGATTGGATAAAAAAGTGACTTCTGGAGTGTACACAAGGTTTTTGACCTAGCTTTGACCAAGTGACCTAGTTTTTGACCCCATGTGACCCAGTTTCAAACTTGGCCTAAATTTCAGGGAGAACAATATTCGGACCAAGTTTCATAAAAATTGCATCAAAACTGTTGCCTCCAGAGTGTACACAAGCAAATTGTTGACGGATGGACGAAGAGTGATCACATTTAAGCTCACCTTGTCACTAGGTGAATCACTATATGCCTCGATCTATTGATTCGGCTGGTCTCAGTTGCTCAGTCTCATTAAAGAGAGCAAATGGATAAATAAGCTCAACACCAAATTTCTATCTGGACTTAATTCAAGAGAAGTACGTCAAACAGGACGTCATGACTTACAAAATAGTGAGAAATGCAGGCCTCGACACTTAAATGGTGTCCTTAGGAAGCCAAAAGTCCCACAATTTTGAGGACACCAGTTCTGACAAGCTGGGTGTTCCTCAGTGATCAGTGTCACACGAACACGAGTCAAGCGTCTTACCACTCGACCACCGTGCCACCTCTTAAACCCGTATCAGCACCCAGCTGTGCAAAATGCTGCACTAGCTGGTATCGGCACCCTATCTGTTTTGCATGCATTCTGGAGTAGTTTTGGACCATATTTTAGCGTACTATATGGCAAGATAAACAATGATTCTATACCATATTCTATATTGTTAAAACATATGATTTAGTTTTATACTTATAGGCCTAGTTTAGGGTCCAAAACAGAGAGCCTCTAACATTAAATTTAAAGCCTAACCCTAGTGAGGCATCGATTTTTATTGCATTTTTGAGTCAGTTTATTTTATCATTTTTTCAATGGAGCGTACGCCCGGGCGTACGGGCGTATGCCTGGCTACGCGCCTGGTAATTATCTCATAAAATTGTAGATTCTTTTTCTCGTGACATTGCCTGCAGGATTGTTTACAATAACTGACGAGTAAATTAAATAAATAAATACGAAATTGACCAATTTCTGAATGAAATCACAACAAAAACTTTCACCTTCAATACGAGTAAATCCTTATTTAATTGGCAATGTTTGACATGCATGTATTCAATGCTCGCTTGTTTATTTATCAAACATAATTCTGACAGTTATGACGTCATCCGTCAAAGGGTCGTGTGCAACTTTGTTGCACCGGCTACATGGGGTTATTTCCCTTTACTGAAAATTTGACATGGTCAAGGGGTATAACCTAAAGCATGGAGATTGGTGGTTTAAGTAAGACTTTCCATGGAGATTGGTGCCAATGGCCGATATTTTGATGTTTTTTGTCACTTGACGAACACATTTCCACCAAAGTAAGTTCTTTTTCTTGTTTTATATGTGGTGTGTATGCGATAACCACCTAGCCATAAGTTTAAGCCACCTATCGGTGGTCTGTTTTAGTCCGTCTGTGCAGCGATAAAAGCCTGAAAGAAGGGATGGTGACATCGGGTGTCCGTAGTCTGCATTGATTTGTATTAATTCTGACGTATCTGGGGCATTCTGGAAGGTTTTTCTGTTTTTGCTAGGTACTTCATGCATGATGTTATGGTTAAAATACTGTTTCTGCTTATTTAGGAGGCTCCAAGTGCATATTTTTAACGTTTAAGACGATTTCATGGAGATTCGTCAACTTTAAGACCCTCTTCATGGAGATTTGTTATTATTTTGTAAACCATATGTACTGGTATTATAAACATGGAAGTAATCTCTATTTTGTACCAATTTCAGGGCTACCGTCTTACAGAGGGTCTTGGCTTGGCGAGTAACACATAATTGGAACCAAATACAGTGACAACACCACCAGGTCCTGGCTGCAACAATTGTTGTGATTTTCTTATTTGTACTCCAAAGATATGCATAAAAAATTATAAGTAATAAAGAATGATTTTTATAATCTTGTGCGCTGTTTATTATGCACCAGTCAAATCAAACCCTGACTCCCCAAACCCGGGGTATACTAGTAGTCACGAGTTTTTAATTTTTGATGTCCCCGCACTGCCGAATGAGAGCAGGACTTTTGCTCCGCACCTAAATGCGTAGATGTGAAATGCAGCCGGGAATAAGTTTCAAGGGGGGTGTTACCTTTTGTAAGGCTCTCAGACAGGGATTTTACCATGATTTAAAAAGTCAACCCGTCCCTTCCCCGTGCTAAGGTTTTCAATTGACTGGTGCATTGTGTATCTGTTATGATATTCAGTTGAACTGACAAAAGGCCTAGTAGTAGCCGTCTTCTCTACTAGATGGATAGTATCTTCTTCGGAAAGGTGTGCTACAGGCCACATCAATTTGGTATATTGTGGTTTCCAATATATTTGAAATACCCACCATTTCCTTCATCGCATTTATAATATAGAGGATTTGTAATCAGTTTTCTGATCAGTATTCTTTCAAGCACTTACTTACAATCCACAAGGAACCAACAACTTCTCAACATGTGGAGTACTGTAAACCTAGAAATTATTTCGCGCGATTTAAGTTCGCGGTGTTCGCGGTTAGTAAAAATCCGCGAAAGTAAATACCCGCGAACATGTCCAGGACAAGAAAAACGCGAAAGTTTCTCGTTTTTGAAAAAAATTCATCATTTTGTTACGACGTTTATAAGACCGTATTATAAGTGCTATTTTGTCAAAATATGGAATGTTAAGTGTATGTACTTTTTTAATAAAGTCTTTTATCATCACGGTACAGTAATGAAATCACTTTTTAAAACATCTTGAAAACGTATTTAACAATACACTCAATATATGAAAATGCATGTAAATAGCGCTGTTTATTACCGGGTATGTCATAATACAAAATGACTGAAAGTTTCAATAAAACTGTGAAAACATTACCAGCGTAGTTTGCAATTTGTGTAAAAAATACAATAGGTAACTATCTACATCAAAAAGAGTTTGAGAGGGTTTAACGAAGGTGAGAACTATAATTAAGAAGCAATTACATACGAACCGAGCAATGTATGTGACAGGTTATAATACCACTAATTTTGTCACTATGCGACTTAGTGTTCGCGGAGTTCGCGGGAGACTTAAAAACGCGAAAGTTTGTAGCCGCGAATATGCCGACAATCGGCAAAACGCGAAAATTTCTAGCCGCGAAAGTTTCTAGGTTTACAGTAATTTAACCAGCATTGACAAATTGAAGCAACTGGGAATCAAACCAAGATTGCTTGTTACAAACACTGCGCGTTAACCATTGCAGCAGTTTTATAAGTGGCAGTATATTGTTGGTCAATGTTCAAAACATCACAATGAAACCTCACTTATCCGACCACCCTTATTTATTTTAAAACATACTTATCATATCTGTTTATATATTAATAAAGGCTTATTTAAGAGTTGGTTATATTATAAATCAAAAGTACAACATGTAATCATGTAAATTGACTTCGAACTGGAGGTTTTAATTTTGAGGTGGTCTTTAAGTAAATTTTACTTTTTGTTACATTCATAAGAGTGAAATTTCAATAATCTCTCTCGTCTCTATGATGCATTCATCTTGTTAAATGCATCCTACCATTGACACTTATTTTGAATGGTTCCTGTGTTTTTGCTAAAGAGGCAGTATGAACACAGTATGGTGTTTCCATGTATATGGGCGAACTACCCTATAGATATTCGTTCTTTAACGTACCTGTACATGCGAGACTACCTCTGGGTCACCTTCCAAATAGATCACGTCTAGTTGGGTGGGAAACACGGAAAAGCGTTCCATGAATAACTAAGTGCACCGGCCGAGGTTCGAACCAGGGACCTATTGATCAGTAGTCAAGCGGGCTTTCCGCTCGACCACAGTGCCACCCTAGTAAATACTGTGTATACTATTTATAAAGGGGTCATTGCTGAGAGGTCATGGTAGACCGATGGTCACTTTTTGTGCAATCAATATTGTAATAATTACGTAAATTTGTTTGATGTTTTTATTTACAAATTGTAGTTTTAAAGGTTCATTAGCGAAGAAGGTCAATGTGGCAGTGTGATCTGATGCTTTGTGAACCAAAATGTTCAAGGAAGTATCTTAACAAAGAATACTACCAGAATCTGTGCTATTGGAACTTTCCAACAAAACAAAACAGACATTGATGTGCATCATTTCATGTTATTTTATTATTTTATAGAATCAAAACCTTGAACATGTATCAAAATACGTGAATAAAATGTCATTATGAGACTTTACTCTATATTTATTTTCTTTTATTTTCTGGCTTTTCACTGGGGTTCTTCGGGTCGATACAAATGACAAGGTGGTGCTGCAGTTAATCGTTTTCTTTTTGATGATGAATATCTAAATGGTAACGGCGTATAAAGTGTTTAAATTGCGACACAAAGCTTCCTAGTTACACTTTTATTAGGCAATGAGATTTTATTAAAATTTCTCTTTCGTTTTCTTTTCTGCCACTTCCTCCTCGAACGAAGTATCGTCTTTTTGGTACGTTTTCTTCAAACCAGGAGTCTGAAAAATAAATAGAAACTACATTTGTAATCAATGAAGGTAACACACTAAGCTGCAAAACATTTTAGAACAGAATACTTACATTGATTTAATTCTCCACAGTTCGGGTCTTAAAGTTGACGAATCTCCATGAAATCGTCTTAAACGTTAAAAATATGCACTTGGAGCCTCCTAAATAAGCAGAAACAGTATTTTAACCATAAAATCATGCATGAAGTACCTAGCAAACACAGAAAAACCTTCCAGAATGCCCCAGATACATCAGAATTAATACAAATACGGACACCCGATGTCACCATCCCTTCTTTCAGGCTTTTATCGCTGCACTGACGGACTAAAACAGACCGATGATAGCCTTTTTTTTATTGATAGGTGGCTTGAACATATGGCTAGGTGGTTATCGCATACCCCCCGCATATAAAACAAGAAAATGAACTTACTTTGGTGGAAATGTGTCCCTCAAGTGACAAAAAACATCAAAATATCGGCCATTGGCACCAATCTCCATGGAAAGTCTTACTTAAACCACCAATCTCCATGCTTTAGGTTATACCCCTTGATGGTGTTTGTACTTTTTCCGATTCCAAAGGTCATTTGATGTGATTTTGCAGTTTTATTAAAGATTAAAGGTCATTTTAGCAGTTTCCAACAAAATATGTGTCGAGGATTTAGTGATTTATATATATTTTGTCAATTTCATTTGATACACCGGCTACATGAGCTTCAAGGCAACTGTACATGTTTACAACTTATAAATTAGTTGTTTATCTGACTGGAGTTGCAAAAATTAATATATATCAGGCCCGGATCCACCGGGGGGGGGGCACAGGGGGCCCGTGCCCCCCCCCAGTCGGCCTCGGAGTGACCATTTTTTAAATCACTTAAATGTTAAAATCCTTAAAATATTACCCATCGATATGGCTATGGATCAATAATTTGTGACAATAACCCTGTATATTACATATTCCGGAAGCGAGGGCAATAAAATGTGCCCCCTGTTGTGTAATCTCCAGGTCCATGTGCCCCCTATTGTGTTATCTCCAGCCAGATGTATGTTTTACAGCGTCTGAATGATGCGGATCAAGGTGTCTGAGCCCCTTGATCAATGTCACTACAGCTCTTGAATTAACATATTAAAAATTCTGACATGAATTTGAAGAAAGTAAATTTATGATATGTTTATTTGTTATTACTGATTATTTAACACTACAATTTTGATAATATCAAGCCTGTCTGGTTTTCAAAGAAAAACGTTCAAAAAAGGATTTTCATTCAAAATTGAAAAAAAATCTTCACAAGGGGCACATTTAAATTGTGAGTGTCTATTTTTTGTAAGTTCAAATATTTTTTCTAAAATGTAAGGACGCAATAATTTGCAAGATTTTTATTATTAAAAAAATTATCTGAATCTGTGAACACTAGTCACTACTGTCTAAGATAAAACCATGTATGGCCTATGTAATACACCAACCACACCGGGGATGGGCGATGGATAGCCGGGGGAAACGACCGTACATGTTTTAACCTTCCAGCTTTCCCCCACTGCCGGGGAAAGGTTGGGAATTTTTTCTCCGAACCAATACCTCGGGGACAGTATTTAGTTGTTAGGGGACGGGGAAATACTGGAGATTTTACTATCAGCTGTCCCCGCAGGGCCGTGGAAGGGCGGGGATTTTGACAACTCAAAAGTAAAAATCCCGGTCCATCCCCGGGGTGGGGGGTGGATGCATCGGACTGATGCCTAATTATTTCACTACTGGTCTTCAAAGTGAGTATTATTTACGGGTAGTCTGGAAGATTTCTTCTAAGAATATTGTGTAATTCATGTTAGTTTTTGATGTTGTAGCAGTTCAAATTTATACGTTTACTTTAGATTTTAAAAGCTTAAAGTGCAGGAAATTGCATGATTTAAATTCAAAAAGTGAAAAATTCGTCGCCGGGAGGGGACACCCCTCCCGCACCCACACCAAATTAGTCTTCCAAAAATGTCTTGTGCCCCCCCAGTCCGAAATTTCTGGATCCGGGCCTGATATATGGACATGGCATGTTTTACTTACTTGCAGATCTTCACTTATTTCTCCAGAAATTGTTCTGATGAAATCTTTGAACTTTCCAGATGGGCGTTCCAATTCCAGAACGTTACGGGAGTCACCAACTTCATTATTTGTTCGAAGGGTAGTAAACGGAAGTGGATATTGTGAACAACGTTCGAAGCTATAAGCGTTAACATCGAGGATTAAACCATTAATAAAGAGGCGTATATCATTAGCATCAATCATTGCTCCAACTGTTGCAGAAAATTGTTGGTTATTTGAACGAACCCTATTAGAACTTAACGCGTTTACAAACGAACTTCACTGTGTACAAACGAGTCGATTTCCGGCAATTTGCAAATGAGTACACGCTGATTTATATCTAGCGTACAATGATAAGATTATAATTGTGCATTTAATTATGATACAAGTTGAAATTTATAGTCATCCGATGAGTCATGCATTGATTTGGTTTATACGCTGAACTTTGTAAAATTGTACCGTGTTTTAGTTATGATGTCGTAAACGTCTAGTTATGTACGAATACTTCAGTACGTATAATATCGCTGTCATCCTCATATGTAAACTCGGAATCATGCAGCATCATCATCTTCATTTTAATCGCATCCCTCAGTATGAGTATTTTCGCGATCACACACAGCAGTCAGGCACTTGTGTTTTTTTAAAAGAAAGTCTCAAGTTTTGTACAGTAACTGCATAAAAAGTTGATATAAGTTATCTCTACTGACTCAAAATTGATTGCTTTACAAAACATAATGGTATTGAGAATCATATTGCAAAAGGACGGGGCATGAAAAATGTACATTTTATTCTTAAGGCAAATTGCATATAAATTAAGGAGACTATTTCAGACATATAAAAACTATCCTTTGACAATTTTAGGGGGGGGGGGGGGGGGTACGTCGGATCCGCCTATGATAACCAAGTCTAAAAATAATATAATGAGCTAGAGCAAACTTTATCTTGTAATTTATTTCTGTAATGCAACAGCTACGTTAAAACATATACATTTTCTTTATTAATCTGATTATTGAGGTGGCAAAACTATGTATGGCTCCTTGTTATGACATAGGGGACCTAACTGGCCCCTGGTCCCACCACTCCTACACCCACGAATTGTGGCCTTAAGCAGCATTTGACGTATATTTTAAGTGCCCATTAAGTATCAACATAGTCTTCATAGTCTGTAAGTATCAACATTCTTCAAAGGGCATAGAATAAAACACATTTCAAACAATAGTTGATGTATGTTGCACACCTATAACGGTTTGACAGTCGTTTTCAACCCATTATTCTTTGGTTATTTTTGGGCCCCGTGAATCAGTGTAACAGCCACCAGTGGACCTTACGTTGTCGTCATCACAAGTAACCACAAATGTGATACGAATGTTAATTAGGAAATAGATCTTAGTTTTCCGTGATATACCGGCCAATATATCACGGTTTGGAGTTCATATGCGTAGGAATTAATCACGAAGGCCGTAGGCCTGAGTGATTAATAACTATGCATGTGAACGACAAACCGTGATATATTGGCCGGTATATCACGGAAAACGAAGATCTATTTGCATTCTAACACGTGTAAAATGCGCAATTTCATATGGACTCATTTTTATTGCAGAGTGATGCGTTGTTTTTCGTGTTGCTATAGACAACTTCCGCTGTTTGAAGTTTAAAACCTCCACCCCTGGAATATTGTTTTTTGCTCATTTCATTTAAACAGAGGCATAACTAGAGCTCATTCCATACTATGTATTTCATAAAAAACTAAAATGAATCGATAAATGCAATTGCTGCTGCAATAATACGGATATAATTAAATAAATTAAGAAAGAACGCTACGCAAATAAAAGTTCGCACAACGTCACGTTTACGTTGACGCCAAATAAACGTCATAAATCCATGACGTCATTTGATAAACAAGACGTAAATTCCATTCATAAAAAGCGTTATTTATACGTGGGAGGTAATTCAACAGCCAAAAAGTAGTACGGCAAAAACTGTGATATACCGGAAATTTAACCACGGTACAGTCCTATACGTTTACACGGTGCTAAAAATAGACTGTGTTAGAATTAACAATAATGAACAACCTTGGCTCTTCGTAAGAAGCACTGTTCGCAAACTTTGATTACGGTGGGAATATGGAGTATTGCTTCATTTTCTGTAGACTAGTCAAACGTCAAATTATTTAAATTATTTAAATTTTCGTTCATTTCATTCAGTAACAAAATCAAGTGTGCCAGTTCAATAACTTTTTTTTAAAATCTCAGCCAACTGGGGGGCACGGGCCCTCGTACCCAGTGCCTGGATCCGCGCCTGGGAGCCCCGAACATTGAGGCCTTTAGGACGAGCATCGTATACTTTTTTTGTATACCTCTGTCTCATAATTTCGTGCCTTCTCATGAAAACCGTGCTTAGTTGAATTCAACTCTTGTATATATTCTACATAGTCATTTTGGTAAAAGTATCCAAATAAATCATCCAACAAATATCCTACATCAATTGAGGCCATTAGTTTGGACGACACGCCAAAACTGTCACATTGACGACCAGGAACGATAACTTAGTAGATTCTAATTATTCCAATTTTTCAACTTATTTTTTTTGCATCCCGTTTTCAATACGCATTATTTTTATCACCTGGGGCTTTAATACTCAAACTGAATACGCATTTTGAGCACTACTCCAAATTTATCTAATATAAATACAACTTTGAAATTCCATCACTTTGGGCCCCAATACAGACCCGTTTTTACGGAGGCACGGATTTCATGGGAAACAGCCACCAGGATTCAGAGCATCGACCTAGACATAAAAAAGTTATGGTTTTACGAGTTTTTGTGATCATTTTTAAATTTTCTTTTTCTTATAGATTCTAAGTTAAGTTAACATTGTTTTCTTCCGAAAATGGTGCAAACAATTTTAAAACTTGTATGGGCTAGTGCGCATGCGTCGCTGAAACTGTTAAGGAGCACGGAGATACGAGACAGCAGCATGTATACTCCGAGTAAATATAATAAAATAATTATTTTCGTATACTTGTACCCTGAAGAAGCCTATTACATAACCGAAACGTCGGTCATTAATAAATAATTGAAACATGACCCTATTTGTACGATGATGCTTCAATGGGGGGCAATGTTCAGTAAGGAGAGAATAATAATAAGAAAAATATTGATAGATTTCTATTTCTTATCAACCAAGCTGGGTCATTTCAAAAGATCATACACTGATAAGAAATCTATAAATCATTAATAACAACGATCTAAAATACATTAAAATTGTAGATGTACATGCATTGACTGGTATAGTTTAGATCTTTGGTACAAACAGTCGTCGAGTGGCAAATATACAGTCGTTTCGGGTAATTCTGCGCATCGGGTAATTCTGCGCACCCTCATTTTTTATTTCTTACATACTTTACTGGTCGTTTTCCTTCGGTCCTCCAGTGTTTTTGTAGATGTATGTTACTTATGTAAAGTTTTATAATCATATCAACGAAATCGGAAAAGTATTTCTCCGAATATTTGACCAAAATGAGTGTCATCGGCCATTTTGGTTAATTTGACATACCACGTGACACTTACATTGAATAAAAGCAATTTTGTAATAGATGATGACTTTTCCTTTTCGTCAACATTGTCTTAATGTCTTATTCTTTCGATACTGTGATAAATTTCTTGTGAAACAAATCTTTGAAACAGACTATAGAAAAACGATTCCACCTGCGCAGAATTAGCCGAAAAGTTTTACGTCATGAAAACCGTGACGACATTTGACCTAGTTTTGCAAAGTTATGATGTTTTGAATTGTTTACATTTGTAAATGAAGGTTGTTTCTATCCAAAAAGCACCGTACTTTATTCTCAAATTAAAATAATCTCAAATGTAGCAAGCCAATATCCGTTAGGTGCGCAGAATTACCCGACAGCACTGTACTGAGTTCCAAAAGTTCTGCATCTTAATTAAAAATTCATTTTTATACGCCCGTTGAAAAAAGGGACGTATTATGTGAACACCCTTTGCGGGCGGGCGGGCGTGCGGGCATGCGGGCGTGCGGCGGCGGCGTCCAGTAATTTGTCTGTACTCTACCTCAAACAGTTTTCATCCGATCGTCTTCAAACTTGCTGACAATGCTTATGGGTGTAATATCTAGACCAATTTCGATTATAGGCCAAATCGGTGCAGGCCTTCTTGGGTTATGGTCCTTCTTTTACCAAAATAATGTGAAATTGGCATTGTCTGTACTCTATCTCAAACAGTTTTCGTCTGATCTTCTTCAAACTTCGTGACATAAAACGTTGCGTCAAAAACGTCAACTTTTACGGATCGACGTCGTTTTCTACAAATGCGTAAAGTTACTTACATGACTTAAAGCGATGAGGGAAAGTTGCTTACATTTTCAAATTCATATAGAAGTTCTTATTTTGATATAATGTTTGATAAGGCGAAAATAGTTTTCTTGGGGAAAAAATAACAGCAATTGTTCTTCATGTGGCCAATTTGTAGAGACAAGTACAGTGATATTGGTAGGATTATAAAGAGTCTGTATTTTAATCAAATTTACACTAATAAAAATGATACGACTTAGAAACTCATTTACAATTATTCAAAACTAAGTAATTCAAATGTAAAAATGTCATTCTAAGTGGAAATATCCAATTTACCCTGACATTTACGTGAAGTTGATGAAAAAGTGACGTTAAAATTGGCGCCCGGACATTTACACTGGACAATTTCGATGTTTGGCACTAAGATGGTCTTACATACCAGTCTATGAGGAATGATATCTTCCAACGGGGTTAATATGGCCATTTAGTATGCTATATTTTATAATTATCATGTACGCTTTTTATGATGCTCTAACCATACTGAACGAAAACGACATGCACCCAAATGTTGCACAACATCGTTAAATCGCGTCAAGTGGACATTTTCACTGGGCAATTGTAGTATTTAGTATTTCTGTTGATTAGCGGAATTGATTAGGGATATTTATATCAATCATCAGTTTATTTATATCAATTTAACCTATATATGTTAAAGAATGTGCAAGTGTTATCCATACTTATATTTTTCGTTTTGAAACTACGGCATACAGTTATTTCGGAGAAAATACTGACGTAAAAATGGAATGGGACATTTTTACGGATTTTCGTTTATATGAAATTCCGAGGCAATCTGAAGTGCTATCAGCAATTAGACAACCATGATGTATAAACACTCGCTAACAGACAATAATAGGAAAATATCAACAAATTCAATGCTTGTGATATATGTAATATGGGAACTGAAAGAAGAATATTTTAACGAAGTTAAGCGAAGACGCAGCGTTGGGACAACGTCTACCTAGATAGTATTTATGTGAATTAAAGATGTAGCTAGAGTATTTTCAGAAATAAAATATATACACATACTAAAAAAATATAAAGAAACAGTATTACGAAAAGTGTAAACAAATTCGCTCCGTCTTTATCAATTAACTCGAGTTTTTCATGGATGCCTAAAATTTCTCTTCTAAACGTGACACCTTTTTCACATTCAGTAAACAGTGAGTCATGAAATTGCTAATGCATTAGGGATATAGTGGGAATTATATAACATCAGTTACTTGCTTACGCATATTGGGGCTTAATTTCAACGAATTTGAATCAACAGTTCGCTAACTATGGAGTGTTATATCAAGCGACGCAGAGATACGCGCAACGCATGACAGCAGTTTTTGACGTGATTTTCCACTTTGAAATGAAAATAAGGAAATGTTCTTTTATTTCTTTGAAATAACTATTGATATTGCAGTATTGCTTACAAAAACACCTTTCTATCGATGTATAAGACTTTAATATTTCTTCAACGGTTGAATTTAAAATGGTCAAAAACTCTAAGTAACCACCCGAAATTCATAAAACGTCCGAGTTTCGTGCGTAACGTCTATATATATAATAGTTTGTGATTATAAAGATTAGTTTAAAGATGATCTTTTAAAAATGTTTTGACATAATATGGGCTTTTATTTCATAATCAATATTTTTTGTCACGAGCACAACCAAGACGGACGTAGTTTGTGACATTTTGGCATCTTGTTTAATAGTTAACTAAAAAGAACTTTTTACGAACACTGTTTTTCATTTTCGACTTAATTTTCACTTCCAGTTTACCCAAGTAATCGAAAATTTACGGAACTACTAAACAGTCCTAATAAAAAAACTACTGACACATTTATGTCGTTTTATCAAAATTATCCTTGATGTTTTTAACCCAAGAATAGCTGAGCAGCACAAAAGACCAAACTTAATTATTGCAAACACTCTATCTTAACTGTTTGTTGATCAACTCAACCAAGTTTATATTATAGTAAAGATATCACAACTACTGTAATTTAAATGGGCAACTAAAAATGAACGTTTAAAACTAGGTCAATATCACTCACCATCTGAAGATTATGCCAAGTACAAGTGTATTAGAAGTTAAATTCCATTCGCAATTGAATAATAACTGCACAATCATATTACAAGTATTCCTGCCTATAATTTAACACTTACAATTGAATAATTTATCTATTATTTTCACTTAAATACAGTATGCCAAAGAAGGCCATCCATTTTCCACACACATTCTTTTTAAAATACATGCTTTTCGTGGTAATTTTCTTGAAATTGACAAGGTTTTATGTTTATTTCAAAGTACATCATATGTCACGTGTTCTTTTCTGACAGGTATAAATAAGAATTTGGAAAACCCAAAGAAAAACTATAGTCTATTTCAAAACTTGTCATATTTGATTATTGATATACAATTAACGTGTTTACAAACTGCATGTATTGGTTGTGTTATTGTCTATGTGAATAAGAGGGATGATATAGTGCGTAGATATAGAGAGCAAGTTGTGTTTGGTTGTGTATGAGAGCGCAAATGAACAAATTGGTAAAAAACCATACTCTGAATGAATGTTTAACTAAATGTATTGGTCCGTTTAAATATTTAATTATATTTAAGTAATTTACTAAACCTAAACCAACGGAAAAACATAATTATCCATACTTAGATTTCATTTAGAATCATTAGAATTTATTTAGAATCATTTATTTCAAATCACTATCAGTTTTATTCAATCTCCCCTCTTTACCTACTCTACATTAGACATTGGCGAGCCATCTATTGTTTAAAATTGTTAAGATTTCCATCATATTAGTATGTTCTATTATCTTTCTTTATTGCCATTACTTCACCATGACTGCGTTATATTATATCTATATATCGACGGTGCCGAACCGTACCGCGCATTTCTGTCTTGTCGCCATCTAAAGAGCCAATCGCGTAACTTAGATGGCGACAAGACAGAAATGCGCGGGACGTCTAGCAGATGCGGAAGCTGCAAAAAAAGTTTTCGCGCCAAAATTGAGTTAAGGGGTTTTGGTTCGGCACCGCCGATATGTAACATGCATTATGTACAGTATACTCATGTGTCGTAATTACGATTTGGGTTAATAAAAGTACGTTCTGTTTTGTTCTGTTCTGTTCTGTTCTGTTCACTTGCAAAAACGGAAAAAACACAATAAGTTAGTCAAATAAGTTAGAAATGTACGCTTAATTTGATTGCAAAAATGGATAATGGTGAACGTACTCGTGTATATAGGTCGCTAGAGGCTGGTGTTACACTAAATTACATCGTGTCGAATTAAATTGACTTGTCTCTATCATAATAAGACTGTTGTATCATCTCCATCCGAAAAAAAAACTGAACATGACGTACCATGTGACAACAGGTCAAGGGTCAATGTCGCTGATCTAGACATGTAATGCTGCCATAATTTTTGCACCAAGTACAACGGTATTGTTGTAGCTTAATTGTAGTCCACCCAACATTAAAATCATGGGAAACTTGCTTTTATGTAATGCAATGTACGAACCACTGCTGTTCTATGCAGACGGTCAATACACTTTATAACAAGCATATTAGCGGACAATCATTGATTGCAGAAATATGTTTTTTCATGAAGCCTTAATTTAAATCGAAGTCAAGCAAAGAAATATACTAGTAGTTAACGGTATGTGGCTTTCTAAGTTTTTTAAATAATAAGACAAAATGTCATCATTTTATCATTTCGATAAGGGTATTATCATTAATTTATACACCATAAAGCAATAAAAGACATTATCGAATTCAGTATGAATGCAAATGGTGATGATTTTAGTATATTTTTAAACATAAGTGTCACGAAATGCTTCCTAGAAAACTTGGCATTATGTATGCTGGCATAAAGTCGTATGTGGCTTTCTTAGTTTTTGAAATAATAAGACAAAATGTCGTCATTTTATCATTTTGATAAGGGAATTATGTGTGATGGCATAAAGTCGGATATAATGTCGAAACAACTAACACTGTTGATCTATACAGATAATCAATAAATGTTATGTCATAAACATAACCAGACAGTCATTGATTGTGGATATGTGTGAACAATGCAGACAAGCAAAGAAACATGGGTAACGTCATGAAAGACAGGTATTGGGTTATGTTAGTTTTTGGAACAAAATTCGAGGCTAATTACCGAAATTGTATCATTTTGATATGAGTATTACCATTAATGTATACATAATAGAAACAATAAAAAATAACATACAATTTAGGAAGAATGCAAATGTTGCTGATTTTTAGAATATTCTTTAAACATCTTTGTCATTCAATGCAATGTACGAAATGCCGCATAAAAGCTTGACACTATGTATGCTGGCATGAAGTCGGATAAAATGTCGAAATAACGAATACTAGTGTTCGCTGCAGATAATAAAAACATTTTATTTCATGAGCTTAACTAGACAGCCATTGATAGTGGATATATGTCAACATACAGCGTTTTAGCTCACCTGACCACAAAGTGGTCATGGTGAGGTTTTGTCATACCGAGATGTCCGTCGTCCGTCGTGCGTCGTGCGTCGTGCGTCCGTCAACAGTTTTTCTTTAAACGACTTCTCCTCCTAAACCGCTTGGCCAAATTTGATAAAACTTCACAGGAATGTTCCTTGGGTGGACCTCTACCAAAGTTGTTAAAAAATTTCCGGTCTGTCGCATAACTTGGTCACACAGGCTAAAAATAGATTTTCAAAAAGGAAACTTTAAAAATCTTCTCCTCTGAAACCGTAAGGCCTAGAGCTTTCATATTTGGTATGTAGCATCACCTTGGGGTCCTCTACAAAGATTGTTCAAATTATGTCCATGTGGTCAAAATTGGCCCCGCCCCGGGGGCCCTTAGTTTTACATAGAGTTATATAGGGGAAACCTTAAAAATCTGCTACTCCGAAACCACTAGGCCAAGGGCTTTCATATTTGGTATGTAGACTCAGCTAGAGGTCCTCTACAAAGATTGTTCAAATTATGCCCGTTGGGTCAAAATTGGCCTCATCCCGGGGGCCCTTAGTTTTACATAGAGTTATATAGGGGAAACCTTTAAAAAATATCTTCTCCGAAACCGCTTGGCCCAGGGATTTCATATTTGGTATGTAGACTCAGCTAGAGGTCCTCTACAAAGTTTGTTCAAATTATGCCCCTGGGGTCAAAATTGGTCCCGCCCCGGGGGCCCTTAGTTTAACATAGAGTTATATAGAGAAAACATTAAAAAATCTTCTCCGAAATTGCTTGGCACAGGGCTTTCATATTTGGTATGTAGACTCAGCTAGAGGTCCTCTACAAAGTTTTTTCAAACTATTCCCCTCGGGTCAAAATTGGCCCCACCCTGGGGGTCACCATTTTACTTAGACTTATATAGGGAAAACATATAAAAATCTTCTTGTCTAAAACTACAATGCCTATAAGAGCTTTGATACTTGGTATGTAGCATCATCTAGTGGTCCCCTACCAAGATTGTGCAAATTATGCCCATGGGGTCAAAATTGGCCCAGCCCCGGGGGTCACCGTTTTACATAGACTTATATAGGGAAAACATATAAAAATCTTCTTGTCTAAAACTACACTGCATAGAGCTTTGATATTTGGTATGTAGCATCATCTAGTGGTCCCCTACCAAGATTGTGCAAATTATGCCCCTGGGGTCAAAATTGGCCCAGCCCCGGGGGTCACCGTTTTACATAGACTTATATAGGGAAAACATATAAAAATCTGCTTGTCTAAAACTACACTGCATAGAGCTTTGATATTTGGTATGTAGCATCATCTAGTGGTCCTCTACCAAGATTTTTCAAATTATGCCCCTAGTGTCAAAATTGGCCCCACTCGGGGGTCACTGTTTTACATAGACTTATATAGGGAAAACATATTAATATCTTCTTGCCTAAAACTACACTGCCTAGAGTTTTGATAATTGGTATGTAGCATCATCTTGTGGTTTTCTACCAAGATGTTCAAATTATATCTTTGGGTGAAAATTGTGCAGGGTTTATAATCAGGTGAGCGATATTGGGCCATCATGGCCCTCTTGTTTAAATTTTAAGTCAAGCAAAGAAACATAATTATGTAACGTCATGAAAGATAGGTATATGAGTTTCTATTAGTTTTTGAAACAATATTTTGGTAAGGGTATTACCATTAATTTATAAAACTATGTTGCGTAAGCTTATACTTAGCGTTGGGTATTTTATAGCAATTGGTGAAGGAATATTAACGTATTTACCGCAATTTTCGTTTTCGAAGTGATGCAAATTTCGTCTTGACACTGTAGCCGAAAGTCACGTGATATTGCTACGCTGATATGGTGAGATAAGCGCGAGGGAATGTTCATTGTTGTGGTAATTCGTGGTATGAATGGAATAAAATCCGTGTGACGGTTCATGGATTTAACAATTACAGACTGTTTTGCTTTTCGTGAATGTTAAAAGAAAGTTTAAATGGATGCATGTGTAATTACAATTGAATTACTTACGCCAGATTGTTTAAGCCTTAATGTATACGTGCTAGAGAATGATCAAATACACTCACCCGTGGAAAATGGCCCGGTAATGAAGCGACTTTGGACATATTAGAAATTATTGCTAGATTTTGCATCAGAAGAATGGAGAAGATAAGGTTTTTATTCAGTCAGTACTTTTCCTGGCTTAGAATGAGAATGTCGCCTTATAAGACTAATGCAAATTTGAAATCTACAACATCAGGCGCTTTTTAGTATAATAAAAACAACATGCGACTTGATCATTAACTGAATATTACGCGCAAATGATAAAAAACGTACATTGTGAATACTATATAAGTTTATATAATGCAAAAACAGGAATATGTTTTCAAGCTATACAAATCTATCTACTTGCCATACACATTTAATCTGCCACTGTGTTAAATTTTAAATTATATATTCACAATGTTTATGGTTATTCTAAGAGTGTTTTGTATTTGCAGAACAGCCCGTAGACTGATCACTGATCACCTGACAAATCGGAACACGGTCGGGGTTAAGATGGAAAAATACTTTAATCATACTCTGTCCTATTCTTAACCCCGACCGTGTTCCGATTTGCCCCGTCCATATGGATGCTCATATTTTGATAACTAATCTTTCAGTCTATGAAGTGCCCCTATATTATGTGAGTAGATTCCATGCCTGATAAAAAATACGTATTTAATTTGCACAATTGCAGAATTTGTGAGAAGCACTTGTTAAAAACAAATGTTCGTTCTTACTTGTCCCGGTGTCCCCTACCCGTATTGGCACCCTGTCTGCAAAACGCTGTATCGTATCAAATTACGTAAAATACCTACGTTCGGTTTTGTTGTGGCACAGGCATCCTCTCTGTGTGGTTCAGCTGATTGGCACGGGAATCCTCGCTGTGCTCACAGTAACTTTAGCACAGAGAGGGTGCCGGTTCCAGAACAGAGAGTGTTCCGGTGCTACAACGAAACGGAAAGTATGCTGTTTTTAATGTTATTTCATGAAAGTTGCAATATTTAAAGCATTTAGAGGCCTGATTGGTTCAAGGGCTTTCTGTATCTTTGGCAAAATCATTGTTTTGCATAGAAAGGGTGCCAATACGGGTTAACACCATGACCTGTTCTCGCACACAAGCATGTACATGCTATTATCAAAACAAAGTGTATTTTTAAGGGGTTTTATTTGATATTTCTCATGTTAGTATAGAATTTCACACTTTCTATCGAACTCCATCATCCATGTCATTGTCAACTGTTTAATCTTTGAAATGCTTGGTCCTATTTTTGAATCCACTGTTGTAGGTATGTGTTCATTGTCAAGTTTTAGTAGGCAGCATCAACTACATCACGTGATCAGTCTACGGGCTGTTCGGCAAATACAAAACACTCTTAGAATAACCATAAACATTGTGAATATATAATTTAAAATTTAACACAGTGGCAGATTAAATGTGTATGGCAAGTAGATATATGTGTATAGCTTGAAAACATATTCCTGTTTTTGCATTATATAAACTTATCTAGTGTTCACAATGTACGTTTTTTATCATTTGCGCGTAATATATAGTTAATGATCAAGTCGCATATGTTGTTTTTATTATACAACATGTACCACATTTCTTACTGGTCGGGGGTGTTTGTCCCAAACGGCACTAATCAGGGGTATCATAGCTGATCTTTCGTGTGTTTTGCCTTAATATATTATGGCATCGCAATTTATGTTTGCACATGCATACTTATAATCATATAAATAATGAAACTAGGCCCATAAACAATCCATAAACCATGAAAATCGGGAGAAATAGGAAATATTACAGATAAAAATATTCAAGGTATCTGTTACTAAAACCGTACTTAGCGCGAGTGTTCTGCTTAATTATAGGTGCTTGGAGGGAAAACAACCATGCAGTTACAGGACTAGCCCCAAAATCTGAGTAGAAACTACTTTATGGTCTTCATGGTGTTAATTACAATAATAACACCAGGGTCGCAAGGCACAGTATGAGGGTAATAAATCACAGCTGATAAACCAAGCCAGATGTTTCCATGTGCACAAGTATATATGACCAGGGTCTTGTCTATTTATAAATGTTTGATATGAGATTGTATTATTTGATATGAGAATTTATTGTGAATCTGATTTACTTCTATTCACTTATTTATATCTTAATGTAACAATCATGCAGAATGAACAGTCATTATTATGATATTGATACAGTAACAGGCTAGTTTGAAAGACATGTAAAATAAAACAAAACGTACGCTCCGAGAATTTAGCACCAATTAGGAGCTTGAGTCCGATATCAAGCCAGTTATGAGTTGGTGATTCAACTTGATAAAAAAATCGAACTTCGATATGCATTAGAGTCAGCTATGAGTTCATTATTCAGCTTTATAAACAGTGATAGTTTTACCTGTGCATCCCGAGTCATGGACTCACGATGCAAAGTTTAAAATTATGTGAGTCCAAATAATACATTGAAAGTTCTAAAAAAATGATTTTGAAGAATGCTTCATATCATAATTATAATCAGTACTCTGGTGTTCAACTACTAATTATAAATAGTATTAAAAGAAGCCAGTTTTCTACATTTCTTTAACAGTTTATTTTAAGGTTAATAACCACTAAATGCCTACGTGGACCAATGTCAGATACACTCAAATAGTCTGGTAACAAACTTTCAAGCGAATTGAAATGGGTGGGTATGTACTCTTGACAATTCAGCATCAGAATCATGAAATTGGGGTTAAATGCCTTGTTTGCATGTATGTGATGTAGTGAAATGGTTTTATTCCGAAATATTAATATTTGGCATGCTGGTGAAAGTAGGGTTGGGGCATATAACGGGCGTAGAGTAAATCCGTACATTTGAGAAAGTCTGTTCATCGTGTTTGACGAACCAAGTTTTTCTTATATGATACATGACCCCCTAATTTTTTTTCTTTTTCTTGAAGCTTGATGCTATTTGTATTGATTAAAAGATTTAAATTAATAACAACAACGCAATGAATTTATTCCTTCTTTTCATGTTTTTCGAAAATGGAGACGTCGCAGAAATGTGCAGCGCAGACATTTATAATAAAATACTGCGTTGATCCCGCACAAACAAAAGCAGACATTAGTCAGTGCAAATTTTCAATGTTGCATGACAAGGACTCTCGTTTATACATTGCACAAACGTTTTAAGAGAGATTTAACGAAATGTGAATACTGGAAGACCGAAAAAGGACAAGTCTGCACTAATTAAGCGAGTTAAGTCTTCGACAACGACAGGCATCAGGCAGTTACGGGTGTAGCGATTAATGTCGCTATATCGGTGGCTTAGAATGAGAAGGTCGAAACTACTACTTACGACCTTATAAGACTCATACATATTTGAAATCTCCAGTACCAGGCGCTTCTAATAAGCCTATTTTTATGAAAATCGGAATTTGTCATGTTGACCAAAGTGAAGCTGTAAAAGCTTGTTTTACCATATTTAAAGAGTAAATTGCAGACATTTTTTTCTTGTTTTCTCAATATATTGATTTTGTACTTACGACCTTCTCATTCTAAGTCAGCGATATGTAAAACCATTTTACACAATTTACTATGAGAAAAATTTAGACATGAGTGCATGCATATATCTGCGAGATGAGTCGAGAAAGTTTTATCTTCTGAAGAAATATTGAAGCGTGTAGTGGCTTTCGGGAAATATAAAGACGAAGTCACAGAGTCAAACGTAACGGTATTGACGTCGTAGAGTGTGCGCCGACCAAACTCTTAACAGTTACGATCAATTTACATACTTGTTCTTTAATTTGAGACATCACCTTTAAACTTTGCAACGATAGTGTTAACATATCGCTGTATAAGACTATGTATGCCAATTGCTAATATAGTTTGAAGAAATATAGTAGAAACCAATGTTCTCGACTTTCGGGGACAACCCTCGGGACAACTGAACCCTCGTTATGTCTAACGTTTAATGAAATATTTTGACGCTGGACTCGTTCTTAAAATTTTGTTCTCATAGATTTGCAAGTTATTGAGTCCCAGGACTCATTTTTTGAAATTTTTGAAAATAATCACTGGATAAATATTTAATTGAAAGCAGCGTTTCAAATTAAGAGCCAGCTATGAGTTTGTTATTCTACTTCATAAGAATTTGAATTTCAAGCCGAGCTCGAAATTCTGTGAGTTTGTTATTCGACTTTATAAATGTCAAATTTTCCAGCCGAGTTCAGTTTTCGAGCCAGCTATGAGTTCGTTAATCAACTTGATAAAATGGCAAATTTCACGTCAAGTTCGAATTTCGAACTGATTCCAAATTTCGAGCTAGCTTCATGTACATGTGTTCGTTATTCAACTTTCTAACCTTAGTTTCTAGCTGATTCCGATTTTCTAGCCAGTTATGAGTTTGTTTTCAACTTGATTCAACTAGTCAAATTTTGTGCTGAATTCGAAGTTCATGCCAGCTACGAATTAAAAGTTATCCAACTTTATAAATGTCAAATTTCAAGCTGAATTTTGTACCAGCTATGAGTTCGTTATTTGTCATAAGTTCTGAAAGAGGATTCTGAATTTCAAACCACTGCGTTTGTTAATTGTTTTAATGTAAAGGCGAATTTCGAGCTGATTCCGAAGTTAAAACCAGCTCTGAGTTCATTATTCGACTTTATAAATGTCAAATTTCAAGCTGAATTCGAATTTTGTGCCAGCTACAAGTTTGTTATTCAATTTGATAAAATTTCAAATTTCGAGTCAGCTATGAGTTTGTAGACTATGACATCATTATAATTAGGCTGTGTTCAAATTCAGAACAAAATTAATTCATAAATGTGTTTATATGGTAAGATGCTTGTTGCCCAGTAACAGTCTGGGAAATAAGTAAAATTAAGGTACTTCTATTTCGTGTAGAATGCTAAGTCATGATAAGAAGATTGCCATAATTCCATTTTATGTATGTAAATGATGTCAATGCTTTAAATCACATAATATCTAGATGTAAAGAAATGTATGTGTAAGATTGGCACAGTTGTTGCAATTATCCTACTTTTTGTTCTTTTCAATAATTCACTTTTATTTATTAAAAACATTGTGAATGTTTGAAACTTGCACCAAAGTTAGCCATACATATGATCGAACATTGAGCCTAGAAATTCATTTTCCATTTTCTGCTAGATCTTTGTGTGGTGGATATCATATTACATTGTATTACCTATTGAAATCATGCTATACAGATGTATATTGGCTTACTCTTGTTTTGATATAAACTATTAGTGTACTAAGGATAGCCTGATAAGCCAGTGCTACCCCTACAGCTGTCAGAATTAATTGGGTAATTACATGCCCACTACAGAATGACCTGTTAATAGATATCAATTTCCATGGCTCACCAGGGTGTAGAAAGGGAGTTGGGGCTAGTCCTATAACTGCATGGGTCGCAAACTAGAAACCTGGCCGGGTACTTTGGCCAGCTTGTTTTTATTTAAGCAATGAAAAGTCAAGACTTACTTATCGAATCGACGTAAAACGGACATTAAAATAGTCGGTGTATCCACTTCCGACTCCATACGTTACCCATTGAATATAGTTGACGACTTAATTTTCCTGTAGATGTTTTTTGGCCTCTGTACGGTGAGGCATGACTTTGCCTTCGTCATTATCTGAAAAAGTAAGTACAATGTGTATGAAACTGATCGACATGTAACATTAACATAGGGCGGTACATGTATGTTGACAATGTACTTGTTTTGTGCTGTTTGTGTTATGGCTGTTTTGAAGCAGGGCTTTATAAAATAAAGAATCCCTGGTAAAAGTAATGGAAACAAGCTAGCTTACAAATTGACTAGTGTGCTTCACGTGATATGCATTAATGTTGTAGATATGTAAATAATGATCGTAATATGCATACTATCGAGCATCAGGGATGGCCAATTATAGATCAACAGTATCAGTCAAAGATATATATCATTTGATTAGGTAAACATACATGCATTGAATTCAATGCTCTTTCTGTATGGTTGATATGTGTTGTTCACAGTGTGACTGAAATTCCTTCAATCAAACTTTGTGAACGCAGTACATACATAGATAAAATTATGGGTTGGTATAATATGTTAAAAACATAAGATGTTAAATACAAAGAAACTGAACGTTGTGAACCATGGCGATATTTGTTCGTGTTATTTACTTCACGAACGTATTTCATACTACTTTCGTAAAATGTAAATATACTGCCGAAATATCCTCGTAAAAAATCGGTACATGCTTCTTACGTGATATAATCAAACAACAGTTATGAATTTATACATTTCTAGTGCCAGAAACCTTTATTTTCCAGAATTGGTCCAACTATTTACACTTGACGTGCAACTTACGCGTCTTGCGATGAAACTCCGGATCAAATTCAACGAGTGTTCTCATAATCTGTTCAACTTAGAAGACCAAACTAACTTGTAACGTTAGTAAAAAAGCAATGCGCATATGATAGGCTATGTGAAGTTTCGATATAGGTTATGGAAGACATATAACATCAAGAAAAATAGGTTCTTACCGAGGCTGAATGTCCGCCATTATACGTGCTTCAGACTAGACGGAGTCACGTGATTACCACCCGTGAATTTCAACTGTTATAAAACAGTAAATTTAGTCCTGTCATTTTAACTTTTTACCTCAAACTAATCGTAAAACCAACAGTTTCGTGTTTAAATGGCGCGTAAAGCTATCCTTAGCATTTTCGTGGCACTTTTTAAAATATGCACAAATAATATATTGAATTTTCACATGTTTTCACAATATTTGCCACTTTTGATATAAATAAATACTGACTAGCATCAGTGATTGATTTTCGAATCGTGCTTAGGGGGTCGTAATTTTGCCCTGATCTTTAAGAAACTTGGAAGCAATGAGCATCGCAACCTAATCTAGGTCAAGTATGATTTTGGGTTAACCGAAGCCAAAATCTAGGTCAATTGGTCAAATCATAGAAAACAAGATGTAGTCACTAGGGGTCGCAATTTCGACCGTATATTTGTGAAAGTTAGTCATAAATCATAATTTACTTTAGTGACAGATAGTCGAGACAATACGACTTTTGGGTGTTAAACTAAGTCAGATATAAACAAAAGAAATGGGAAATTTTGGAATCGACAGACCATAAAACCATTAATTATTTTGGGTGATTAATAGCAATGTAATGAGTTAGATGTCTCCTGTAGTACATTTTTGAATAACATATCAAAACATCAAATATCTTCATTTCATAGAAATGACTTATGGAAAAGTCAATATTTTTATGTTAATCCTAACGTAATATATTTTTGGAACTGTGCTGCCATTAATGATGTTATGAAATAAATATCAATAATTCCGGAATCACTTTGCCATCATATATCATCGTATGCCGGAATGGGGCTATATAAGTAAAACTTTTTGAGAAAACCAGACAATCAAGAACATGAAGTTTAAGATAAACACGCCACTAAAAATTGCAAGCAAGACAAAGACCTACATGTTTGAATCTACGACCCTTTGTATTATAGTTTTAATCTATGTTGCCATGACAACCACTATATTTTTCAGAATATAACAATATTCAAGCGAAAATGTCCCTTCAAATTCCATTATACTAAATTTCATACACATACATTAGAAATTATTTCAGTTATGACAGAATTCCAGATTTTGAAGTATTTTCAATATTACGGTATCCATAGCAACCACATTCTTTGTTAAAATAAATTTATATTCAGATGTTCATACTCTTCTTATTGTCACCTACCTACATATCAGGTTTCATAAATCTAGCTTGGAAACTGAATGAGTAATTTCAGGGTCCAGTCTTTTTTTACATATTTTTACTACATGTATTTCGGTCTCCATAGCAACCACAATTTCAGACACAATAAAAATAGATGTGCATAATTCCCTTCATTGCCCCTTATCCACATATTAAATTTGCTGAACATAACTTGAACGATGTGTTAGTTATGTCAGGATCCAGATTTTTGACGAACTAACTGACTAACGAACTGACTGACCGACGGAGGGCAAACCGATAGGCCCCGTTTGAAAACCGGTTGGGGACTTATTTTACATACATACCCTGAAATAAAATAACTTCTGTATTCAGTATTACTGTTCTGCTCCAAACATAGATTGCATTTATTTAATACAAAGCTACGGAAGCATGGAAGTGACATAGTTGATATTTTTCATAACTTGTGGCCACAGATTACAAGACAAAGTTTATTTTTTACTAATCTGTGGGAACGAATTACAGACGCGAAAAATATTTTTGCAAGTTGTGGCCACAGATTACAATCCGGAGTTTATTTTTTTCTAATCTGTGGGAACGACTTACAGACGCGAAAAATATTTTTTGCAACTTGTGGCCACGGATTATAATCCGTTGGAACGACTTGTAATAACTCGTTTAATAAGTCGTTCCCTCAATTTAATTGACCAATCAGAGTTACGATTGTTTTTACGAAACTCAAGCGAGCCTGCGACAAATAGCTGCAATAACTCCAGCCTGTAATAAGATAGGTTAAACGCCACTAAATTTCCTAGCCTGCCATAAGACTAGGTATAAGAAAAAGCAGCGTACTGAGGCCACCAGGCTCTGTGACCCCGGAAGACCGGATATGTAGATGTAGGGCAGGTGGACGAGAGTCGAAAAATACCACCACTGGGCCCTTATCTTGGGGCTGAAAGAGGGATCAGATCCCCAAAGTAGCCAAAATAGCGTTATGCCATAGGCGACTTTGGATGGGTTCGAGCCCGCGTACCACCCAAACCATGCTTTGTGACCCAAAAAGACCGGGTATACAGACGTAGTGTATGATCATACGAGTCGAATGAGACCCTCCGCACGTTCCTATCTTGGGGCTGATAGGGGCTAGGGGCCGGACCCTGTAGTTCCTGGGTATAAGAAAAAGCAGCGTACTGAGGCCACCAGGCTCTGTAACACCGGAAGACCTGATATGAAGATGTAGGGCGGGTGGACGGAGCCAAAAAATACCGTCGTTAGGCCCCTATCTTGTGGCTGAAAGAGGGGCCAGATCTCCAAAGTACCCAAAACAGCAGTATGCCATAGGCGACTTTGGATGGGTTCGAGCCCGTGTACCACAAGTTACAAATTTCTTTTCGCGTCTGTAAGTCGTTCCCACAAGTTAGTAAAAAATAAACTCTATCTTGTAATTTGTGGCCACAAGTTACAAAAATATTTTTCGCGTCTGTAAGTCGTTCCCACAAGTTAGTAAAAAATAAACTCTGTCTTGTAATTTGTGGCCACAAGTTACAAAAATATTTTTTGCGTCTGTAAGTCGTTCCCACAAGTTAGTAAAAAATAAACTCTGTCTCGTAATTTATGGCCACAAGTTACAAAAATATTTTTCGCGTCTGTAAGTCGTTCCCACAAGTTAGTAAAAAATAAACTCTGTCTCGTAATTTGTGGCCACAAGTTACAAAAATATTTTTCGCGTCTGTAATTCCCACAAGTTAGTAAAAAATAAACTCTGTCTCGTAATTTGTGGCCACAAGTTACAAAAATATTTTTCGCGTCTGTAAGTCGTTCCCAAAAGTTAGTAAAAAATAAACTCTGTCTCGTAATTTGTGGCCACAAGTTACAAAATATTTTTCGCGTCTGTAAGTCGTTCCCACAAGTTAGTAAAAAATAAACTCTGTCTTGTAATCTGTGGCCACAAGTTATGAAAAATATCAACTATGTCACTTCCATGCTTCCGTACAAAGCCCATATATTGCAGTTGTAATATTTTCCTGATCATTAGTAGTAAACCAGAGAATTTGCATATTTTAAAGGTCATATACGCAAAATTATTTTTTTGCTGTTTTAATAAGTTTATGGTATAAATATATGATTACATCAATCTCTACACTTCAGATATGACTATAACACACAATAAACGTCATCTCTTATTTCGATTATCTTATTTTGTGAATAAACTAACCCGAGTTACTTCCCTTAGCTTGTGACGTGTTTTTGGAACATCTGATTAACACAGAGGCTGTATACTATTAGTGTATATTCGCATAAATCTTGATCTCTATTGAATATGTTCGATTTTAATTCATAAAAGTTACATGTGCTATTATGTAATAGTGGGTCAAATATAAAGCACAATCATAAAATAATTCTCCACGGGGGTTATACATACATATACACAGCGTCGATCTACGAAGTGTCATACAGTTAATCTTGGTACATTATGCACATCACGGGGGGTGTAACATGCCAAACACGAGATTATAATCAGCTGCTGACCAATTTGATGTTTAATTTAATTGTTTCTGTACGAAAATTCCTAAATCGGTATGTGTACATAGATTAAGTTTACGGTCAATGCAACTGGAGACGCGTGTACATTACGCGTGTTATAGGAAGATTTTGTAACGGGCCAAGTATTAATAATATATTTTTGTCAATCAAAATGCAAAAAGAACAGTGTATTAGACCAGATATAAAATGTTTATAACTCGGTAAACGTTTCATTAATTTATTAATTTAGTATGGATCCATAAATTGCATTTTTCTAAAACGATATCTATATATATAGATCGATCATTGGCATTTGAATTCAACTGTGTGTAAACTAATGATTCTTCCTAGTATGAACCTAGATCCACGTATCCATCTCCCGTTATGTACCCCAACAAGAAAGTACATAACGGAAAAAAATAGATACGCACAGTTGAAATCATATGTCTATGATATAGATTTTAAAAGTTCGTGTTTAAATTGTGTATCGTTTTGCTTTATTGGTAATTATTAAAAAATACTGTCAGACTATCCGAAATAGAACGTTGGATATATATTATATAAAAAATAGAGCGGTATTAAAGATTTATTCTTTGTTTGTGTTGTTCTGCATGTTCTGTCCACTTCCATTGTAGAATACTGTATGGAACAACGCATGGGCTCGTATACATGTACAGTATTGTTTATGTATATGTCAAAACGTGGCGTGTCCTTACCCAGTGCGAGCATCGTGAATTTAACAAAATACAAACAACATACATGTATGTAGCGAACTCCACCATTGGTAATCTGCATCCGTAATATAACTAAATTCTTGTTACAAATCACAAAATAATACTTGTCTGAGAGTTCAAACACGTGCCTCATTTTCCAGAATTTCAACGCACGGTCAGATATTTTTACCGGCTTACATTTAAAGACTAAACATCAGTAAAATGCCGACACGTATATGACACTGCACTATAGGCCGCCAAAAACAGGCGGTCTATTTTATGTTTAAATAATATATAGATCACATGGTATCCAGCTCTTGGATAGATCGTTGGCCCTGCCTGGCCTGCCATAGGTCATGCAGGTGCAAGGGGGCGTGGCGAAATTATTACAAACCAATTTGTATTCGCCAATCAAAATAACGCCATGAATTGAAATGTAAGTATTAATTATGGTCAGTTGAGCAAGTGCGTAAAAATATCTTCAATGAATGTGCGTAATAAACCAAGTTTTTGTTTATCAATGTGAAACTTTTTGAAAATGACAAGCTTAGGATTCGTGTAAACTCTAATATGTTTTCTGGTGTAATGGAAAGCTTCAAAAAGGTAAAAAAATATGTTCAAACTTCTGTGTAAGCATCGCACTATAATACTGTCACTTTTCAATGATACTGGATATAGTTAATAAATTTTACCATGAGGTGTCATTAAAAAAACATGCTTTTTATTACATGTGCATTGCAATACCAACAATATTGAAAAGATCATAACGCCGATTATTGTGTTGGAAATGCGTGAGTTTACATTTCCAAATTACTTAATTTTCAGCGCACTTGTTCTAACGTGTCATTGTTATGCACCTGTCAGTACTTAGCATCCACGGTACCCCACTCCTGGGGATGGGCTTATGGGTTGTCACCTCGCCTTCCACGGCCTGCGGGTGACAGCTAATGGGACAATCTCCGGTATTTCCCCGGTTCCTGACAACTAAATAGTGTCACTAGGGCATTGGTTCGCTAAAATAAATCCCAACATTTCACCGGCAATGCGGCGGAAAGCTTGAAGGTAAAAACACGACCGTCTATCCCCGAGGGTTTGGGGCGATGATGGAACTGACTGGTGCAGTATGTAATGTTGAAAAAAGTACCAATCGATTTAGTTAATGCTAACTCTCATTTGAATGTGTATCCATAATTGAAAATGATAAATGGGATTAACTCGGCATCCAAGAACTATGGACAATGTCTCTAACTTTACCGGTTATCTACCGACTTTTTTTCAAATTTTCCTTTTACAATTTTTCGTCAATAATTTCCTGTCTAGAATTATAATGTTCATTTCTCAATTTAGGAATTCAGTAATTCAATTATGGCTAATTTATAATTTTTTTACAATTAACGACAGAAACTGCCAACTACGCGTCATTTCGTGTGTACTACAAATCATGTATATGTATGTCTAATATACATGCGTGTACAAATACGCAGCTAAAGTCATTTCTTGCGAACATAATTTTTTCCTCATACGGAATGTTTTACTTATGGTCTGTTACAAAACCTAACACATAAATATACAAAATAGTGAAAGCTATATATATATATATATATTTAAAATCAATCACCGATGTATACACACACGCGTCAAGTGTATAAACAGCGTGATATTTATGCCCCCCTGTAGCGCGCAGTTTGCACTGCTGCGTTTGTAATGTATAACACGCCCAGCAGTTGAAGTCAGTAATGTCCACATCAGTATGTGGTCGTTGTTTTGTTTCTTAAATATTGAAGGGAATTAAAACGTGATTGAAATGACAACACATACAATGCTTAGAACATACCACATTGTAGTAATTTCCGTCACTGATCATGAATTTAATCCGATAAAAAATCGACAGGACCCATTCAAATTTAGTTAAACTGAAGAGGAACAGTTCCACTTGTGTCCAAAATGACGTCACACGGTCTAAAAGTCAAGGGAGACAACCAGGTTGGGTTTATGTTGTAATTTTGTTATCGTCAACTTTATCGTTATAAACCATCTTAAATATTGCAATTATGTGGATTACAAGTACGTCATGTCATTTATATGATATATATCTATGGAAATGTGTTACTTTAGTTAAATTAAGAAATTCTATCGTATTTGACCTTTAATAATTGAATAAATGGTTGCTATGGCAACAAAAATAAGATAAAGACATATTTAAACACACACATGTTACTCCTCACAAATGCGTATCATTATTCAAATGATAAATTCAATCCGAGCAGATAAACAGCAGTGTGAAAATGCCACATAAACACCAAACGGTAACAAAATATGTCCATGCTGAGATACCCGTTTTTTTGCCAAAAATGTTCATGTCATTGGTTCCTTTAAAAAGTCATAAAATCGTTAATATTTGAAATTTTGACAAAATTTTTTCTTTCTTGTGCACAGGAAAGATCTAGATTCTTCGGAAAATGCAAAAAAATGAAAATCGAAAATTTTTCATAAGGGCCCTTTTCTCAGATCGCGGCTCATTTTTATTTCTTAATTTAAAAATTATTTTAATTTAATAGATTTCTAAATAATTCTAATTTATTATTATTTCGTGAGTATTGCTCGGAGTGGTTGTGTTGTGGTGTTGCTGATTTCTGCCTTGGCAAGTTCCTTATCCGATTTCCTCATACTTTTTTACAGATTCATCACGAAAAGACCCGAGTAGTTACGACGGTGAATCAATTAAGCGTAACGTCCGAGGGATCCCGATTGTGGCGATGACTTCCGTTTGTGACGTCACACGACAAAAATATACAATGGTGGACAAGGGAACGTTGTGCACGTTTTTGAACTCAATAACTCTTCCCGTTCAGTTTCTAGGATTTGAAGATGAGTTTTTATCATTCCCAGCCCCATTCAGGGTTTTAGGAATGGTAAATTCTGTAACATCAAAAAGCAAGAAGACTGGAAAAGATATAATCTTCAAAGAATTTCTTAAACGCCCTCTCTCGGTAGCACAGTCGGTTAGTGTATTGATTTATTCTTCTATTAGAATTGGTGAATACTGGATTTATCACATAAATCACGGTGTTGGAGTGTAATAAAGCCAATTACATAAAAACGATATTTCACTACTGAATAATATGACGAAGGCAGTAGCTAGGATTACGGTACGTAATCGTAGACCCACAGGCTAAGATTACGGACCCACAGGCTAGGATTACGGACCCACAGGCTAGGATCACGAAACTTTAGCTAGGGCTGTCTAGAATTAAGGAAGTTTTTATACCGAGTGCATTAAGCGTGCAGGTTGCATTATTAGATGTGGGGCAATCTGCTAGCAGATTTTTTAATTTCTGACCTTTACAGTGCTGTCGGGTAATTCTGCGCACCTAACGGGTATTGGCTTTCTTCATTTGAGATTATTTGACTTTTAGAATAGATTATGGTGCTGTTTGGATAGAAACAACCTTCATTGACAAATGTTAACAATTCAAAACATCATACCTTCGCTAAACTAGGTCAAATGTCGTCTGAAAACAAGATGACTTCCGGTTTTCATGACGTAATTTTTTTCGGCTAATTCTGCGCAGGTGGAGTTGTGTTTTTGTATAGTCTGTTTCAAAGATTTGTTTCACAAGAAATTTATCACAGTATCGAAAGAATAAGTCATTAAGCCAATGTTGGCAAAAAAGGAAAAGTCATCATCCATTACAAAAGTGCTTTTATTCAATTTATGTGTCACGTGGTATATCAAATTAACGAAAATCGCCGTTGACACTCATTTTGGTCAAATTTTCGTAGAAATACTTTTCCGATTTTGTTGAAATGATTATAAAACTTTACATAAGTAACCCACATCTACAAAAACACTGGATGACCGAAGAAAAACGACCCAGCAAAGTCTCTAGGAAATAGAAAGTTAGGGTGCGCAGAATTACCTGATGCGCAGAATTACCCGAAACGACTGTATCTCCACTCCAGTGCAGATGTGCACAGAAGTCCCATATATATGGGGGGGGGGGGGGTTTGCGATCAAATTTTTGGCGCAACTTGAAAAGATGAATGAAAAGTTGTAAATACCATGAAATATATAGCATGTCCACGAAGATCAACCCTTTTTCTCGTTATCTGCACCAAAAACATCCATAAAACACTCAGCGGTTCGTTTGTCGGACAATTTTAACACGACGATGTCACACTTTTAAATTCCACTACACAGCTTTTTGTTGTTGATATGCAAATCGCATTCCCCTATCGACCAATCAGAATACTCGATGGAATGAGTTCCTAGAACAATGGAGGATGCAATGGAGGAGATCTTCGGCACTATTTGGTTTTCACAGTGATGTACACTGGTACGTGTGAAACTAATTACACTGAGCTCGCTCGGGTGAAACTAAAAACGAAAAATTAACGAAGATTTGTTGACAAATCGAGCTGATTTTTCTTGTAAACTGATATATAATGACTTATGAACAGAATACGATAAGTTAAATGAATTTTACTGCTCGCTTAGCGATTCGCACAACGTTAGCATATGAATTACACACGTGTTGCGCTCATCTATACGGGCGGTATACGCGTACTGGATACTCACAGTTATGTTTAAATTGGATTTTCGGAAATTACAAGTGCTGATTTATTGATGGATTTATTGATTATAAGGACCAATATTAACAGGTATTCTGTGCCATTCGTTTATTTTTATTATATTTTACATGTTCAATGCTGAAAATGGCTCTAATTTGGCGTAAAACTTACTAAAAGACAGAATTCATGAAACTCAAAAACTGATAATAACAAACTTGCCAGACAATCATAAATTCAGTTGTTGTATATCAGTATATAGTTATATAACCAAAATAGGCTTCCATGAATGAAGTGTTGTAATGACTATGTCCTGGACCCCAGCAAATTTCTTATAAAATAATCATGATTACTGCCTTTTTCTTCAAAAATTGATTAAATTATTAATCAGAAAAATCCATGATTACTGATTTGAATGATGATTAATGCAAAAAAGTAATTGATAATTAATCATGATGAATACTTTAATCGATTAACCCATGTCTGTCAGGCCTCGACAAATTTTTCAAAAGCCACTCGTCCTCCGGACGAGCAGTGCCAAAAAACCACTCGTCCAGCAGCAAAATCCACTCGCCCGTATTTTTCAGTCAAAGAAAAATCTGGAAATCTGTTTTTGAACGATGTGAAACTCGTCTCAAACTGTCAATAAAATTGTGAAAATACATAATTAATGTGTTTCACATTTCTGCTCCTTTCTCCATTCTGAAGCAGACATCTTTTGATCAGCTTGATTGGTAAATACACTGTGTCTATACGAACTTTATTCTTCACGTGATGACCACTATGTTGGCATCAAGTTTTGTCCTTAATTACGCAAACCGATGGAAGGAGTTTGTTTGTTAATCCATACATTCATACATGATATTCAGTTTGCGCACTGTGACGAACCGAAACCGTCGCTTTAACGCTAAAAAATTATGTTTCGATCGATTAAACTTAGAACAGTGTCATTCATTTATCGAGCATAACCGGGGAATTCCCGTGACGTCACAGCGCACTCATGTTTTGATTCTTCCAACTTTCGTTTTTGACTGACAGATGATCTGGCGTTTGTATTGAATACAAGATGGGTTTTGTATCGAATTATGTTGTTTAATGCGCGATTAATTATTGAAACTTGATTGTTTTCTGCCATAAATTGCGCTCGTCCTGCAGGACGAGCGTTGCCGGATGTTGACTCGTCCGATGTGAATTTCTACTCGTAATTACGAGCGGACGAGTGGATTTGTCGAGCCCTGTCTGTGCAGTATCTGATAATTATACGCCCGTTGAAAAACGCAACATATTATGTGAACACCCTTGGCGGGCGTGCATGCGTGCGTGAGGCGGCGTCCAGTAATTTGTCTGTACTCTAACTTGAACACAGTTTTTGTCCGATCATCTTCAAACTTGCTGACAATGCTTATGGGTGTAATATCTAGGCCAAGTTTGATTATAGGCCAAATTGGTGCAGGCCTTCTTGGGTTATGGTCCTTTTTTAGCTCACCTGACCACAATGTCAGGGGTCGAATTTAGCGATATTTTCCACTAGCTAAAATTAGCTTGTGCCATTTGGGTTCACTAGCTAAAAGGAAAAGCTACTAGCTAAAAAATTTATTAAAGTTCATTAACCAATTTACAGATAGAAATGAACTGCTAAAAAGTGCTATGCCTTGATCACTATGCCTGAAGAATGAAACAGATAAACAAAAAATCAAGATACATCAAAAAGGAAACTGCCGTTCACATACGTGTTAATCTTTTAAAACTTCAAGCTTCATCATTGATGCATCGATTTATTCTTGATGCGAATGCCGGGTACGAAAATTGTAAGTCCGTTACGTCGATTTCCATCAGTGTCGCGGATACAGGTGACATTTCCATTTGTTGCTATTATTGCATGTTTTGAAGCTCCTTTTAGCCGTAAATCGATTCATTAGAAAAGTGTTCATGCTTCAACAAAGGACGATCGTCTGTCATAGATGAAAAACGACGATATCGTATTTTAGAACATTTTTGTTTTCGGTCGCGTAAATAGGTAATAGACTGATGTCCGATCGGTAAACGCTTGTTACTACGGAGCGCTCTATATAACCATAAGCGTCTGTTGAGATCCTGATTGTGATACGGCGGACCAGTCTGGATAATTGGAATAACTAACTGCCATTTTGCCCGTTACTCGCCGAAATTTTCACTCGTCCGTTCGGGTGTCGTTCTTTTGACTTTTATTGGTGTTTGCTCCTTGTTTTCATACTCGCTAAAATATGCGAGTGACTTTAAATGTCACTCGCTATTCTGATTTTCTACAAGCTATTAGCGAGTATGCGAGCTTAAATTCGAACCCTGAATGTGGTCATGGTGAGGTTTTGTCATACCGAGATGTCCGTCGTGCGGCGTGCGTCCGTCAACAATTTCTTCAAACGACTTCTCCTCCTAAACCGCTTAACCAAATTTGATAAAACTTAACAGGAATGTTCCTTGGGTGGACCTCTACCAAAGTTGTTAAAACAATTCCAGTCCGTCGCATAACTAGGTCACACAGGCTAAAAATAGATTTTCAAAAAGGAAACTTCAAAAATCTTCTTCTCTGAAACCGTAAGGCCTAGAGCTTTCATATTTGGTATGTAGCATCACCTTGGGGTCCTCTACAAAGATTGTTAAAATTATGTCCCTGTGTTCAAAATTGGCCCCGCCCCGGGGGCCCTTAGTTTTACATAGAGTTATATAGGGGAAACCTTAAAAAATCTTCTTCTCCGAAATCGCTTGGCCCAGGGCTTTCATATTTAGTATGTAGACTCAGCTAGAGGTCCTCTATAAAGATTGTTCAAATTATGTCCCTGGGGTCAAAATTGGCCCCGCCCCGGGGGCCCTTAGTTTTACATAGAGTTATGTAGGGGAAACCTTTTTCTTCTCCGAAACCACTTGGCCCAGGGCTTTCATATTTGGTATGTAGACTCAGCTAGAGGTCCTCTACAAAGATTATAAATTATGTCCCTGGGGTCAAAATTGGCCTCGCCCCGGGGGCCCTTAGTTTTACATAGAGTTATATAGGGGAAACCTTTAAAAAATCTTCTTCTCCGAAAACGCTTAGCCCAGGGCTTTCATATTTGGTATGTAGACTCAGCTAGAGGTCCTCTACAAAGATTGTTCAAATTATGCCCCTGGGGTCAAAATTGGCCCCACCCCGGGGGCGCTTAGTTTTACATAGAGTTATATAGAGAAAACCTTAAAAAATCTTCTTCTCCGAAATTGCTTGGCCCAGGGCTTTCATATTTGGTATGTAGACTCAGCTAGAGGTCCACTTCAAAGATTGTTCAAATTATTCCCCTCGGGTCAAAATTGGCCCCACCCTGGGGTCACCATTTTACTTAGACTTATATAGGGAAAACATTTAAAAATCTTCTTGTCTAAAACTACAATGCCTAAGAGCTTTGATATTTAGTATGTAGCATCATCTAGTGGTCCCCTACCAAGATTGTGCAAATTATGCCCCTTGGGTCAAAATTGGCCCCACTCGGGGGTCACCGTTTTACATAGACTTAAAGAGGGTAAACATATTAATATCTTCTTGCCTAAAACTACACTGCCTAGAGTTTTGATAATTGGTATGTAGCATCATCTTGTGGTTTTCTACCAAGATGTTCAAATTATTCCTTTGGGTGAAAATTGTGCAGGGTTTATAATCAGGTGAGCGATATTGGGCCATCATGGCCCTCTTGTTTACCAATGAAATGTGAAATTGGCCTTGTCTGTACTCTAACTCAAACAGTTAACGTTTGGATGTCTTTGGACCATTTTAATGGAATCAATATGCGTAACGCTTGCGTATGCCTCATAAACCACACCGCCATTGCTTGTTTGTTTATGTTTTGATGCATGTGCGAATAATCTCTTACATAATCGCTAAATCACAATTTTTACAAGGGGTATATCCACAATCCTTTAAATAAACTCTTTTTATAAGCATATTTTTATTGGAAGGCAGAGTGTACGGCTGCTAGAACGATTTACCGCACATTGATTGAGTGAGTTTCTGAAGCAATGAAAAATAAATCCAATTAAACATATATTTGTTGATTCGTATTTCTGCTTTAGAGCAAAAATGAGCAGCGATTATTAAATCATAAGTTCATGTAAGTACCCAAAATAACATAATTTGATATTTTAGACGTTATTGGCAACCGGAATTATGCCATTTCCTATTGTCATATATTTTCGCGACCTTATTTAGTAAATCGAAAGCATAGCATTACTGTTCATCTTTACCCACCCAGAATTGTTTATTTACACACATATATACACGTATTTATTTGTTGTTTTCTGGTCTTCTGAATCTATATAGGACATTGCTTTAATAATAACTTTTCTTTATTTGATGAAATATTACGAAAAGGCTTCATTCATGTACTAATTATTTACATGACACATTTATAACACTAGCTGAAACTAAAAACAATGTTCACAATATCATCAGTCAATTACTTTGGTTTATTGCTCATAATCCTCTTAGACCCATCGTCGGATACCCACAGTCGTTGCCTCAGCTCCGCTCCGCACATCTCCCGTGGGAATTTTATTTACCGATTCGCCGTTTTCACAGAATAGAACAGAATATACATTAACCAATAGAAACGACGCTTACATTTTCGATACTCTCCGGCGTGGAGACGCAAATAAAAATGGCTGCGCCCATGCGAAAATGTTCACTCTGCCTATCTACTATTAAAAGTAAAAATTATAGAAGTTTGGAGGTGTGTCCAGCGTAGAACAGTTTGCTTTCATTTTTTTCCGACTTACATATAAAGAATGAAGGTGTGGCATGTGGTCTGTGTACGAATAAATTGAATCGAATCGTGAAACTTAATACCTTAGTCATACATCACCTGTATGCCAGACATCATACCTGGGTCAAACATCACCTGAATGCCAGACATTATACCAGGGTCACACATCAACCATATGCCAGACATCATACCTCTGTCACACATCATCTGTATGCCAGACATCATACCTGGATCACACATCAACTGTATGCCAGACATCATACCTGGGTCACACCTCACCTATATTTCAGACATTATACCTGGGTGACACCTCACCTATATGTCAGACATTATACCTGGGTCACACTTCATCTGTATGACAGACATTATACCTGGGTCACACTTCATCTGTATGACAGACATCATACCTGTGTTACACCTCACCTGTATGACAGACATTATACCTGGGTCACACCTCACCTGTATGCCAGACATTATACCTGGGTCACACCTCATCTGTATGACAGACATTATACCTGGGTCACACCTCATCTGTATGACAGACATTATACCTGGGTCACACATATGCCAGACATCATACCTGGGTCACACATCACCCATATGCCAGACAGCTATCCACAGGGGGGGGATGGATGCAACTGACTGCTGCATAATTTGTTCATCCAATTTTTGGAACTTTTCGATGAAATTATGTAAGATAAATGATAGAACGCTTATTAACAGGTGCGATTTGTGTACGTGACGGCACGACTGTTAATTTCACATACCACGGACGTATGAGAACCACGGACATACGAGACATGTCAATGTCGCGAAAATATATGACAATTCATTATTCCATCGGTAATACGGTATACTAGTAATAATAATCAATACAAACCTAACTGGATACACTTGTTTGTGCATCCAACACTCGCAAATCTCCCATCTGTACTACGTGCATAGACGTATGTGTGTTTTTTTGTCACGAGCAGAACAATCACAGAAGCTATTTCATCAGACGCTTGGTTAGTGCTAAATGCAGTGCAAAGCCTTGCATGCGGTTGAGTCATCATGTCGAAAAGTGTAACACGAATAAAAACGAATGATAAAACGGATTTTTAAAGTGATCTTTACTAATTGGTTAATTGTCTATAGTGTGGAAAAGTTAAAACAAAAATCAATGAATTTAAAGAGGCATTTTGATTTTACGTCGCGTGTCACGTGACCTCAATAATACCGTAAAACTGACAGCAGCAAATTTCCTTAAAACTTGAAATATAAATAGATGACAACTTTGAAAAGTGCAATGACCAAGAACCATAACTCTGTCTTAAATTTTGAATTATCTCCCCTTTAGTATTTTCAGAATCAAATTTTGACCGGAGTGTATCTTCAAAAGTGTTAAAGATATTGCCTTAAATTTTGATATATAAATAGATGGTAGCTTGTAGAAGTGCAGGGACCAAGAACCATAACTCTGTCTGTCTTAAATTTTGAATTATCTCCCCTTCAGTATTTTCATGATAATTGTTTGTCCGGAGCGTATCTTCAAAAGTATTTAAAATATTGACTTGAAACTTGGTATATGAATAGATGTCAACTTGGAGAAGTGCAGTGACTAAGAACCATAACACCTGTATCACCAGATCACACCTGAAGTCGATCAAGGCACTGCTTTCAAATGTGGCATATTCGTTTACCATCTTAAGCCCCTTATAGTTCAAAGCCATGTAAGACTATCAAACGTTTAACTTAATAATGGCCCCTGATTGACTTAGCTTTTTATGGACATGGTTTCCACGGGGGCATAAGCGTTTATTGAACGCAGTCTTGTTTCGTATCTGGGGTCAAATAAGTTTGATTATGGTATAGAAATTTAAGCTTTGCATTGGCTTTCTTGAGTATTGAAGTTGCCATGTCAGAAAAGGAGAGGGGTTGGTCCAATGTGACACCAAGATATTTAACAGATGACTTTGATTCAATATTGCAACCATTACAGGAAATATGTCGATTGGGGTTAGATTTCAATTTGTGCTTAGAACCAAATATACTGAGTTCCAAAAGTTCTGCATCTTAATTCACTGGGTACACCGTCTATTTTTAGAACCGGAAAAACCGTTACTCGGAACGGGTGTTTTACAGTTCGGACGAGGTAAATATTCAATTTTCTATCTATCAACTTGTGATTCATAAACCTAACATAGCGCACGGTATACCTTTATGGTTTCCATGTTCAGGTTGTCATCATTTTCTTAGAAAAGATTCCCCAATTAAACAAAATAGCCGGTACCAATTTTGTATTTGTTACTTGAGACGTGTTTTTAAACGTGTTACTCGGGACAATCCATATATAAATCTCTGTTTTCGCGGATGCAGTATGTCCCAAGCCAACGTAATGTTGATATTATATCAAATTATTGTATTTGTGACAAGATGGGGCGGCATTATGACATCTATAGTGTTTCTGGAACACAATCGTATATGTTCTGTGTTATTGTTACTTGGTACGGATGTTTTTTAGCGTTAATTGGGACGGCCTAATGTATGTTAATCGGCACGTAATTCATATCTGTTGGACACCCTTAGCTATTATAACACCCGTTGTCTAGTTATTGACTGGCTTTAGGAATGTAGACTAGAAAGGGACTCTTGGAGTGCGATGGGAGAGGGCGCGGCGAAACGAGGAGCAAATGTTGTTGACTAAAAAAATAGGCATCGAGTAAATGTTAAACGACGACTTGTTGACTACATTGTGTTTCATACTTGCAATTCGCCTTATCTTGTGTTGAATGAATAAGACTGTTTACAATATCAAAACTTTATTGCTGCCTGCAATGCATGTATAGATCTACAACAATCACTCGGGCATAAATGTACTTTTAACGTCGAGTAATCCAGGTTATAGGGGTGTATTTAGTAATAAAGAGTGCATTAAGAATTGATGAATTTCAGTCGGCTAAGCTACTGTGAATACGTAAACTTCAAGTCTGAACGAAAGAGTTCGAATCCCATTCCACTATATTTTTTTTAGCTCACCTGAGCACGAAGTGCTCAAGGTGAGCTATTGTGATCGCAAAATGTCCTTCGTCCGTCGTACGTCGTACGTCGTACGTCGTCCGTCGTACGTCGTCAACATTTTGACTTGTAAGCACTGTAGAGGTCACAGTTTTGATCCAATCTTCATGAAACTTGGTCAGAATGTTCTTCTCTATGAAATCTAGGCCAAGTTCGAAACTGGGTCATGTGGGGTCAAAAACTAGGTCACTAGGTCAAATCTTAGAAAAATCTTGTGTACACTCCAGATGTCACTAATTTGTTCCAATCTTCATGAAACTTGGTCAGGATGTTGTTCTCCATGAAATCTAGGCCAAGTTCGAAACTGGGTCATGCCGGGTCAAAAACTAGGTCACTAGGTCAAATCTGATAAAAACCTTGTGTGCACCCTAGAGGTCACAGTTTTGATCCAATCTTCATGAAACTTGGTCAGAATGTTCTTCTCTATGAAATCTAGGCCAAGTTCGAAACTGGGTCATGTGGGGTCAAAAACTAGGTCACTAGGTCAAATCTTAGAAAAATCTTGTGTACACTCCAGATGTCACTAATTTGTTCCAATCTTCATGAAACTTGGTCAGGATGTTGTTCTCCATGAAATCTAGGCCAAGTTCGAAACTGGGTCATGCCGGGTCAAAAACTAGGTCACTAGGTCAAATCTGATAAAAACCTTGTGTGCACCCTAGAGGTCACAGTTTTGATCCAATCTTCATGAAACTTGGTCAGAATGTTCTTCTCTATGAAATCTAGGCCAAGTTCGAAACTGGGTCATGTGGGGTCAAAAACTAGGTCACTAGGTCAAATCTTAGAAAAATCTTGTGTACACTCCAGATGTCACTAATTTGTTCCAATCTTCATGAAACTTGGTCAGGATGTTGTTCTCCATGAAATCTAGGCCAAGTTCGAAACTGGGTCATGCCGGGTCAAAAACTAGGTCACTAGGTCAAATCTGATAAAAACCTTGTGTGCACCCTAGAGGTCACCGTTTTGATCCAATCTTCAAGACACTTGGTCAGAATGTTGTTCTTCATGAAATCTAGACCAAGTTCGAAACTGGGTCATGTGGGGTCAAAAACTAGGTCACTAGGTCAAATCTTAGAAAAATCTTGTGTACACTCCAGATGTCACTAATTTGTTCCAATCTTCATGAAACTTGGTCAGGATGTTGTTCTCCATGAAATCTTGGCCAAGTTCGAAACTGGGTCATGCGGGGTCAAAAACTAGGTCACTAGGTCAAATCTGATAAAAACCTTGTGTACACCCTAGAGGTCACCGTTTTGATCCAATCTTCAAGACACTTGGTCAGAATGTTGTTCTTCATGAAATCTAGACCAAGTTTGAAACTGGGTCATGTGGGGTCAAAAACTAGGTCAATAGGTCAAATCTAAAAAATCCTTTTGTATACTCTAGATGTCATCAATTTTATCAAATCTTCATGAAACTTGGTCAGAATGTTGTTCTCCATGAAATCTAGGCCAAGTTTGAAACTGGGTCATGTGGGGTCAAAAACTAGGTCACTAGGTCAAATCTTAGAAACGCTAGTGTTCACACCAGAGGTCACAATTTTGGTTGTATCTTCATGAAACTTGGTCAGAATGTATTTCTCTATGGACTCTAGGCCAAGTTCAAAACTGGGTCATGTGGGGTCAAAAACCAGGTCACTAGGTCAAATCTTAGAAAAACCTTGTTTACACTCTAGATGTCATCAATTTGATCCAATCTTCATGAAAATTGGTCAGAATGATGATCTCTATGAAATCTGGGCCAAGTTTGAAACTGGGTCATGTGGAAAAAGTTCCAAATTCAATAATGCTTGATTCTACACAAGTACAACTAGTCGGTACTAAACCCATCAGCAGTCAAACCAAAGTATGTATTTCAGGAACTCTACTTTACCTACTACTCACAAACATTTTAGTACAAAATTCAAATCTAGGCCACATAAGTATTTTGAGTTCATACTACAACAATCTTGCTAACAAAGCCAACATTGCAACAAACTCAGGTGAGCGCTTAAGGGCCAATGGCCCTCTTGTTTAATTTTTGATCGGCAAACATTTTTCGTGTTTGTCTATTTAAAAGAGATGCGTAATTATAAAACTTCCAGTGCGTAAAAAGCACATAAGAAATATGTCAGATATAGCGACGACGCGAAAGATCTCATCGAGAACGTACATATGTTTTGTATGGATGAGAAGGAAATAGGACTGAAGTTTTCGCGTGTCAGTGTGTGAGAGTGGGTTGTCAGACTGACAAGAGCTAACATATAGACTGCATATAAGGTTGTCTCAGCGTCGTAACTTGTAATTCAATTGATACTTACACTGATTCTGACACATTGTATAATTGATATAATGAATAGTTGAAAAATGAATAACGCAAACTATGAATAGAAAAAATATAATGATATGTGATCATAATCAGGTAAAACAATGTATGCATATAGCATTAATGTAAGCATATCAAGTTAATTAAATACAAAACGGTTCGTTAGTGGGTCCGAACTCACACTGGAAAGAACAAATTAGACGATTGATAGCGATGTACTATGACCACTGCACCACACAGACAACTGACAACATACACCATTAGCTAATTCTGACGTTTCTACTGAAGATTCTTAAAACGGCGATTGCAGCAAAGCCAACGACGCAATAAATACAAAATCCAGACTAATTAATGTAAAGGAAACAAAGCGTTTTTATGCCCCCGGAACCGATGGTTCGGGGGCATATTAAAATCGCACCGTCCGTCAGTCCGTCCGTCAGTCCGTCTGTCCGTCAGTCCGTCCGTCCGTCTGTCCGTCCGTCCGGATTCGTTTCCGCTCAATAATTCAAGCAGTGTTTATCCGATCTTCACCAAACTTCATGAAAATGTGTAAGGCCATGAGATCTAGGTCAAGTTCGATAAACAGTCAAATTGACCTAGCCGCTTCAGAGTTACGGCCCTTGACACATAGAAAAATGGCGTTTTTTTTTGTTTCCGCTCAATAACTCAAGCATTTGTCATTGGATCTTCACCAAACCTCATGAAAATGTGTAAGGCCATGAGATCTAGGTCAAGTTCGATAAACAGTCAAATTGATGTAGCCACTTTAGAGTTACGGCCCTTGACACATAGAAAAATGGCGTTTTTTTTTGTTTCCGCTCAATAACTCAAGCATTTGTCATCGGATCTTCACCAAACCTCATGAAAATGTGTAAGGCTACGAGATCTAGGTCAAGTTCGATAACCAGTCAAATTGACGTAGCCACTTTAGAGTTACGGCCCTTGACACATAGAAAAATGGCGTTTTTTTTGGTTTCCGCTCAATAACTCAAGCATTTGTCATTGGATCTTCACCAAACCTCATGAAAATGTGTAAGGCTACGAGATCTAGGTCAAGTTCGATAACCAGTCAAATTGACCTAGCCGTTTTAGAGTTACGGCCCTTGACACATAGAAAAATGGCGTTTTTTTTGGTTTCCGCTCAATAACTTAAGCATTTGTCATTGGATCTTCACCAAACCTCATGAAAATGTGTAAGGCTACGAGATCTAGGTCAAGTTCGATAACCAGTCAAATTGACGTAGCCACTTTAGAGTTACGGCCCTTGACACATAGAAAAATGGCGTTTTTTTTGGTTTCCGCTCAATAACTCAAGCATTTGTCATCGGATCTTCACCAAACCTCATGAAAATGTGTAAGGCTACGAGATCTAGGTCAAGTTCGATAACCAGTCAAATTGACCTAGCCGTTTTAGAGTTACGGCCCTTGACACATAGAAAAATGGCGTTTTTTTTGGTTTCCGCTCAATAACTTAAGCATTTGTCATTGGATCTTCACCAAACCTCATGAAAATGTGAAAGGCTATGAGATCTAGGTCAGGTTTGATAACCAGTCAAATTGACGTAGCCACTTTAGAGTTACGGCCCTTGACACGTAGGAAAATGGCGTTTTTTTTGGTTTCCGCTCAATAACTCAAGCATTTATCATCTGATCTTCACCAAACCTTTTGAAACATGAAAAGGTGTACGGCCATAAGATCTAGGTCATGTTAGATAACAAGATTTCAAATTGACCTACACGCTTAAGAGTTATGGCCCTTTACACAAAGAAAAATATGTCAATATCACATTTGCCCAATATATTATGACACATCTGTGACGGTGCTGATATCTTAACGTTACGTTACTATCAAAGCATGCACGGGGGCATGTGTCGTCCTATGGAGACAGCTCTTGTTTATTAGTTATAAAACGTAAAATTAATCAAATATTAAGAATTAAAATATAAACGTAAAACGATAAAAAAAATTGAAATAGAAATTTAATTATTAATATTGGATGCGGAACTTTTGGAACTCAGTATAGGATGGATTAATATATAAAATATCAAATTGATATGTTAAATACTTGATTTTAAATAGGTTTCTCCAGAAGAAAGTAATGAGGCATACTCCACTGATGATCTGGGAAATAAAAGAAAACATACAGAAAGTGGTGCTAGTGGAGAACCATCTAAAAGAGTTAGGAAAGATCAAGACAAGACTTGCAGCCAATGTAGCATAGGAAAAGATATATGTGAGCATGAAATTGTAAGTAGAACATTATGCATTCTTGATCTGACAGTGCATTTCGAAGAAATTGAGGCTTTTGGTCTAACTTAAGATACATGTATAAACTGATTTTAGCTCACCTGTCACATAGTGACAAGGTGAGCTTTTGTGATTGATCATTCTTCGTCTGTCGTCCGTCAACAATTTGCTTGTGGGGCCAAAACCAGGTCACTAGGTCAAATCTTAAAAAAAAGATTGTGTACACTTCAGAGGTCACCGTTTTGATCCAATCTTCGTGAAAATGGTCAAAATTTTGTGCTCTATGAAATGTAGGCAACGTTTGAAACTGGGTCATGTGGGGTCAAAAACTAGGTCACTAGGTCAAATCTTAGAAAAACCTTGTGTACACTCCAGAGGTCATCATTTTGATCCAAGCTTCACGAAACTTGGTCAGAATGTTGGTCTCCATGAAATGTAGACCAAGTTCGAAACTAGGTCATGTTAGGTCAAGATCTAGGTCACTATGTTAAATCTTAGAAAATCCTTGTGTACACTCTAGTGGTCATCGTTTTCATCCAATCTTCATGAAACTTGGTCAAAATGTTGTTCTCCATGTAAACTAGGGCCAAGTTTGAAACTGGGTCTTGTTGGATTAAAATCTAGGTCACTAGGTCAAATCTTAGAAAAGTCTTGTATTCACTCCAGAGGTCACAATTTTGATCCAATCTTCATGAAACTTGGTCAGAATGTTGTTCTCCGTGAAATCCATACCAACTTTAAAACTGGGTTAAGTGAAGTCAAAAGCTAGGTCACTTAAGGTCAAATCTTAGAAAAACCTTGTGTACACTCCAGAGATCACCGTTTTGACCCAATATTAATGAGATATGGTCAGAATGTAAGTTGTATTGATAACTAGACCAATATGCAACATGTGAGCTACCTAGGGCTCTTTGGGCCCTCTTGTTGTATGATTTGTTGTATTGGAACACACTCTTTGCACCTATATCACCTGACCTCATTTTGATCTCCAGCTTGATTTAATTTTGGACTTTGACTTATCTCATTAAAATCTGATTCTAACATTTGCTCCATTCCTTTATGCTGTTAAATGTCCTACTTCCATCTGTTGTATGTCCAAATTACCTCTCTAGTGTATTTTGTATTATGACCTGTATGTATAGAGAGAGTACTAATGTAAGTCTACCGCTTTACTCTCTATATAAACAGTGTCCAAACGGGATTTGAAAAAGGCAGGGTGCAAGTTTGTAAAAATGGCCTTTCGGGGAGGGCGCGGGATGGGGTGTCGGCAAACATCCATATGGGAGAGGGATTGGGGGTCCTCCCCCAAGAAGATGTTCAATATTTAGACTCTGCATCTCCTGTGTTTTCTGAAAGTAATTGTGGTCGTTTTACTAAAAAAATAAAAGGGTTAGAAGTACCTTGTACAAACAGAGTCTTCAAAGGAAAAGGCTGAAATCTGTTATTAGTCCCCTACCGGTAAAACCATAAAAACCATAACTCTCCCTGTTACAATAGACTTTCATTGCTTGGCAATAGTCTTGTTTAAATTTTACTCATATGTGGGCCTATAGGGTCCTACCCAAATTTTACTCATATGTGGGCCTATAGGTTCCTACCCAAATTTTACTCATACAGTATGTGTAATTTCATCAGGTAATCCTTAATTTACACGACTTATTTTTTCAATTCACAAACATTCTGACTTGTTTGTTTCGACCTATTCCTTGTCTCTATGAAATATCAGCCAAGGTCATTACTGGGTCATATGGGGTCAAAAACTAGGTCACTAGGTTAAATCGTAGAAAAACCTTGAAGTTTGAAATCTGCTGAAACGCTTTTCTTTTCACTGTCAGTGTGGAGAATCGCTTGACAAAATGAACAATGTTCGCACTCAAAACAATTGTGATTTCGGGTGAGCTTTTGTCATACCGAGTCGTCCGTCGTCGTCAACAATTTCTTCAAACGACATCTCCTAAACCGCTTGGCCAAATTCAACCAAACTTCACAGTCTTTTCATAGGACCGAAACGATTTTAGCTATTATAGTTACAGGTCACTTAAAGATCATTCCTGTAAAGTTTTATCAAAACCTGTCAAGCGGTTAAGGAGAAAGTCGTTTAAAAGATAGTTCTATTTTTAGCTCTGATGGCCATCCTGTTTAGCGAAGTGGAACCATTTTAGCTATTTTGGTTGTTCTTTATAAAATCTAGGCCAAGTTTGAAACTGGGTCATGTGGGGTCAAAAACTAGGTCACTAGGTCAAATCTTAGAAAAATATTGTGTTCACTCTAGGGGTCACCGTTTTGATCCAATCTTCATGAAATTTATATGGTCAGAATGTACGATGTACTGATACCTAGACCAATGTGCAACAGGTGAGCGACCTATCTTGTTTAAAAAACTTCGCCCCATCTGTGAGGCAGGCCCTTTAACACTAACTTGATTGAACTGCTGTTAGATTAAAGAACTCAATGTAATTTATATGCTCAGCGTAATTTGAACTAAGGGAATTAAGAAATTTAAGCTGTATTTTTCATAATCTCATTTTTAGCTCATCTGTCACATAGTCACAAGGTGAGCTTTTGTGATCATTCTTCGTCCGTCGTCAGTCCATCAACAATTAGTTTGTGTTCACTCTAGAGGCAACAGTTTTGATACAATCTTCATGAAACATGGTCAGAATGTTGTTCTTTATAAAAGCTAGGCCAATTTCATGCGGGGTCAAAAACAGGTCACTAGGTCAAATCTTAGAAAAAGCTTGTGCACACTCAAGAGGTCGCCGTTTTAATCCAATCATCATGAAACTTAGTCAGAATGTTGTTCTTCATAAAATCTAGGCCAAGTTTGACACTTGGTCATGTGAGGTTAAAAACTAGGTCACTAGGTCAACTCAGAAAAAAAGCATTTTTTCACTCCAGAGGTTTTGATCCTATCGTCATGAAACTTGGTCAAAATGTTGTTCTCCATTAAATCTAGGCCAAGTTCGTAGTTGGGTCATGTGGGGTCCAAAACTAGGTCACTAGGTCAACTCTTAGAAAAAGCTGGTGTTCACTCCAGAGGTCGCCATTTTGATCCAATCTTCATGAAACTTGGTCAGAATGTTGTCCTGCAAGAAATGTAGGCCATTTAGAAAAACCTTGTGTTCACTCCACAGGTCACCAGTTTGATCCAATCTTCATGAAACTTGGTCAGAATGTTGTTTTCCATGCAATGTAGGTCAAGTTCAAAACTGGAAAAACCTTTTGCTCACTCTAGGGACCCCTGTTTTGATCCAATCTTCATGAAATAAACAGAATGTATGTTGTTAGACGAATGTGCAACAGGTGAGCAACCTAGGGCCTTTTGGGCCCTTTGTTTTAGCTGACTTGTCACATAGATTTGATCCAATCTTCATGACGCTTTGTCAGAATGTTGTTCTCCATAAAATCTAGACCAAGTTTGAAATTGGGTCAAGTGAGTTCCAAAACTAGGTCACTAGGTCAAAATTAAGAAAACCTTGTGTTCACTCCAGAGGTCGCCATTTTGATCCAATCTTCATGAAACTTGTAAGAATGTTGTTCTATATGCAATCTAGGCCAAGTTCGAAACTTGAAAAACCTTGTGCTCACTCTAGAGACCCCTGTTTTTATCCAATCTTCATGAAATATGGTCAGAATGTAAGTTGTACTGATACCTAGACCAATGTGCAACAGGTGACCGGCCTAGCTCCCTTTGGGCTCTCTTGTTTAAATATCATAAAATGCCAGAACTGATGAAAATAAGTCATCATCAGTAGATGAAGTGCTGTTGATCCGTATGCTTGTAGGTAATATATAAAGATCATAGTGGTCTTATTCATGGTACTAGAATGTTGTAGACTGCCATCGAAACGTACATGTCTCACAAATGATATTCATTTAATGCACATTTGTATCTCTGTCATACTATAATGGAATTATTGATTAGTATATAAGAGTCACACAAATAATAGTATTGCTTGTTCAGGCAAACTAAATAAATTAAGCTATTGATGAAACAGTATTGTGCAACTCCCGTAGTGACTAATGCATACACACTGTCATTTATGTGGTGTTTCAATAGTCACAAAGTTATGTTACTTAGTATAAAAAAAGATCATAATTATGTATGATTTGAGCATATACCTGGACCGCGACCGAGTTAGCATTGGAAGCAGGAGACTGAAGTAATTGGTTAGTGATTGAGAAAGTTCTACAGTTAATTGAGGTTTTCAGTATTTCAAACCCAAACAAATTCAGTGCCTTCAGCACTTTGATTATGAAACATAGTCACAGTTTTTGTATCTATAACACTTCAAAGAAAAAACATGTTAACACTCTTAGAGGTCGCAAATAACCTAATGGTTTGCCTCTGTAAAATCTTGGTCATGGTAGGATTTGAGTCATCTTGGATCTACAGGTTATATCAAGACAAACTTATTTTGGTTATATCATAACAAAAAATTACTGATTGAAATTCTGCCTTAATTAACTGCACGTCTTCAGGTGAGTGCTTTAGGGTCAATGGCCCTCTTGTTTTTATTTTGCAGCTTGACCTTCAGAGTGATGAAGTTACTGATGCCTTGAACAATCTTAACCATTTTCTCGATGAAGACAATATGCACAGTCTCTTTGAAGTACTTAAGAATTCCAGAGATGAAGGTGATCTTGAGATTGGATTAGGAATTCATATGATTGCAAAATTGACTGGCAATGCTTTTACACGGAGAGGAAAGGCCCAAAGAGATTGTATATGTGGATGTTCTGCGAAACTCAGAGCCAGTGATGAAATGTACATAGGTAAATAGAAGTAGCACAAATGTTAATGCCATGCCTATGTTTGTGTCACCTGCTGCAAATAGCTGCCACTTATAGGGATCACTTTTTAGCTCCACTGTTTGAAGAATAAGAGGAGTTATTGCAGTCACCCGAGCTTTGGCGTAATGGTAATGTTTAAGTTTACATACCACCTCTATTATTTTCAACGTCCATTGGCCTAATGCTCTGGTACTTCGCACACTCGTTTCCCATCATGACCCCAACCTTTACCCAAGAGGAGGTAACCCTATCAAGCATTTTGACCAAATTATGCCCCTTTTCTGCTAAGTATTCATGAACATTGATACGGTAACAGTATCAAATGATTTTAAAAAAAGACTGGTGAAGCGCACAGGTGTAACTATCATTATAAATTTTACACTATCAAAGGATGTTACTGAGAATAGTGGAGTGCCCTTTCCACTGACAGCTCTTGTTTGTCTATCTGATTGAAATCATCAAACTTGCTTTGCTGTGATGCTCTGAAGACGTTAATCGGTTCATCTCCCGCAACCTTTAATGCTGACCAATCAGTGCCTTGTTATCGAATCCTGTGTAGCGATTGAATCTATTTTTAAATGCGGTAAACAAGTCATATTTTTCTCACACATGGGGTGTGTTTGAAACACTGTTCCGTCTGTTTGTATGTTGAGATATGTTAAATATATTTGCTAAGTGTCCATTTGATATCTGTGAAAAAAGACCTGCTATTTTGTCAGGCTGATAGGATATGACTTGTGTACATTTATTTGTAAAATGGAGTGTGACTTACAATAGTTGATATTATCATCCTTAGCTTAGTGGTATGGTTTTAACTCACCTGAGCTTTGTGACAATTACCTTTTATCCTTTTCTTATGCAGGTTCACAATATACCTGGTATGGCGAGTTGGACATTCTAGCGGGCAACCCAGCTAGTGGAAGAGCTGTAGCTGTTACAGTATGTGAATCTGTCAAAGAAGATACCGATGAAAATGATGATGAAGATGACAACCCCTCTGACAGTCCTGGAAATAGGACAAATATTGAAGTGAAAACACGTACAGATGGACGTGGGTTTAACCAAGCAGTGGCTCAGTGTATTGTTTTTGCTTTCACAGAATTCAATAGGCACACAGACAAGGGATGTGTTATTCCAACAGTGCTCATTGATAAGACAATGTATTACATAGTGATGTATAATCCTGTCACTGACGTTTTGATTTCAGTTTCAAATACATACAACTTTGGTCCCACAGCTGGAGAAAATGGTGAATTTATTAGAGCAATTATGCATCTGTGGGTTACTCTTAATCATCGCATATTTTTTGCAAAAATGCCCAAATTGAGGGAAGTTCAACAAAGTGAATTCGGAAACAAAATCAGTGATTTACGGAAGTATCGAGAACTTACGATTTTTTCAAAAAAAATTGTAAAAAGAAACAAAGATGATTACAAGTTTCCTATCGGAGTGAGTTACCTTGATGTTTCAAATTCGAGTGAAACTTTCACAGTCTTTAAAAAGATTGAGACAACTGTCATGAAAAAAAACAAGACAGAGAGCGATAACAAGTAATATGGTGTTAGAACGGATGAAGACAAGCTAAGATTTTGTTACTAATTGGAGAGGAAATTATATGATTGTTTTCTTCAAAATTTCAGTGTTTTAGCTAACCTGGACATTGTAGGTAATGTAAATTCTTGTGACTGTCCTCATGTCTGAGAATAGCTCTTAAAAGACATCAATTTGAAACTGTATACAGTGACAGAGTGCTTTGTCTGGAAGTGCAGTGACAAAGAACCATCACTCGGGATGGTCTCATTTTTAGCTCGACAGTTTTGTCAAAGACAAAAAAGAGCTATTGTCACTGTCAGTTTTGTTGCTAGTGCTATTGCAATCTGAAAACTTCAATACTGAATATGAAGTTTTCATTCCTTGATGGATTGCTTTCATACGTCACGACAACAACATACCTTCAAGACCTTCAAGTTGGATATGCTAAACTTGGCTCAAGTAGGAACTGTTTCAAAAAATTATTTAGGAAAGAAAAATCTTAAATTTCTAAGATTAATCTCAAAAGTTATTTTTTTTATAACAAATAAAATGTTTTATAGATTTTTAAAAAAAAACTAGATTCTAATTTTTATTTTTATTATATTATATGGCAAAGTTATAAGGTTATTTGTTAATTTTGTGTGTAATTGTGTTAATTGTGATTTAAAGTTAGTAAATCATAATTTTCTGTCAATAAATGTTAGTAAGCATAAGTTTCCAAAAAGTTTTTAGCTCACGTGGGCACAAAGTGCTCAAGATGAGTTATTGTGACCGCTCACCGTCCGTCTGTCTGTCCGTCCACACTTTCAAATAACTTCTCCTTTTAAACTTTTTGGCCAATTTTGATGAAATGTTGCCTGAATGTGCATGGCATTGGGAGATTTAGAAAATGCTCAAATTGTGGCCCTGGGGTGAAAATTAGCCCTGCCCCGGGGTCACAGTTTTACAAAGACTTTTATAGGGAAAACATAAAAAATTCTGGTCTAAAACTACAATGCCTAGAGCTTTGATATTTGGTATGTAGCGTCATTTAGTGGTCCCCTACCATGATTGTTCAAATTATGCCCCTGGGATCACCAGTTTTACATAGACTTATGTATAGGGAAAACATATTAAAACCTTCTTGTCTAAAACTGCATGGCCTAGAGCTTTGATATTTGGTATGTAGTATCATCTAGTGGTCCCCTACCAAGATTGCTCAAATTATGCCCCTGGGGTAATTGGCCCGACCCAGGCACCAGTTTTATAAAGACTTATATAGGGAAAACATATAAAAATCTTCTTGTCTAAAACTACAATGCCTAGAGCTTTGATATTTGTTATGTAGCATCATTTAGTGACTTTCTACTAAGATTGTTCAATTTATGGCCCTGGGGTGAAAATTGCGCATGACTTCATTTATGATCAGGTGAGCGATATAGGGCCATCATGGCCCCCTTGTATTACATACCATTTGGTTCAATTTCTATTTGGGGTAACTGTTGCATAATTGTTCACCTGCAGGCAAGTTCTTTTTTTATCAATATAAAGGAGTGGGGTATTCAGTTTCTGGGGACTTATTATAGTTATAGCAAATGGTCGTAGAGGTAATTAATTTGTATGATAGATAAATTCACTTTTAATTGTTTAAAATTGCATTTGTACATGAAATTAATTTGTTTCGTTTTTTTAAATTTCAATAAACCCTCAAGCTTTTATTTTAACCAGGAATTATATAACATTTTTAAAGGCCTCTCTTGACATAAAAAGTCTTAAGTAAGTGGTATCTGCTTACGAAAAATTGTCATCCTACCTGCTTCAAGGGTCACCTCTATTTAGCAATCATGCCTTTAGCAGATTCTTTTGAATGACTGAATCTATCAATTATGATATTTTTAGGTGGGTAGATCGTTATGGTAATTAACTAACTTTTTTTGTCTAATTTCAGTAGTTTGTGTGAACGGATTCCATGATGGCATATTTCCCTTATTCTTCTGTTGTAAGCCACTTTCAGGTATCATGGACCCAATCCAAACCTCAAAGATCAGCATCACTAATGTCAAATGATAACCATGTCAATAATGGATGGACCTCATTTGTCATGAGCTTTCAGTATTCTGTTGCTGTGCCATTTACTCTAGATTACTTGCACATCATTCAACAGCCGACTCTCAGATATACAGTCAGATGCCAAATTAAAGTTCACAAAGTAAAAAATGCATGAAAAATTTGACAGATTTTTTCACTTTGAAATTTCATGACACAATAAATATAAATCTAGTATACTATAAGTTAGTATCATATGATAGAATAGTCCAAGCATGATTTGATTCTGTTCAGAAAATAATTTTCATTTATCAAATTTTTGGTTACTAGCCAAATTAAGAACATCAGTGAAAATTCTTCATTGATGGAATAAGCCTGGTTCCCATGGTTATTTTGTATGTCAATCATACAGAAATATAAAGGGAGTATTTGGCATTCTTAAAAATCAACTTCATTTGTTCTTAAAATGTAAGTTTGTAAAATGTAAAGTGATTAAATCTCGAAGTTGAATATCAAAAAATGTAGTTCCCATTGACTCCCATGCAAATGTTGTCATTTTCACGATAAAATATATCAAAACAAAATTCAAATGTTCGTTATTTTCATATTATAACTCTGATTTTCTTCAAATAAAATTGTTTAAATGCCAAATCTATTATGGTAAAAGTCAACATTAATTTAAATATTTCTGTTTGCCTATGTTACCATGACAACATAGTCCAATGGACTAACCATCAATTTTTATTGGTGTTCTAGAATTGCTTAGCAACCGAGAATGGACTGTGTAAATAAGTAAAGTGCATGACAGTTTTATCAGAAATTGATTATCCTACTAAATGATAGTAAACATAGTCTAATTGTTCTTATTTTACAATTGTTATGTTCTTCTAACTGAAGAAATTCATCAACTTATTTTGTGATTCTTGCGCTTTGTGAACTTTAATTTGGCACGGGTCTGTAGTAATTGAGATGATATTCTGTCTTTAGAAAATTTTAACCGTAAGTTGGAACTTTTTTAAGTTAGACCAGGTAGTATAATTGGCTTCACACTTTATCAAATGAGCTTGCCAATGAATTTAAGCTATGTGGGTTGCTTGTACAAATTAAATGGGAGATTTTATAATGTTATCAAAATCTACAAAATATAAAAAGGTATAGATGCCTGTTTATCCCATAAACAAGCACACATATAAAAATATTAAATTATAACTTGTGAAATATCAGGATTTTGAAATTACTTAGTATTTTGACCTCCAAAATTCTATAGAATTTGAACTGCTATAATTTTAATTGCCTGAAATTTATTATGATGCATTATGATGAAAACAAATTTAAACACCAAACCTTATACGCCATAGATTTTGGCTGAAATTTGTTTATGTTACTGACCTGGGCCGGTATTTATAAAGTATCTTAAGTTAAAACTTAAATATTTTGACTTAAGTTAAAATATTGAGCTGCCTATACAAGAAATGAAAAATAGCCCATGTTTTCTATATGAATATTGTAGCTCTTAACATAATGCTTCCAAACATTGTAAATAATGGTTAATATCAGTTTTCCAGTTTAGCTGATACACTAAAGGAAAATTTGAGATCTTAAGAAAATTCTAAGTTTTCACTTAAGATACTTTTTAAATACCGGCCCAGTCTAGGAAATAATATAACTCACAAAGCATTCTGAAAGGAAAATCTGCACTGTGTTTATTGAAAGGTATTGAAAGTAGTTTAAGACGCTTATTTTAAATCAATCTGTCTTAAAGCAAAAGTCGGCAACATTCTATTATAAATACTTGATTTGGTAAGAAAATTATACTTTTTATTTATTTGCTGTATTTGTGAGTTAGTCCCTGTAAACTTTGGAAAATGTCAATTTCTTTGATATCCTTATGGAAGGACTTTTTCATATAATGCTTATAAAACTTTTATGTACAAGGCTTCCACAAGGGAATATGTATTTATTGAATGCAGTCTTGTTTATCTCCAAGTACCGGACATTGGATTTTTAAATTTTGGATATATATATATAAATTGTACATATCTTTTACATATTGTTAATAATTATACACTTATATTCTGTATATAGTTGCAATTGACCCTCTTTTTAGTTAGACATTTTGAAGAACAAGTAGAGCTATTGTGTACTATGGTCATTGTTTTGACTCAACTACATTAAAGGTATATCACCACCTTGACTTTGTTTTGACTCAACTACATTAAAGGTATATCACCACCTTGACTTAATTTCAGACTTAGACTTATTGAAGGACCATATTCTTGTTTAACCCAGCTTGGCTGTGTCTATTCACATCAATATAATAGGTTTAAACTTTGGAAAATGTCAATTTCTTTGATATCCTTATGGAAGGACTTTTTCATATAATGCTTATAAAACTTTTATGTACAAGGCTTCCACAAGGGAATATGTATTTATTGAATGCAGTCTTGTTTATCTCCAAGTACCAGACATTGGATTTTTATCCCTGCTGAAAGGGATATTACGGTGGGGGATCCAACATATCGATACCAAAATGGGTTATGCATAATTTCATGGTGTACATATGTTGTACACATTTTGACGAAAAAAATAAGAGAGTCTTATTTGTTATCGATTTATGTTACAATCAAATTGTTTTGATCAAATATCTCAATGCAGTGCCATCCTTTATACATTTCCAAACATGTACGTGTATTTATCTTATCTGTACGTGAAGCAATAACGGAGAAAAACTGATTCTCCGTCAGGCTGTGTGACTGAAAATTCGCACAGTTTGACCAACACGAGAAAATCTTTGTTTGAGTAATGTTATAGAAACATGTTTCAAATTCAACGGCGATTTGTTGGCTAGAAAAGTATTTATTGTAAAAAAACAGCATGCTCTACATATGTTGTACGTGTTTTGCATATGTTGGATTGAAAATGTCTTATTTGCCGATTTTATGTTGAGTTTAAATGGATTTCCTGGAAAAACCCGAAACTGAAATATGTTTAAATTTTCATGCCACCATTGATGAGTGGTATATTGCTTTTCTAGTGACTGTCCGTTTGTCTGTGTGCTTGTCGTTAGACCAAATGCAGAAACACTTAACCAAATGATAACGAAGGTTCTGTATTATCATATATACATGCGAAAGAAGAATACTATTTTAATCTACAGAACTATTTAATGTTCAGAACTAGAATATAAAAGTACATCAATGTATAACATAGCATTTATAATGAATATTTAGTGCTGCCATATTAAAAAAATGACGAAAATATGTTTCAAAGTCATACCTGAAATGCCAGCATTTACTTAAAACAAACACTACAAACCAAACATATTTAAACATATAAATCGTTTCTATGATATTTTTATGCCCCCGTATCGATAGATCGGGAGGCATATAGTTATTCACCTGTCCGTCCGTCCGTCCGTCTGTCCGTCCGTCTGTCCGTCCGTCCGTCCGTCCTTCCGTCCGTTCGTCCGTCCGGCCAGGTTAACCCAAATTGACCGTTTCGTCTAGCATTAAAATGGCTTGCTACAAAGTTTTCAAACTTGCATGGATGTTGTATATGACCACTCTCCACGCGCCTGTATCACCTGACTCCATTTTGACCTTCACCTTGACCTAATTTTGGACTTAGACTTATTGAAAGGTAAAATTCTTGGTTAACCCAAATTGACCGTTTCGTCTAGCATTAAAATGGCTTGCTACAAAGTTTTCAAACTTGCATGGATGTTGTATATGACCACTCTCCACGCGCCTGTATCACCTGACTCCATTTTGACCTTCACCTTGACCTAATTTTGGACTTAGACTTATTGAAAGGTAAAATTCTTGGTTAACCCAAATTGACCGTTTCTTCTAGCATTAAAATGGCTTGTTACAAAGCTTTCATACTTGCATGGATGTTGTATATGACCACTCTCCACACGCCTGTATCACCCGACTCCATTTTGACCTTCACCTTGACCTAATTTTGGACTTAGACTTATCTCCCCTTTAGTATTTTTACAATAAAATTTTGTCTGGAGCGTATCTTCAAAACTATTTAACGTATTGACTTGAAACTTGAAATATAAATAGATGGCAACTTGGAGAAGTGCATTGACAAAGAACCATAACTCTGTCTGTCTTAAATTTTGAATTATCTCCCCTTTAGTGTTTTTTTATAGTCAAATTTTGCTCTGAGTATATCTCCAAAACTATTAAACATATTGACTTGAAACTTGGAATATAAATAGATGGCAACTTGGAGAAGTGCAATGACCAAGAACCATAACTCTGTCTGTCTTAAATTTTGAATTATCTCCCCTTAAGTATTTTCAGAATCAAATTTTGACAGGAGCGTATCTTCAAAACTATTTAACGTATTGACTTGAAACTTGAAATATAAATAGATGGCAACTTGGAGAAGTGCATTGACAAAGAACCATAACTCTGTCTGTCTTAAATTTTGAATTATCTCCCCTTTAGTGTTTTTTTATAGTCAAATTTTGCTCTGAGTATATCTTCAAAACTATTAAACATATTGACTTGAAACTTGGAATATAAATAGATGGCAACTTGGAGAAGTGCAATGACCAAGAACCATAACTCTGTCTGTCTTAAATTTTGAATTATCTCCCCTTAAGTATTTTCAGAATCAAATTTTGACAGGAGCGTATCTTCAAAACTATTTAGCGTATTGACTTTAAACTTGAAATATAAATAGATGGCAACTTGGAGAAGTGCATTGACAAAGAACCATAACTCTGTCTGTCTTAAATTTTGAATTATCTCCCCTTTAGTGTTTTTTTATAGTCAAATTTTGCTCTGAGTATATCTTCAAAACTATTAAACATATTGACTTGAAACTTGGAATATAAATAGATGGCAACTTGGAGAAGTGCAATGACCAAGAACCATAACTCTGTCTGTCTTAAATTTTGAAATATCTCCCCTTTAGTATTTTCAGAATCAAATTTTGACAGGAGTGTATCTTCAAAAGTGTTTAAGATATTGACTTGAAACTTGGTATATGAATAGATGGCAACTTGGAGAAGTGCAGTGACAAAGAACCATAACATCTGTATCACCAGATCACACATAAAGTCGATCAAGGCACTGCTTTCAAATGTGGCATTATTTGTTTACCATCATAAGCCCCTTATAGTTCGAAGTCATGTAACACTATCAAACATTTTAACTGAATAATGGCCCCTGATTGACTTAGCTTTTTATGGAGATGGCTTCCACGGGGGCATAAGCGTTTATTGAACGCAGTCTTGTTTATTTTAGTTTACTATAAAAGAAATAAATATGTCATTTTTTGATGTGCTACATGTTGAGATTGTCCAGAATTAATGGTTCAGCATAGTGGCAACGGAGGTTTTCTAAGAATCAGAATATAATAGGTTAACATCTTTTTGAGAAGATCGGCGAGTATCTGAGTTTTTTGTACGTTTACATGCATGCTGAAATGAACAAGTGACATATGTCCACTCAACTAAAACGTAATACCAAAATGGCAAGGAGAAAATGTGAATGCAAACAGTGTGGTTGATAACGAAGGTTTTGTGATATCACTACAGTTCAGTATACACTGCATACGTGCTCAAAATACACTATCTTTCTCTTTCACTATTTGTTAACAATGGTTCTGACTTCCCTGAAGCCAGTGGTGCATCCTTCCTTATTGATATTTCACAAGACTTCCGCCAGACAAACTATTCATTTCGATGTCCATGGAAAAACTGCTTCTTAGTTTCAATAAATGTCACTTCACACTCTTCATCGTCTGTATCAGCTATTTTGTCACTAAACCAGATATATTCATTCATGACATGTACATGATAAACATCTGCATATGTCATGTAACCCGACAAACATTCTCTCCTATATATCTTCTCTTGATGAACCCAGTCTGTTTTTTCATTAACTATACTATCTACAACCTTTTTCATTCTATTAGCAATGACTTTTGAAGCAATTTTATAGTCGACATTTAATAGTGATATTGATCTCCAACTATTAATTGACAAAGGAAATATTATTTTTAGTAAATTTCCCTATGTCGTAAGAGTAATTTAGTGAGTTAACTAGGAATGTTTTAATATCGTTCCAAAATATCTTATAGAATTTGACAGATAAACCGTCTGAACCAGGGCTTTTGTTATTATTCATTACTCTTAGTGCGATGGAACATTCATATTCTGAAATTATTCCACTAGTGAGTGTTTTATTATTTTCTGATAGGGTATTGTGTCCATTTGAGGAAAAAGTATTATTGTGAGTTAGACTTTCGTTAATTTTATATAAATCAGCATAGAAGTTTTTACAGTATGATAAAATATCATTGCTGTTTGTAACTATAGTGTCGTTATCAGTTTTCAATTGGTTCATGGTTTTACTTTCAGCTCTTTTTCGTTCCAGACTTGCAAAATATTTAGTTTTTTCCGCCCCTTCAATCCATTCGGCACGTGATATAATAATGCCTTTAATCTTTTCTTCAGTTATATTTTTTAATGTTTTTTTGTTGATTAAGTAGTTCGTTATGTAGGTTTTCATTACTTGGTTCAGAGCAGATCTCACGTTCTAATCTTTCAATATTTTGTTGTATTTTAATTCATTTTTTGCAGTTTATTTTTTGCAGTTTACTGGCATATCTAATGGCTTCGTTCCGGACTGTGCCTTTAACCAGTTCCCATAAAGTATTTGGGTTTGAATCCTTATTTATATAAGTGAAGATTTTTACCCCAATAAACTAACAAGCGTTAAACAAACACCGGATTTAATAATAATATTTAATCCCTTGTATCAATACGTAACGCATGGCTACTAGGTTTTTTAATCATCATATATCTCTATGGGCCATGGATTGGTTACTGTCATTGATCACATATATTGCTTAAGCCTTAATACATACCTATATCTATCCTTTGAGGGCAAATCAACCTTCCTGCATAAATTAGTCGCGGCTCAAAAAACATGGTTTATCGATATTAGGCTCCATGCGAAATAACAGACTTTCAGTTGTATCTATTCATAATCGTCCAAAAGCTATCGTCAGCGTATGTTAAATTTTAATTGGCACGCTGAAAAAACTGCTCTTGTATTTTCGAACACCATGATTCTATTAATCAGTTTACAGAATTTAAAACGTATTTAAATCATTTTCAGAAAAGCAATTTTTTCAGAGACAAAAAGGAACATTTGTCGACCCACTCAATGGCCAATTTATGTTTTATTACCTCGTAAAGTTGTTAAACCAGCATCGGAGTTAACAATGACAAGCGTGGCAAAGTACCTGGGGGTTTAGATTTTCTTTTTATGTCAGGTGAACATTCGACGGTTAAAACGCACTTTAGTAGAAATTGTAGAGAACTGTTGAAACATGCCTACCCGAAATTTGTGTATTCAATGTACATGTAAATTATCAATGCCATAGTCGTAACGTATTTCGTCACCTTTACATATGTTTCTAGATGCAAACAGAGCAACGTGAGGTAAAGCGTCTATATCCACAACACAAGTCTGCATTTTTTACTTTGCCAATTCCGTCGTTCACAAATCTACTGTACTGCGAAGAGAACGATGCATCTATGCTGAAAGATTATGATACATCAAATAAATAAGCAATTCACATTCCAAATGTAAATTGTGTCACATTTTAACATACAGTGAATGTGTCTTAATTGTTGTTGTGGTAAGCATAATTGGAATTGTTTAACTGGTCATCAGTTTCACATGCGGATCCAGGGGGGGGGGGGGGACAAAGCGTACGCTCCACCTAAAATCGCCGAAGTAACGTTTTTTGAGTCTCGTTATATGCAATTTGCCTTTGAATTTTGGTGTGAAATGATGGAATGTGATTTTTTCGTGTTCGCTACGCTCGCAAAATATGATTTACAAAACAAAGACTTGAATTAGCCCTGTTTCGTAAAAAATCCCTTTTTAATAGCAGATCAGACAATCATAATGCTCCAGATTGAAATTTTGTTTTGAAAATTTTCTCGGGGCATCTCACCCGGACCCCTACTTTATGCTAACTTACGAAATGGCTCCCGAATGGTATAATAAGTTATTTTTCCGGAGCTTCCGAGGAGGGCATGTCTAAGTTTTGACATGGACCCCATTTGTTTCTTACGCCCCGTAACCGGAAATCCTGGAACCGCTTATGAGTTTTACGCAAAAAATCAGACGCACAAGAATGAGTTCCCATCATTGGCACGATGGTTTGAAACTACATGTTTACAAAAAATCGAGCACGATACCTCTATCTTTCTAAATTTATATCATCCAAATAAGTCTCCCTCTATTTATGCAATTTAAGATAAAAGTAATAATGACGACAACCTATTTTTGCATCGGTTGCATGACATAACTATCATGTTGTAAAAAGACTATGTTCTTCTGGTTAGAAAGTACATACCACATTTTCTTTCTGCAAAAAGCCATTTACCTGTAAAATGAGACAGAGCTATGTACAGCGCTTACACTTAAAGTATCAAACCAGCATATAGTATATACCGTTATAAAAAAGTAAATGATTTTGAAGTAGAGAACATTGCTATGGTTTTCAAAGTCACACCTTCACATATTGTCCCCTACCTAAAATATTATCAGCAAAACATACCTATTGTTTCGTCAATTGTTTTAACAACCAGTCCTTGTGTGTCCGTTTCTTCCCACAAGTACTTCACCAACTCATGATTGGGGGTGCTGCCAGGAACCTGATAAATAAACTCTAAGTTAAAAACAACTTTTTGTATTCTATAGTGTCATATATTAATTAACATTATTAATGCAAGTTTTGTGATAGGAGAATAACATATTCTTCGCGAAGTAGGATAAACGTCTGGGACTTCAGCAAAATTGTTTTGTATCATGCATTCATTCCGTTTGTACACCAACACCTCATTCCGAACGGTATACGACATGATGAGTCGATGTGACATATGCTCAGTACATCTAGAAACGCAACGTTTTCATCCTTGTTTTTTTCTTACTTCCATTGATCATACATTTTTTTAATTTTGTGTAATAATATTGTATTATCGTGTAGAAACTTGGCTATTGTCAAAATTTTATCGATCGGATTACGTAACTCCCGTGCGTCAAGAAAATGCAAAAACGCACGAATTTCACGTGCACCATTTATGCATGATAAATTTTGGTGTAAATTGTTTCGAATCCTTTGTAAGGTTTGCCAATGGAAAGAAAATCACAAAAGAAAAGTTCTAAGCTTCAGAATGAAAATATCAGGATAGTCCGAACATGGGCCAAATCAAGCGATTCGGGTGCCTCTGACGGAGACGTCAACTGGGAGGTTTCACTTTGGCTAAATTGCCATGAACCGACAATGTTTCATCTGGAGACACTCTACTAGCACTTTGGCACCGTTTACAACCACCCATGTCCAGGTCATCCATGTGAAACAACTCTCCGACAGGACTAGTAACTCCACATGTATCATCTCTATGCAAAGTTCACTACTGGTTCATACACTTCTAATAAATTTGTTGGACGGCATGCATATGTGATCAATCAATAATTAATCAATATTTTATCTTTTCACTTAGAACAACGATTCTGAAAAAATAGGATTTTACCAATTTGTGTTCCGTTACTTTTTAGCCGCACTATACACACAAGCGTTGTTCAATCGCATCGATAGCACTATATGAAAACAATCTTACAGTTGCATTGTTCATGGAATAAAATGTCATCAAGTAAATACAGTTTGGTTGCTTATCATACAAAGTTTGAAAAGTGTTGACAGAAACCCCAGTGTTGCGTTTCTAGATGTACTCAGTATATAATGTTTGAAATGAATAGTTGATGTGTTATGTGTGGTTTGCAGTAGATCAAAATGTTATGTATCCGCACTATCGTTCTTATGTATCATTTATTTAAGTCGACATGTCACAATATTACGAAGCTACGTCCGGCAGATACAATGTGATGTCGTTCCATGGAATTAAGTGTCGATTTATCTGTTACAGTTGAGAAGTTCCTGGTTGAAAGGTGCTGGTTAGAATGTAGACCAGGAAAACTGGGTAGGTGAATCAGTCGCCTTATATAACTGCACAAATGGTGAGAAACGGCGTTTTAACCGAAAAAAGGAACACAAAACTATATTCAAATAATGTATCTATCAACTATCATCATCTATCATCAGTGAGTGAAATATAAACGGAACTTCGATGAGTGATATAGACATGAGAAATCGAGATTGCCATACTTGACAGTTTGATAAAAGATTCTACGGTTAACTTACGTATCTTTGGGGCGTAAATATCGTTCTTCTATTCGTGTTTTTGTACCTCATTAGGATTCCTGAATAAGAGTACAGTATAGTTTGTTTATGCCCTACACGTTGTACAACAATGATAAATTACAGAATAACAAATTGTGGTCTTTACCTTTAAGAAAATAAGCGTATAGTTTATCAATTGCATGACACAAGAAACATTTACAATAACTAAACGTGGATCTAATATACAAATAAATACTTAAATAATGTAAGAGACAGGCCGAATAATATTATAGTATTCCCAGAATATTATTGAGAATCAAATTTTGCATCATTGGAAAAAATCTGAAAAAACATGTTTCATGTGTACATTATTTTATATTTAATACACCTGTTACTATATTATATAGTAACATTTTTGCGTTGACAAAATCCGTATTATCGTTCCGCCGGGGATATTATCACAGACGAGGATATTATCGATCGCGTGATTGATAATCGCCCTGCGATCGAGCGCACGCGGGACGTGACGTTATTTACGCGGGTTTTACGTTAGAAATATGTAGACGCTCCAACTTGAAAAACAGGTTTTTTTTAGAAATGTGCATCAAAACCAACACCAAATTGTAGCAAATGTTCTAACTAAGAAAATGAACCCCCATTTCATACGTTTCTACTCAGTAATAAAGAAGTTACAGCAGTTTTTGTAACTAAGAAATGTTCCGTTTATAAGTTGGAGAATGGAGTATGTACTCCAATATTTATAATCACTGGGCCAGTTGACATTGAGTGCTTTCATGGCTTTCCTTCCCCGGAACAAGTGTATTAAAAAGTTCAATACCTGGGCGCGCTGTGTCATTGAGTGATAATATCCCCGGCTCTTGATAATGGCACTCGGGCTAAAGCCCTCGAGCCATTATCGACGCGCCGGGGATATTATCACTCAATGCCACAGCGCGCCCAGTTATTAATCTCTAACTACAGGGTGACTAAAAAATTGTGTCAACACTCGAACAGTTGATGGCGTCATATACGTTATATACTAATGTTATTAGCAACGAACGTTCTAAAATGTCCGAATAGGCAGAAAACATGTAGTATAGTGCGTTAGCGACTAAGCTGGACCCCCATAAACTTTAAATATCTTTAAGAGTAATTATGCAATTTTATTGAAATTTGGCATAGTTCACTAAATTACCTTTACCAACTCTGTGTTTAAATTGCAGATTTTTTTACTGTCTAATAAATGTTTTCCCCATTGGGTCTTATGTATTATTTTTGGTATTTTTATCAACAAATAGCCAGGGAGTAAAATAAGCTATTACGATCAGCTAGTTAGAATAATGCTATTGTATTGTGTAACAACTATAACGGGATTATCGTATAACTTTGACCAAAATTTGTCTGGTCATCAATGTGTATACAGTTGAGGCCCATCTTTTGATTGTAATGATCATTTGTACAAACATAATATACAATGTTTTTTCTTGCAAATATTTCTACAAAGTTGCTCCAGTTATACAGGCTAATATAAACGTTCATGTATGGGCCTCATTATATATTTTCAACAGTCACTGGTGTGTGACTTAATGTACAGTTAAACTGGACCAAATTGTTGATCTTTGCTGTTCCGGTCACTTCTATCACCCATACGTATTTACCCTTTTTTAGACTTAAAATTTTGCATTAGGCGTCTATGCAAAGTACACTTTTCTGTGGACTAAAAAATCTGTTTTATTTTATCAGAGTTGGTAAGAGTATTTTACGAAGACATACCCATTTTTGTGCAAATCGGCGTTGTAGTTTTTAAGATATTTAAGGTTTATGGGGGTCCAGCTAAGTCGCTAACGCACTATAATAGTCAGTCGTTTTCTAGTATGCCCACACCGACTGAGAAACTGATCAGGCATTACTAGAAAATGAAATTGGTCGCATCTTAAAGTAGAAACACATTATAAACGAGTGTTATGCATAAGCAATATTTATCTTTTATAAACTTTAAGGTTCTAATTTAGGCTTTTATGCAAAAGTAACAGTTTTCATGGCAACAATTGCGCCATTTTATCACAATCATCGGCAATTCATGTTATCAATGTTTCATTTTCAATGTATTCAAATCAACACGTATGTGTGGCTCTTTTGAAAACTCCTTAGAAAGTTTCATAGATTTATGGGAATAGTCATGTACATTGTGAATACATTTTTTAATGTTTGACATGTTAAAGGATTTGAATGCACAGATGCATCAAACAACTTTTACTTGTCTCAGAAAGCATTCCACAATAAAGATGCAAGTTATTTTTACATATTGTAAACAACACATTTTTCAGAAAAAACGTACGACTTCAAGACAAAATAGGCCTTATGTTACTGTGAATGTGATACAAATGAATTCAAAATGCATATATCAACGTTTGTGCGCAATACTTTTTAGGGGTATCGTGAACCTTTGTCAAATCAATGTATGATAAACATAACGATAACACAATAACTTTGCTTCACCGACGTGAAAAATTTACACTTCTTTTTACCAAGATCTGATAAACTGTCACTAAGGGTCTACCTGATGACTAGAAAATTATGCAAGATCAGAATCTAAAATTTCAAAAACTGTCAAAAACAATTAATATCATGTTTAATTTTACTTTTTGAAGCAATAACATAACCTCATAAAGTCGAGCTTTAATAGTGAGAACGAAACAAAGTAGACAAAAGCAAACCACTTACCTGAATTGTTTGCTCGACCCTGAACCAACCAGGGAATCGATTGTCGTTCAGTCTTTCAATTTTCAAAATAACGTTTCGACGTACATTTGCCGGTATATTTCTTCGTATGACAAAGCTTAGACCGCTATAAGGCCCACTTACACGTTTAATGCTCCTAAAAGACACAAAACATGAGTCCTTATTAGCTATCCCCAGATCACGCTGTACCGACGGATTTAAATATATTTCGAACATTGATATGCGAAAGAAAGTCTACTACTTTCCGTTTGAAAATCTGAATGCGCCGTTTGTCATTTCATTTTTTAAACTAACAGTGTGGCCATACCACGTGACCATGACATCACAAACGGCTATAAACCCAAGTAGTTTTTTGACAACAAACCGTCGACTGGGAAAGAAAAACCGGCATAAGTATTTTATTTCTCCATCGATTTCTATGACATATAGCCCATGCTAAGCGGAAAATGATAAGCTTTCTACAAAAGATAGTGGCTCTATCCGTAGTTGGGCCGTTTTTGCAAACATTCGATGAAACCGTTGCTTGAGCTTGTGTGAAAGCGGACTACTTTGCCAAGCCGTTATGTTTTTCTTGTATTATCTGATTTAATCATGACTGAAGACTCATGTTTAAACCAATCGGTAACACCGGATGCTATTTCGCATATTGTGACAAAGCATGGCGGTAATTTTACATTTCTCTTTGATTTCTATTTGTGGCTACAATTGCAAAAATAAATTACCGACTACAGTTGCAAGCTGTTTTCAGAATGCGGTACGTTGCAAAAACGGCACAGCTACGGATAGTGCCACTATATTTCGTTGAAAGCTTATCATTTTCCGCTTAGCATGGGCTTTATGTCATAGAAATTGATGGAGAAATAAAATACTTTTAGTCACCGGTTCGTTGTCAAAAAATACTTGGGTTTATAGCCGTTTCTGATGTCATGGTCACGTGGTATGGCCACACAGCCAGAATTGTATTGGCATATGAGACGAGCCACCTGTTAAGATTACGAAAATTCTCCCAGGATATAACCAATTACGTTGGTTAATTAATTAATACAGGGTGTCCAAAAAGAAAGTGTACAGTTTATGTTTTAATAAAATCTTAACGTTTTGCTATCGCAAAGAAATTTAGCACGAAAGATGAATTTTTTATCTTGCACCAGTCTAAAACTTGTAACTTGGATATTTTTAAAAAAATGTAAATTTTCTAAAATTTATTCTGTCCGTGGCATCATTTTGACGTTATTTACGACGTTTTCACAATTTCTGTATTTCCCATCTTGTACGCATTCTTGGAAAATGGTCATTGCATTTCACAAATGTATAAACTGATATTATATATAATATCATTTGTGAAATGCAATGACCATTATGATGTGTCTCACGAGCATTGGCATATTTGTTGGCATTTAATAGGCTTATTCACTTGCGATTCAGACGGCCAAATAGAAAGAAGTAAACCCATTATTTTACTTGCATTTGTTATTTCTGAACTCTGTAGCGAATTCTTTGTTTTGAATTTCGTATGGTTAAATTCGCGAATGAATAGAAATCTTAAAAACCGTTAAACATGCAACAATGGTGCTTAATTCTACTTTTATACCGATAATTAACAAATATATCACACGTTTTATACAGTGATCAGTGTAGTTCGCGAATTTAAGATTTTGGGACCCTCGATCGCGAATTCATCAATTCACGAAATAAGTTCGAAACTGAAAATCGCGAAATAAAGCTCACGCGAATATAAAGTGATTTACAGTATAGTCAGTCTATGCAGTATGCATTGCTTATTTAAACATCTCTCTCATATTGCATACATGTTTCAATATAGTTTATCCACTTGTTAAATGTTATAAGTACACCAACATGTAATGCGTTTATCTTTTTTATTATAGATGAAATCATGTTCATTTTGTGCATGTCATCATGTGAGTAGTTTAGCAGCAATATCCGACTATTCGATGATTGTAATTTGCCCGCTGCAAGCAGTGAACCGTGAATTTTTAAATCATACAAAATGCACGTGCAAATCAAATGGTTTTCGCATGAAGTCTCAAAATGTTACTTACACATTGTCCATCGATACCCACATCAGGAAAACACAAAATCGGAAGAATTACGATAACAGACCGTACAAGAGAGGTTTGTGAAACATACACGTCTCATGATTGTAAATAACCTAGGGTAGCTAAGGTCACCACGACCTTGACCTTTGACCTATCGACCTTAAAATTAGTAGGAGCCCACACATGATGATTAGCAACATCTATGTAAAGTTTTACGATCTAAGATCCTATATTTCTTATGGTGTGGACCGGTGATTGTTGTGTGTTCAAAGGTCATGGTGAGTTTGACTTTTGATCCAAATGACCTTGAAAATGAGTCGGCCGTTTATTGAGGATGAATAATCTCAACTTAAAATTTTAATATCCTAGATCGAACCGTTTTGGGGTTATTGTTGGAAAACCATTCGGCATGTCGACCGACCGACTATTTGCACGTAACGCTATGTACTGTGTTGGTGTACTTATAAGATTTAATGAGTGTATGTACATTAAATAGTTATTAGTACAACTACTGTCTAGTCGTTCTTGGACACACACCACCCAAATGATACATGGTGTCAGAATTTACTGCCTACAATGGTTCAGCTTTAAAGTCAATGGGTACCATTTTCATTGAAATGTACTTATGTAAAGTCAGCCCACACCAGCAATGTAGAATTTCATGTGTTGAATACGAAATCTAGCCCTCTGTTCAGCATAATCACATCCATTGATTTTGGTATAATTAAACTTGTCACGCTCAGTTGAGACAGCAGGTATTCAGGATCATATGACAAATGGTTCTGATATCCGTCAATTTCGCCGAGCTATTCAAAGGTAGAGGCTCGCCCTCGGGAGAATGTAAAATTCACATGGAACCCAATTCTACGCCACTTGTTCATCTACCTAGGCGAATTCTGCAATATAGCCAAGCGAGACACAAGTTTCGAAGGCGAGACTACAATATTATGTATGGAGAACTAGGTCAGAACATCATCGACTAATTATGACAAATTAAATACTGACAGCTGTGCATGTAAACACCATATACTTGACAAATGATTGATGTGCTAGTACAATTTTAGTGTAACTTTACGACTAAATACGACAGCTCGTGATAAAGGCAAATTAATAAAAGATGATGAGAGTTTAATTACATCAATTTGACGTACCAGGCAGTTTGGCTTAAAAGCTCGGCAATGAACAAGCCAAGAGGCAGAGTTCAGTACACGGGCTAGCTTGCCACTCGGCTGATGCCGCAGTGTGGATATTATGTTACGAGAACTAATGCAACTTATGAACATATTGCTGAAAGAACTACTTTGAATGTTTCGTGAGAACTTACATGCTTTTATAATAGCTATTTAGTTCCTGATTGGAAGTTAATAAAAATACGTAGAACTTTATAAAAGTATTTGGACTTATATTTCATACCTTGAAATACGATAAACTTGTGTATGTTTATAACAGTAAATCACTACACTGTTGTAATACTAATGTCATCACTACACTACCATTCCAGTAGATCTCCGTGATAGGGGCAAATCCGAGTTCGACCGGATGTAGAGACCCACTCAATGGGTTAATTCCATGGTTCTGGTCGAATCCAAGGACAAATTGCGCATTTGCCTTGATCCCACAGATCGAAATAAGTGCATTAAACACCCGCATTATCCAATGAGAACATTGGATGATGTATTACCTTCATTGAGTAACTCCAAATATTTCGCCAAGTTAGATGCAAGGCCAGGCTATTGGGCTATTAAGTTAAGTGAAGAGTCATCATACCTCACTTGTTTCAATACTGTATTTGGTAGATATCGGTATACCCGTCTTTCATTTGACCTATGCATAAGTGGTGATGAGTTCATCATGAAAATAGATCAGTTGTTTGAGCGTCTTGAGGGTGTAGTGACTATTGTAGATGACATTTTGGTACATAGTCAAACTAGGGCACAGTACGATAAAAATCTAAAAGCTGTTTTAGATTCAATGTATAGACTCTCCGTCCAGAAATACTGGTATACAGTATTATTTGATCCGAGTCTCAATTGCTTTAATACCTTTATAAGCGAGCGGTCAGCTTAACTATCCTGATAAAACATTAGCAGCAATAAAAAAGAAAATAATTACACAGCAACTGATATACCATATTCCGACCAGGATGGCTGTATCAAGTTACAATGAATCAAGAATTAAAGATTTTTCCAGATACATGACTGTGCTGTGTATACAGATTGTGAATGAATGAAATTAAATTTAAAATTCAGTGTTTATAAGTATACATATGAGGCACAAACCTGGCACTTATAACTGTGCACTTAGATAATCCCACTTTCTCAGTATTAGGTAGATACATTTTGTTAAATTTGCAACAAATGTATGATATCTTTTTAACATAGTTCATGTCATAAAAGAGAATATTAAAGAAACGCTAGCACTTAAATCAGAGTTATGCCAAATGCGAATTCACGAAATCTGCTGGGGCTTAAAACGCTCAGTTTTTAATGTGTCACCATGGGCGTTTAGGCTAGAAAACAGTACTGCATTGACGTCATTGTTGAAGGACAATCTCAGTTAGTAAAATTTGAGCTCGCAGCTGGCTGTCGGTTCGTAGTTGCCGATTTGATTCAACACTGAACTTCAAATTTGCAGCAGGCTGCCAGTTCGCAGTTGCTAAATAAATTCAACTGTGAAATTAAAATTGGCTGCTTACAGCCAGTCACTGCGGTATAACGTACACCGGATATTGCTAGCAAGATGAGTAATATTATCAATTTTCGCGACATTCTAGTGTTAACAAGGGTAAGTTCAGAGATGATTGTTAGTTTTTCTGAGTGTTTTAATGTACATTTTATACAAAACTATCTTCTCAATAAATTTTCCTAGCCTGTGCAATCGGTAAATTGTCAGGAATTTCTTTAAAGGGTGATTAAAAGACCAAACTCGTATCGTTACTCACGCAGAAAGTAAGCTCGATCTGTCGAAATAAGATGTTTTTGTTTATATTTTTCGTTAAAATACTCAACTTGAATCGAGCGAATTGTCATTTTTGTTACAAAGATTATATTGCAAATGTAGTATCCGAAACTAATCGAAAATGACGGTGCATTGCGAGAATAAATGCAGGTGTTAGTGTACAGAGTATTGCTATATAGTTGCTCTCTGGTGTACGGAGTATTGCTGTTTGGTGTACAGAGTATTGCTTTTACTTGCAGTGACTATTTGTCACTCAAATCGAACAAATACAAGATATAAGCAGCGTTATTTTATAAAAAATAACTTACATTATATATATATGTACCTATTAGATTGGATTGTATGGACTGCATGAAGCAATTAATGTAACAAGCTAATCCTAGCTCCAAGTCCTCCCTGAATTTTAACGGAAACTTCTTTTAGTAACCGTGTATTTCACATACAGTAAAGAGCCATAGCTGAGCAATTGCATTTGACAAACACAAAACTACTACAATATCCAATACTTTGAATTAGCAACGTTGAACGTAAATCATAGCAAAGGGACCTCATTACAGTATCTGAAATAGTTGAGAGATTATAAAATAAACCTTGGTGTGTATATATGGATATGAATGCCCTTATTTGCCATTTGCCATTTGACCATAAGTATGACTCTCAAAGAATTGCATATATCCAAGCTAAATATCACATTTGTACTAATCACAAGAACACTTTATGCATAAAATTCAGCATTCTATATTGTTAATCGCATTCATCTGCCTGGCGGTTGAAATATTTTAACATAATCATTTAAGAATAGTCTTATTGTATCGTATAACCCATAAAACATGACCATATTTGTGAGCATACGATACAACTGTCCATTTACATACTTTATTTACTCATTTTATTATGCCATACTCTCCGTATACTAACGTTGAGCTTATGTGCAATACTCCGTACACTAAACAGCAATACTCCGTACACGAACACGTATCTGTTTTGGGGCGTATCTTAGTTGTTTTTCGGACAATATTGATGAAATTTGGTCACAACATTTTCAAGTTCAATATAAACAAAATGGCCAGTTCAAAAAATCTACAATTTGGTATTACAGCCGTTCCAGAAGCTTGTAAAGTCCTGCTGTCAATATTTGCGAGTGAGTAACGGCATATTGCTGGTTCATTTTAACCTTTCTGTGAATATCTGATAAACGATAGTGTGCTATAAAGTTACCAAAATGCCCGAAGTAGTTAAAGCTCAATTGGGATGTGCATAAAGAAGTCAGTAATTTGGAAAATTTCGTCTCTAAACTCACCCTGGTCTCCATTTCAAGTCCTTAAAATTGATAATATTACTCACTTTACGAGCAATATCCGGTGTACGTTATACCGCAGTGACAGTTATAGTTGTAAATTTGATTCAACACTAACAATTCAAATTAGCAGCGGACTATTGTTCAGAATTGCCATTTTCATCCTGTAGAAAACACCGAATTCGATGCTGGCTGTCGGTTCACAGTTATCAACACAGTGAAAATTGAATTGGCTGCTAGTTTTAAGTTGCCAATTATATCCAACATAGGAGGTTCGCTGTAACCGATTCGATCCTATGAGATAATTTTAATAAGCTGCTAGTCCCCAGTTTAGATTGGCCGATTCAACAGTACAAATCAACTAGTCAGCTTAGTTGTGAAGTTAGATACTAGTTTGCATTAACTGTTTGAACACCCTACATACAATTTGAAAAAGGCAGGTGGCTGACGGTTCGAACTAGCCGATACAATCCAACAGTGACATTTCAATTGGCTACTTGCTGCTGACATGCAGTTGCCAATTCGATCCCTTAGAAAAATCGAATTATCAGTTGACAGTTTGCAGTTGCTGATTCGACGCAAAGTTATTCGTATTAGACGCCGATTGAGAGGGCAGAGGTCACAGTTGCCAATTCGTCGACATGCTGCCGGTTTGTAGATGGGGATTCAAATCTCCTATTAAATTTAAATTGATAAATCGCAGTTAGCGACTCAAGCCTCCTTTAAAATTTGCATTGGCAACAGGCTATCGGTTCTCAGTTGGCGATTTGAGTTTCCTGTAAAATTAAAATTTGCTGCTGGTTGACGGTTCGCAGTTGCCGATTCGATTCGACAAAGTTATTCGATGCTGAATGCGAGTTCCCAGTTACAAATTCGGTCGACAGGCTGGGATTCGAATACGCTGTAAATTTGAATGCCATGTTGCAATGGCGTTTCATCAGTCGAGTTGGCAGCTGGTTGCCGGTGTAACAGTCAGTTTTATCCCCCGGTTCAAGTTCGAATTTCCTGAAAATTTAATTCGCAGTTGCCAATTCGATGCCGGTTCGAACGCAACAATTCGAGTATCCTATAAAATTTAAATCGGGTACGGGCTGCTGTTTTGCAGTTGGCAATTTTTGCCTTTTAAAATTTGAATTGGCAGCTGGCTGCAAGCTTGCAGTTGGAGATTTGAGTCTCCTGTAAAATTTAAATGTGTTTGTATCTGGTTTGTACTTGCGATTCAACAGTGGATTTGAATCTGCTGCTTGTCAAATCACAGTGGCCGATTTGAGTCTCTTGTAAAATTTGAATTGCTAGATGTCTGCTGATCCGCAGTTGACAATTTGATCGATCCGCAGTTGCTAATTTGATCGATGTGCAGTTGCCAATTCGACCCCGTAGAAAAAAGAACTCTACGCAGTTGAGTATACTCTTATGATAGTATTATTAATCAATGCGTTATTATTCTGAAGTGTAGTGTAAGTGCCACATTAAACAGTCTGCCTCAGTTGTATTAAAATATACGTATGAATACAACAGAAAATACTGAAATATGATCTTCTATTTTTTCTCTGACCACAAATCTTCTCATTTGGTGATAAGCTGTATCATGCTGACAGTTAACCAGGGCAGTAAGTGCCATTTAATTAAGTACCGTGAAGGTATCAATTATATGCTAGATAAACCCTTGCTGTAGAGACCAGGGTACCGTTTTATCAACGAACTTACGGAAATCGTAAACTTACGTTCAAATTAAAATTCTTTATACATGTATACTTCTTTAGCAACTTCAAATCGGGGACAGATAATTGCTTGTATGAGTTCATTAACTAAATCTTTATGAGTATTGCAGCTCAATTTACCACATTTTATCATTGTAAAATAATTGTAAAGGATTTAAATTTGATCGTAACTTAAAGATTTCACAGTCTCATTTGTTAGTAAACTATTGCTATTTATGAGACTTTATGGGAGTTTAAACAAGAGTGTCATTCAATGAAATGTGAAAATGATGGCTAGGCACCTGACATTATACATGTATTATGCTGACACAAAGTACGAAATAGTGCTATTCTATGCAGACGGTCAGTATAGTTTATAACAAGCACATTATCGGACAATCATTGATTGCAGAAATATGTTTTTCCTGAAGCCTTAATTTAAATCGAAGTCAAGCAAAGAAACATAGGTAACGTGAAGAAAGACAGGCATGTGGCTTTCTAAGTTTTTGAAATAATAAGACAAAATGTCCTCATTTTATCATTTTGATAAGAGTATTACCATTAATTCATACACCATAGAAACACTAAAATACATTATCGAATTCAGTATGATTGCAAATGTTGATGCTTTTAATATATTTTAAAACACAAGTGTCATTCAAAGAAATGTAGTAAATACTTACTAGAACACTTGACATTATATATGCGGAAATAAAGTGAGATATAATATTGCAACTAAGAAACATTGATGTTCTATGCAGGCGGTTTATTTTCTGACATAATGTCGGATGTAATGTCGAAATTACGAACACTCTGGCTCTATGCAGATGTCCAATACACTTTATAACTAGCACATGACTGGAGTACCATTGATTACAGAAATATGTGTATCTTAAAGCATTTAAAACGAAGTCAAGCAAAGAAACATATACAATGTCGTGAAAGACTAGTATGGGGTATATTAGTTTTTTGGAACAATACAAAATGTCGAAATGTTATCATTTTGATAGGGGGTCATACCATAGAAACAAGAGTAGACAATATAGAATTCAGAAAGAATGCAAATGTTGATAATTTTTTTTCGAATATTCTTTTAATGTCTATGTCATTCAATGCAATGTACGAAATGCTGCCTAGAAAACTTGGCATTATGTATGTTAGCACAAAGTCGGATACCGCTTTAAAAACGCACCACATATGAAATATCGGTTTTATTGATGAAAACGTCAAGCTATGATTATTTATTTTCGGATTACAAATCTTCAGACTATACACAACGAGTTGTGTGATTTTCATGCCACTATTACGAGTTTAAAATAAATTATGATATAGATAACACAGTGACTCATGAAAGTGAAAGTCACAATTTCAATAGCAATTATATGAGCCCGCTACATTGATGCATGTACGTGGTTTCTCCTCCTAAAGAATAAAATAAATTACGTAAAAGGATAGAATTATGTTCGAAGTGATGTTTCCAACCATCAAAGCAGAGCTTAACTTGAATTATAAATGTTGATGTGGCTTTGTCTGTCTGGCTAATACTATACGACCGAGTGTGGTCCAGATATGCGCATTATGTATTATTAAGATGGATTCAAGCCTTATTTAAACTTGAACTCTTGGTTATGAGCATCATACTGTCAGGCTATTTCCCATGGTGCTAATATGGCACCTCAAATCAACACTCGGAAGGAGCTTGAAGACAAAATGTTGGGACATACGGCTCTAAACGGGAGAAAACTCGTAAAAAAGTGTACTAAAATTATTTTCCTTTTTATTGACAATTATGAAGAGAATAGTTATGAAAATGCAATAAAGTACTTTTGGCTTGTTCATTGACACCCGACATTCTTTTGACACTGTGTGCAACCATGCGGAACCCATTGCAGTGGCAACACCTGTGCCATGTTTCCTCATAGCTCGGGTTCAATACCTTTAGCTTGTTTCATCCAGGTCGGTCTTTGACTGTGTCATTCGCTAGGAATCGATGTTCTAAGCCCAAAATCGTTGTGTGGAGGCAGCTGAACCGCCATGCTAAGGCACCGATGCTCTTTACAGTTGGCAGCGAAGACACAATCATCCGAACAAATATTCATATTAGCAGCATAAAAATACCATTAGCAAATACTGTTTCTGTTGTTTTCTCAATGTGTAAACCAACAGCGTACAGTTTAAAGTCAATATTGACCCCATAGGTCTACGCGATCGAGCTGCACGTGCAAAACATGCAAAATCAAAAAAGTTCTGTGGACGGGGTATTCCGAATGAAAACAAAATCGTGTTATTTAATTAGGTCAAGCTTATGAACTGAACAAACAGATCCTCAGTATTTGAATAATTCCTGGTATACATACTAGTAGTTCAACAATGAATGTATGTCCATTATTGTGCATGACAAAAAAATGTATTGATCATCCTTATAACTAGTAACTGTGTTTCGTAGTTTCGACATTATATCTGACTTTATATCAGCATATATATTGACCAGTCTTCAAGCCAGCATTTCATACTTTTCTGTGAACGACATATATATATATATATGTTTAAAGAATATACTACAAATCCTCAATATTTGAATTATTCCTGAATGCGACATAGTATTTTATAGTTTCTATAATGTATACATCTATAATGTATAAATTAAGGTTAGAAACCATCAAATAAATTTGCTCTATAGCTCAATGTAAAGTGCCCATAGTAGGCCCCAATTTTCAACTTTTTTTAGTCTTTGGCCACCTGGACTACATATATAATTGTAAAGAGAGGCATTTAGGCTTCAAAATAATGCAATAAAAAGGGGGGGATGTATCTTCTAAGAAAATTTTCGTGCTTCAAACATGGCCTATCCGTTTTTACGCATGTCCGGATTTATAAGTTCTGGGTTTTACCCTAGTCTACTTTCACTTTGGTATCAATAACAAAATAGCGGAATAATACAAATATTACAGTTTTACTTCAACACATGTATATTTACCAACCATTTAAACTCAATTTCATCATTTAACTCCACATTTGTCAAGAAATATTACTATTTACAGGCAAACCAAAGTTTTTTAAGGACTACTTGAGTGTATCACCACTTGGTCCGCAGAGGCATTTAGTGGTTCTTTACCTTAATACGAATACCGATATCAAAATAATTTCGACATTTTGTCTAATATTGTTCCAAACACTTGTATACTCACATACCTGTCGTTCATGTCGTTGCAATTGTCTCTATTTGTCATACTTTTAATTAAAATAAGGCTTCAGGTATACATAGTTCAACAATTAATGGATGTCCATTTGTTGCATGACTCAAAATGTATTGACCATTCTTATATCTAACAACCGCGTTTCGTAGTTTCAACATTATATCTGAATTTATATCAGTATATATATTGACCAGTCTTCAAGCCAGCATTTCATACTTTACTATGAACGAAGTATATGTTTAAAAAATATAATACAGATCCTCAGTATTTGATTAATACCTGGTATACACACTAGTAGTTCAACAATGAATGTATGTCCATTATTGTGCATGACAAAAAAAATGTATTGATCATCCTTATAACAAGCAACCGTGTTTCGTAGTTTCGACATTATATCTGACTTTATATCAGCATATATATTGACCAGTATTCAAGCCAGCATTTCATACTTTTCTGTGAACGACTTATATGTTTAAAGAATATAAGACAGATCCTCAGTATTTGAATTATTCCTGAATGCGACATTGTATTGTATTGTTTCTATAATGTATACATCTATAATATATAAACTAATACTAGTACCCCTATCAAAATAATATAATTTCGACATTTTGTCTAATATTGTTCCAAAGACTTGTATACTCACATACGTGACATTCATATCGTTGCAATTGTCTCTATTTGTCAGACTATGAATTAAAATAAGGCTTCCGGTATACATACTAGTAGTTCAACAATTAATGGTTGTCCATTTAGGTGCATGACACAAAATGTTTTGATCATCCTTATAACTAGCAACCGTGTTTCGACGTTTCGACATTATATCTGACTTTATATCAGCATATATATTGACCAGTGCTCAAGCCAGCATTTCATACTTTTCTGTGAGCGACATATATGTTTAAAGAATACATTACAAATCCTCAAAATTTGAATTATTCCTGAATGCGACATTGTCTTTTATTGTTTCTATAATGTATACATCTATAATGTATAAACTAATACTAGTACCCCTGTCAAAATAATATAATTTCGACATTTTGTCTAATATTGTTCCAAAGACTTGTATACTCACATACGTGTCATTCATATCGGTGCAATTGTCTCTTTTTGTCAGACTTTGAATTAAAATAAGGCTTCAGGTATACATACTAGTAGTTCAACAATTAATGGATGTCCATTTATGTGCATGACACAAAATGTTTTGATCATTCTTATAGCTAGCAACCGTGTTTCGACGTTTCGACATTATATCTGAATTTATATCAGTATATATATTGACTAGTCTTCAAGCCAGCATTTCATACTTTTCTATGAACGAAGTATATGTTTAAAGAATATACATGTACTACAGATGATCACATTTGCATTTTTCCTGAATGCGACATTGTCTTTTATTGTTTCTATGAATTCATTCATTAATAGTTAACCACTATCAAAATAATATTATTTCGACTCTTTGTTTGATATTGTTTCAAAGATTCGTTTACGCATGTACCTGTCTTCGTGTCGTTGCAAAAGCCCCTTTGTTTGACTTTGTATTAATATAAGGCTAAAGGTTTTCATATTTCCACAATAAATAGATATCCATTGATGTGCATGACACAACAATCCATTGATCATCCGTGTTTCGTAGTTTCGACATTATATCTGACTTTATATTAGCATATATAATGACCAGTCTTCAAGCCAGCATTTCATACTTTTCTGTGAACGACATATATATATATGTTTAAAGAATATACTACAAATCCTCAATATTTAAATTATTCCTGAATGCGACATAGTAGTTTATAGTTTCTATAATGTATACATCTATAATGTATAAATTAAGGTTAGAAACCACCAAATAACTTTGCTCTATAGCTCAATGTAAAGTGCCCATAGTAGGCCCCAATTTTCAACTTTTTTTAGTCTTTGGCCACCTGGACTACATATATAATTGTAAAGAGAGGCATTTAGGCTTCAAAATAATGCAATAAAAAGGGGGGGGGCATGTATTTTCTAAGAAAATTTTCGTGCTTCAAACATGGTCTATCCGTTTTTACGCATGTCCGGATTTATAAGTTCTGGGTTTTACCCTAGTCTACTTTCACTTTGGTATCAATAACAAAATAGCGGAATAATACAAATATTACAGTTTTACTTCAACACATGTATATTTACCAACCATTTAAACTCAATTTCATCATTTAACTCCACATTTGTCAAGAAATATCACTATTTACAGGCAAACCAAAGTTTTTTAAGGACTACTTGAGTGTATCACCACTTGGTCCGCAGAGGCATTTAGTGGTTCTTTACCTTAATACGAATACCGATATCAAAATAATTTCGACATTTTGTCTAATATTGTTCCAAACACTTGTATACTCACATACCTGTCGTTCATGTCGTTGCAATTGTCTCTATTTGTCATACTTTTAATTAAAATAAGGCTTCAGGTATACATAGTTCAACAATTAATGGATGTCCATTTGTTGCATGACTCAAAATGTATTGATCATTCTTATATCTAACAACCGCGTTTCGTAGTTTCAACATTATATCTGAATTTATATCAGTATATATATTGACCAGTCTTCAAGCCAGCATTTCATACTTTACTATGAACGAAGTATATGTTTAAAAAATATAATACAGATCCTCAGTATTTGATTAATACCTGGTATACACACTAGTAGTTCAACAATGAATGTATGTCCATTATTGTGCATGACAAAAAAAATGTATTGATCATCCTTATAACAAGCAACCGTGTTTCGTAGTTTCGACATTATATCTGACTTTATATCAGCATATATATTGACCAGTATTCAAGCCAGCATTTCATACTTTTCTGTGAACGACTTATATGTTTAAAGAATATAAGACAGATCCTCAGTATTTGAATTATTCCTGAATGCGACATTGTATTGTATTGTTTCTATAATGTATACATCTATAATATATAAACTAATACTAGTACCCCTATCAAAATAATATAATTTCGACATTTTGTCTAATATTGTTCCAAAGACTTGTATACTCACATACGTGACATTCATATCGTTGCAATTGTCTCTATTTGTCAGACTATGAATTAAAATAAGGCTTCCGGTATACATACTAGTAGTTCAACAATTAATGGTTGTCCATTTAGGTGCATGACACAAAATGTTTTGATCATCCTTATAACTAGCAACCGTGTTTCGACGTTTCGACATTATATCTGACTTTATATCAGCATATATAATGACCAGTGCTCAAGCCAGCATTTCATACTTTTCTGTGAGCGACATATATGTTTAAAGAATACATTACAAATCCTCAATATTTGAATTATTCCTGAATGCGACATTGTCTTTTATTGTTTCTATAATGTATACATCTATAATGTATAAACTAATACTAGTACCCCTGTCAAAATAATATAATTTCGACATTTTGTCTAATATTGTTCCAAAGACTTGTATACTCACATACGTGTCATTCATATCGGTGCAATTGTCTCTTTTTGTCAGACTTTGAATTAAAATAAGGCTTCAGGTATACATACTAGTAGTTCAACAATTAATGGATGTCCATTTATGTGCATGACACAAAATGTTTTGATCATTCTTATAGCTAGCAACCGTGTTTCGACGTTTCGACATTATATCTGAATTTATATCAGTATATATATTGACTAGTCTTCAAGCCAGCATTTCATACTTTTCTATGAACGAAGTATATGTTTAAAGAATATACATGTACTACAGATGATCACATTTGCATTTTTCCTGAATGCGACATTGTCTTTTATTGTTTCTATGAATTCATTCATTAATAGTTAACCACTATCAAAATAATATTATTTCGACTCTTTGTTTGATATTGTTTCAAAGATTCGTTTACGCATGTACCTGTCTTCGTGTCGTTGCAAAAGCCCCTTTGTTTGACTTTGTATTAATATAAGGCTGAAGGTTTTCATATTTCCACAATAAATAGATATCCATTGATGTGCATGACACAACAATCCATTGATCATCCGTGTTTCGTAGTTTCGACATTATATCTGACTTTATATTAGCATATATAATGACCAGTCTTCAAGCCAGCATTTCATACTTTTCTGTGAGCGACATATATATATATATGTTTAAAGAATATACTACAAATCCTCAATATTTGAATTATTCCTGAATGCGACATAGTATTTTATAGTTTCTATAATGTATACATCTATAATGTATAAATTAAGGTTAGAAACCACCAAATAAATTTGCTCTATTGCTCAATGTAAAGTGCCCATAGTAGGCCCCAATTTTCAACTTTTTTTAGTCTTTGGCCACCTGGACTACATATATAATTGTAAAGAGAGGCATTTAGGCTTCAAAATAATGCAATAAAAAGGGGGGGATGTATCTTCTAAGAAAATTTTCGTGCTTCAAACATGGCCTATCCGTTTTTACGCATGTCCGGATTTATAAGTTCTGGGTTTTACCCTAGTCTACTTTCACTTTGGTATCAATAACAAAATAGCGGAATAATACAAATATTACAGTTTTACTTCAACACATGTATATTTACCAACCATTTAAACTCAATTTCATCATTTAACTCCACATTTGTCAAGAAATATTACTATTTACAGGCAAACCAAAGTTTTTTAAGGACTACTTGAGTGTATCACCACTTGGTCCGCAGAGGCATTTAGTGGTTCTTTACCTTAATACGAATACCGATATCAAAATAATTTCGACATTTTGTCTAATATTGTTCCAAACACTTGTATACTCACATACCTGTCGTTCATGTCGTTGCAATTGTCTCTATTTGTCATACTTTTAATTAAAATAAGGCTTCAGGTATACATAGTTCAACAATTAATGGATGTCCATTTGTTGCATGACTCAAAATGTATTGACCATTCTTATATCTAACAACCGCGTTTCGTAGTTTCAACATTATATCTGAATTTATATCAGTATATATATTGACCAGTCTTCAAGCCAGCATTTCATACTTTACTATGAACGAAGTATATGTTTAAAAAATATAATACAGATCCTCAGTATTTGATTAATACCTGGTATACACACTAGTAGTTCAACAATGAATGTATGTCCATTATTGTGCATGACAAAAAAAATGTATTGATCATCCTTATAACAAGCAACCGTGTTTCGTAGTTTCGACATTATATCTGACTTTATATCAGCATATATATTGACCAGTATTCAAGCCAGCATTTCATACTTTTCTGTGAACGACTTATATGTTTAAAGAATATAAGACAGATCCTCAGTATTTGAATTATTCCTGAATGCGACATTGTATTGTATTGTTTCTATAATGTATACATCTATAATATATAAACTAATACTAGTACCCCTATCAAAATAATATAATTTCGACATTTTGTCTAATATTGTTCCAAAGACTTGTATACTCACATACGTGACATTCATATCGTTGCAATTGTCTCTATTTGTCAGACTATGAATTAAAATAAGGCTTCCGGTATACATACTAGTAGTTCAACAATTAATGGTTGTCCATTTAGGTGCATGACACAAAATGTTTTGATCATCCTTATAACTAGCAACCGTGTTTCGACGTTTCGACATTATATCTGACTTTATATCAGCATATATATTGACCAGTGCTCAAGCCAGCATTTCATACTTTTCTGTGAGCGACATATATGTTTAAAGAATACATTACAAATCCTCAAAATTTGAATTATTCCTGAATGCGACATTGTCTTTTATTGTTTCTATAATGTATACATCTATAATGTATAAACTAATACTAGTACCCCAGTCAAAATAATATAATTTCGACATTTTGTCTAATATTGTTCCAAAGACTTGTATACTCACATACGTGTCATTCATATCGGTGCAATTGTCTCTTTTTGTCAGACTTTGAATTAAAATAAGGCTTCAGGTATACATACTAGTAGTTCAACAATTAATGGATGTCCATTTATGTGCATGACACAAAATGTTTTGATCATTCTTATAGCTAGCAACCGTGTTTCGACGTTTCGACATTATATCTGAATTTATATCAGTATATATATTGACTAGTCTTCAAGCCAGCATTTCATACTTTTCTATGAACGAAGTATATGTTTAAAGAATATACATGTACTACAGATGATCACATTTGCATTTTTCCTGAATGCGACATTGTCTTTTATTGTTCTATGAATTCATTCATTAATAGTTAACCACTATCAAAATAATATTATTTCGACTCTTTGTTTGATATTGTTTCAAAGATTCGTTTACGCATGTACCTGTCTTCGTGTCGTTGCAAAAGCCCCTTTGTTTGACTTTGTATTAATATAAGGCTGAAGGTTTTCATATTTCCACAATAAATAGATATCCATTGATGTGCATGACACAACAATCCATTGATCATCCGTGTTTCGTAGTTTCGACATTATATCTGACTTTATATTAGCATATATAATGACCAGTCTTCAAGCCAGCATTTCATACTTTTCTGTGAACGACATATATATATATATGTTTAAAGAATATACTACAAATCCTCAATATTTGAATTATTCCTGAATGCGACATAGTATTTTATAGTTTCTATAATGTATACATCTATAATGTATAAATTAAGGTTAGAAACCACCAAATAAATTTGCTCTATAGCTCAATGTAAAGTGCCCATAGTAGGCCCCAATTTTCAACTTTTTTTAGTCTTTGGCCACCTGGACTACATATATAATTGTAAAGAGAGGCATTTAGGCTGCAAAATAATGCAATAAAAAAGGGGGGGGCATGTATCTTCTAAGAAAATTTTCGTGCTTCAAACATGGCCTATCCGTTTTTACGCATGTCCGGATTTATAAGTTCTGGGTTTTACCCTAGTCTACTTTCACGTTGGTATCAATAACAAAATAGCGGAATAATACAAATATTACAGTTTTACTTCAACACATGTATATTTACCAACCATTTAAACTCAATTTCATCATTTAACTCCACATTTGTCAAGAAATATCACTATTTACAGGCAAACCAAAGTTTTTTAAGGACTACTTGAGTGTATCACCACTTGGTCCGCAGAGGCATTTAGTGGTTCTTTACCTTAATACGAATACCGATATCAAAATAATTTCGACATTTTGTCTAATATTGTTCCAAAGACTTGTATACTCACATACCTGTCGTTCATGTCGTTGCAATTGTCTCTATTTGTCATACTTTTAATTAAAATAAGGCTTCAGGTATACATAGTTCAACAATTAATGGATGTCCATTTGTTGCATGACTCAAAATGTATTGACCATTCTTATATCTAACAACCGCGTTTCGTAGTTTCAACATTATATCTGAATTTATATCAGTATATATATTGACCAGTCTTCAAGCCAGCATTTCATACTTTACTATGAACGAAGTATATGTTTAAAAAATATAATACAGATCCTCAGTATTTGATTAATACCTGGTATACACACTAGTAGTTCAACAATGAATGTATGTCCATTATTGTGCATGACAAAAAAAATGTATTGATCATCCTTATAACAAGCAACCGTGTTTCGTAGTTTCGACATTATATCTGACTTTATATCAGCATATATATTGACCAGTATTCAAGCCAGCATTTCATACTTTTCTGTGAACGACTTATATGTTTAAAGAATATAAGACAGATCCTCAGTATTTGAATTATTCCTGAATGCGACATTGTATTGTATTGTTTCTATAATGTATACATCTATAATATATAAACTAATACTAGTACCCCTATCAAAATAATATAATTTCGACATTTTGTCTAATATTGTTCCAAAGACTTGTATACTCACATACGTGACATTCATATCGTTGCAATTGTCTCTATTTGTCAGACTATGAATTAAAATAAGGCTTCCGGTATACATACTAGTAGTTCAACAATTAATGGTTGTCCATTTAGGTGCATGACACAAAATGTTTTGATCATCCTTATAACTAGCAACCGTGTTTCGACGTTTCGACATTATATCTGACTTTATATCAGCATATATATTGACCAGTGCTCAAGCCAGCATTTCATACTTTTCTGTGAGCGACATATATGTTTAAAGAATACATTACAAATCCTCAAAATTTGAATTATTCCTGAATGCGACATTGTCTTTTATTGTTTCTATAATGTATACATCTATAATGTATAAACTAATACTAGTACCCCTGTCAAAATAATATAATTTCGACATTTTGTCTAATATTGTTCCAAAGACTTGTATACTCACATACGTGTCATTCATATCGGTGCAATTGTTTCTTTTTGTCAGACTTTGAATTAAAATAAGGCTTCAGGTATACATACTAGTAGTTCAACAATTAATGGATGTCCATTTATGTGCATGACACAAAATGTTTTGATCATTCTTATAGCTAGCAACCGTGTTTCGACGTTTCGACATTATATCTGAATTTATATCAGTATATATATTGACTAGTCTTCAAGCCAGCATTTCATACTTTTCTATGAACGAAGTATATGTTTAAAGAATATACATGTACTACAGATGATCACATTTGCATTTTTCCTGAATGCGACATTGTCTTTTATTGTTTCTATGAATTCATTCATTAATAGTTAACCACTATCAAAATAATATTATTTCGACTCTTTGTTTGATATTGTTTCAAAGATTCGTTTACGCATGTACCTGTCTTCGTGTCGTTGCAAAAGCCCCTTTGTTTGACTTTGTATTAATATAAGGCTGAAGGTTTTCATATTTCCACAATAAATAGATATACATTGATGTGCATGACACAACAATCCATTGATCATCCGTGTTTCGTAGTTTCGACATTATATCTGACTTTATATTAGCATATATAATGACCAGTCTTCAAGCCAGCATTTCATACTTTTCTGTGAACGACATATATATATATATGTTTAAAGAATATACTACAAATCCTCAATATTTGAATTATTCCTGAATGCGACATAGTATTTTATAGTTTCTATAATGTATACATCTATAATGTATAAATTAAGGTTAGAAACCACCAAATAAATTTGCTCTATAGCTCAATGTAAAGTGCCCATAGTAGGCCCCAATTTTCAACTTTTTTTAGTCTTTGGCCACCTGGACTACATATATAATTGTAAAGAGAGGCATTTAGGCTGCAAAATAATGCAATAAAAAGGGGGGGGCATGTATCTTCTAAGAAAATTTTCGTGCTTCAAACATGGTCTATCCGTTTTTACGCATGTCCGGATTTATAAGTTCTGGGTTTTACCCTAGTCTACTTTCACTTTGGCATCAATAACAAAATAGCGGAATAATACAAATATTACAGTTTTACTTCAACACATGTATATTTACCAACCATTTAAACTCAATTTCATCATTTAACTCCACATTTGTCAAGAAATATCACTATTTACAGGCAAACCAAAGTTTTTTAAGGACTACTTGAGTGTATCACCACTTGGTCCGCAGAGGCATTTAGTGGTTCTTTACCTTAATACGAATACCGATATCAAAATAATTTCGACATTTTGTCTAATATTGTTCCAAAGACTTGTATACTCACACACCTGTCGTTCATGTCGTTGCAATTGTCTCTATTTGTCATACTTTTAATTAAAATAAGGCGTCAGGTATACATAGTTCAACAATTAATGGATGTCCATTTGTTGCATGACTCAAAATGTATTGATCATTCTTATATCTAACAACCGCGTTTCGTAGTTTCAACATTATATCTGAATTTATATCAGTATATATATTGACCAGTCTTCAAGCCAGCATTTCATACTTTACTATGAACGAAGTATATGTTTAAAGAATATAATACAGATCCTCAGTATTTGATTAATACCTGGTATACACACTTATAGTTCAACAATGAATGTATGTCCATTATTGTGCATGACAAAAAAAATGTATTGATCATCCTTATAACAAGCAACCGTGTTTCGTAGTTTCGACATTATATCTGACTTTATATCAGCATATATATTGACCAGTATTCAAGCCAGCATTTCATACTTTTCTGTGAACGACTTATATGTTTAAAGAATATAAGACAGATCCTCAGTATTTGAATTATTCCTGAATGCGACATTGTATTGTATTGTTTCTATAATGTATACATCTATAATATATAAACTAATACTAGTACCCCTATCAAAATAATATAATTTCGACATTTTGTCTAATATTGTTCCAAAGACTTGTATACTCACATACGTGACATTCATATCGTTGCAATTGTCTCTATTTGTCAGACTATGAATTAAAATAAGGCTTCCGGTATACATACTAGTAGTTCAACAATTAATGGTTGTCCATTTAGGTGCATGACACAAAATGTTTTGATCATCCTTATAACTAGCAACCGTGTTTCGACGTTTCGACATTATATCTGACTTTATATCAGCATATATAATGACCAGTGCTCAAGCCAGCATTTCATACTTTTCTGTGAGCGACATATATGTTTAAAGAATACATTACAAATCCTCAATATTTGAATTATTCCTGAATGCGACATTGTCTTTTATTGTTTCTATAATGTATACATCTATAATGTATAAACTAATACTAGTACCCCTGTCAAAATAATATAATTTCGACATTTTGTCTAATATTGTTCCAAAGACTTGTATACTCACATACGTGTCATTCATATCGGTGCAATTGTCTCTTTTTGTCAGACTTTGAATTAAAATAAGGCTTCAGGTATACATACTAGTAGTTCAACAATTAATGGATGTCCATTTATGTGCATGACACAAAATGTTTTGATCATTCTTATAGCTAGCAACCGTGTTTCGACGTTTCGACATTATATCTGAATTTATATCAGTATACGAGGGCCCATCAATAATTTCGTGAACTAATTTTATGTTGCGAATATAAATAGCCTAGCACACTATTACACTCTAGTCCTTTTAAAAGTAACACCCCGTGCACAGTTTGCAATTATTCCATTGCTCGACCCATAACCGGGTCACGTGCTACATGCCGTCACGTGACATCTCCCGCAAATTTCCGTTTATGACGCACCCAACTCCTCTCAGGGCTTGTATTTCTAACCATGCTGTCTATTTTCGAGTTTTTGACAATGGCCAGAAGTTGCTAATGTCCTATTCTAGGTTATATGATGGGTGCGGTAACAGTTATATAGCAAGGTTCTAAATTGTGTCCGAAACAACGCTGATGCTGTGGGTTGGCAAATTATCATGGTATAACAGAATCTGATAAATTTGAAGATGTATGTGCATTCTTTTCATAACCGATAGCAATTGAAATTTAATTACTGCTGCAAAAGTTTCTAATAACAGTAGGCTTTCGAAGCAAAATATTTATTACAAGTTATTCCATGTATGGCGCAAAATATATTGGTCAATACACTTTCACGACCACAAATGGTAATGGAAAATGGCCGTCGAATAGGCTTATCATCTTTGTATGCTCCTCTATTGCCCTTAAAACAATTATTCAGCATTGAAAATGCACTATTCGATTGTCAAGAGTCCCTATAAACTGCATGCAAATTTTCATGAATGTAGAAGACTCATTTCCTGAGTAATGTATAAATCATTGGCACCATACGTTACTCGGTCCTACTAGGCGACGCCATTTTTAATTACGAACGCACGTGCCATGACGTTCGAATGTTGCTATGACGTCATAAATCGTGACGTCAGCAATCATTTGTCATGCTAAATTAATTGGAGAATAAATTATCTTTGACCATGCAAACTTTCAATAAGCTATGTCAAAACGTTATGAAACTGTGAAATTAGTTCACGAAATTATTGATGGGCCCACGTATATATTGACTAGTCTTCAAGCCAGCATTTCATACTTTTCTATGAACGAAGTATATGTTTAAAGAATATACATGTACTACAGATGATCACATTTGCATTTTTCCTGAATGCGACATTGTCTTTTATTGTTTCTATGAATTCATTCATTAATAGTTAACCACTATCAAAATAATATTATTTCGACTCTTTGTTTGATATTGTTTCAAAGATTCGTTTACGCATGTACCTGTCTTCGTGTCGTTGCAAAAGCCCCTTTGTTTGACTTTGTATTAATATAAGGCTGAAGGTTTTCATATTTCCACAATAAATAGATATACATTGATGTGCATGACACAACAATCCATTGATCATCCGTGTTTCGTAGTTTCGACATTATATCTGACTTTATATTAGCATATATAATGACCAGTCTTCAAGCCAGCATTTCATACTTTTCTGTGAACGACATATATATATATATGTTTAAAGAATATACTACAAATCCTCAATATTTGAATTATTCCTGAATGCGACATAGTATTTTATAGTTTCTATAATGTATACATCTATAATGTATAAATTAAGGTTAGAAACCACCAAATAAATTTGCTCTATAGCTCAATGTAAAGTGCCCATAGTAGGCCCCAATTTTCAACTTTTTTTAGTCTTTGGCCACCTGGACTACATATATAATTGTAAAGAGAGGCATTTAGGCTGCAAAATAATGCAATAAAAAGGGGGGGGGGCATGTATCTTCTAAGAAAATTTTCGTGCTTCAAACATGGTCTATCCGTTTTTACGCATGTCCGGATTTATAAGTTCTGGGTTTTACCCTAGTCTACTTTCACTTTGGTATCAATAACAAAATAGCGGAATAATACAAATATTACAGTTTTACTTCAACACATGTATATTTACCAACCATTTAAACTCAATTTCATCATTTAACTCCACATTTGTCAAGAAATATCACTATTTACAGGCAAACCAAAGTTTTTTAAGGACTACTTGAGTGTATCACCACTTGGTCCGCAGAGGCATTTAGTGGTTCTTTACCTTAATACGAATACCGATATCAAAATAATTTCGACATTTTGTCTAATATTGTTCCAAAGACTTGTATACTCACACACCTGTCGTTCATGTCGTTGCAATTGTCTCTATTTGTCATACTTTTAATTAAAATAAGGCGTCAGGTATACATAGTTCAACAATTAATGGATGTCCATTTGTTGCATGACTCAAAATGTATTGATCATTCTTATATCTAACAACCGCGTTTCGTAGTTTCAACATTATATCTGAATTTATATCAGTATATATATTGACCAGTCTTCAAGCCAGCATTTCATACTTTACTATGAACGAAGTATATGTTTAAAGAATATAATACAGATCCTCAGTATTTGATTAATACCTGGTATACACACTTATAGTTCAACAATGAATGTATGTCCATTATTGTGCATGACAAAAAAAATGTATTGATCATCCTTATAACAAGCAACCGTGTTTCGTAGTTTCGACATTATATCTGACTTTATATCAGCATATATATTGACCAGTATTCAAGCCAGCATTTCATACTTTTCTGTGAACGACTTATATGTTTAAAGAATATAAGACAGATCCTCAGTATTTGAATTATTCCTGAATGCGACATTGTATTGTATTGTTTCTATAATGTATACATCTATAATATATAAACTAATACTAGTACCCCTATCAAAATAATATAATTTCGACATTTTGTCTAATATTGTTCCAAAGACTTGTATACTCACATACGTGACATTCATATCGTTGCAATTGTCTCTATTTGTCAGACTATGAATTAAAATAAGGCTTCCGGTATACATACTAGTAGTTCAACAATTAATGGTTGTCCATTTAGGTGCATGACACAAAATGTTTTGATCATCCTTATAACTAGCAACCGTGTTTCGACGTTTCGACATTATATCTGACTTTATATCAGCATATATATTGACCAGTGCTCAAGCCAGCATTTCATACTTTTCTGTGAGCGACATATATGTTTAAAGAATACATTACAAATCCTCAATATTTGAATTATTCCTGAATGCGACATTGTCTTTTATTGTTTCTATAATGTATACATCTATAATGTATAAACTAATACTAGTACCCCTGTCAAAATAATATAATTTCGACATTTTGTCTAATATTGTTCCAAAGACTTGTATACTCACATACGTGTCATTCATATCGGTGCAATTGTCTCTTTTTGTCAGACTGTGAATTAAAATAAGGCTTCAGGTATACATACTAGTAGTTCAACAATTAATGGATGTCCATTTATGTGCATGACACAAAATGTTTTGATCATTCTTATAGCTAGCAACCGTGTTTCGACGTTTCGACATTATATCTGAATTTATATCAGTATACGAGGGCCCATCAATAATTTCGTGAACTAATTTTATGTTGCGAATATAAATAGCCTAGCACACTATTACACTCTAGTCCTTTTAAAAGTAACACCCCGTGCACAGTTTGCAATTATTCCATTGCTCGACCCATAACCGGGTCACGTGCTACATGCCGTCACGTGACATCTCCCGCAAATTTCCGTTTATGACGCACCCAACTCCTCTCAGGGCTTGTATTTCTAACCATGCTGTCTATTTTCGAGTTTTTGACAATGGCCAGAAGTTGCTAATGTCCTATTCTAGGTTATATGATGGGTGCGGTAACAGTTATATAGCAAGGTTCTAAATTGTGTCCGAAACAACGCTGATGCTGTGGGTTGGCAAATTATCATGGTATAACAGAATCTGATAAATTTGAAGATGTATGTGCATTCTTTTCATAACCGATAGCAATTGAAATTTAATTACTGCTGCAAAAGTTTCTAATAACAGTAGGCTTTCGAAGCAAAATATTTATTACAAGTTATTCCATGTATGGCGCAAAATGTATTGGTCAATACACTTTCACGACCACAAATGGTAATGGAAAATGGCCGTCGAATAGGCTTATCATCTTTGTATGCTCCTCTATTGCCCTTAAAACAATTATTCAGCATTGAAAATGCACTATTCGATTGTCAAGAGTCCCTATAAACTGCATGCAAATTTTCATGAATGTAGAAGACTCATTTCCTGAGTAATGTATAAATCATTGGCACCATACGTTACTCGGTCCTACTAGGCGACGCCATTTTTAATTACGAACGCACGTGCCATGACGTTCGAATGTTGCTATGACGTCATAAATCGTGACGTCAGCAATCATTTGTCATGCTAAATAAATTGGAGAATGAATTATCTTTGACCATGCAAACTTTCAATAAGCTATGTCAAAACGTTATGAAACTGTGAAATTAGTTCACGAAATTATTGATGGGCCCACGTATATATTGACTAGTCTTCAAGCCAGCATTTCATACTTTTCTATGAACGAAGTATATGTTTAAAGAATATACATGTACTACAGATGATCACATTTGCATTTTTCCTGAATGCGACATTGTCTTTTATTGTTTCTATGAATTCATTCATTAATAGTTAACCACTATCAAAATAATATTATTTCGACTCTTTGTTTGATATTGTTGCAAAGATTCGTTTACGCATGTACCTGTCTTCGTGTCGTTGCAAAAGCCCCTTTGTTTGACTTTGTATTAATATAAGGCTGAAGGTTTTCATATTTCCACAATAAATAGATATCCATTGATGTGCATGACACAACAATCCATTGATCATCCGTGTTTCTTAGTTTCGACATTATATCTGACTTTATATTAGCATATATAATGACCAGTCTTCAAGCCAGCATTTCATACTTTTCTGTGAACGACATATATATATATGTTTAAAGAATATACTACAAATCCTCAATATTTGAATTATTCCTGAATGCGACATAGTATTTTATAGTTTCTATAATGTATACATCTATAATGTATAAATTAAGGTTAGAAACCACCAAATAAATTTGCTCTATAGCTCAATGTAAAGTGCCCATAGTAGGCCCCAATTTTCAACTTTTTTTAGTCTTTGGCCACCTGGACTACATATATAATTGTAAAGAGAGGCATTTAGGCTTCAAAATAATGCAATAAAAAGGGGGGGGGCATGTATCTTTTAAGAAAATTTTCGTGCTTCAAACATGGTCTATCCGTTTTTACGCATGTCCGGATTTATAAGTTCTGGGTTTTACCCTAGTCTACTTTCACTTTGGTATCAATAACAAAATAGCGGAATAATACAAATATTACAGTTTTACTTCAACACATGTATATTTACCAACCATTTAAACTCAATTTCATCATTTAACTCCACATTTGTCAAGAAATATCACTATTTACAGGCAAACCAAAGTTTTTTAAGGACTACTTGAGTGTATCACCACTTGGTCCGCAGAGGCATTTAGTGGTTCTTTACCTTAATACGAATACCGATATCAAAATAATTTCGACATTTTGTCTAATATTGTTCCAAAGACTTGTATACTCACACACCTGTCGTTCATGTCGTTGCAATTGTCTCTATTTGTCATACTTTTAATTAAAATAAGGCTTCAGGTATACATAGTTCAACAATTAATGGATGTCCATTTGTTGCATGACTCAAAATGTATTGATCATTCTTATATCTAACAACCGCGTTTCGTAGTTTCAACATTATATCTGAATTTATATCAGTATATATATTGACCAGTCTTCAAGCCAGCATTTCATACTTTACTATGAACGAAGTATATGTTTAAAGAATATAATACAGATCCTCAGTATTTGATTAATACCTGGTATACACACTAGTAGTTCAACAATGAATGTATGTCCATTATTGTGCATGACAAAAAAATGTATTGATCATCCTTATAACAAGCAACCGTGTTTCGTAGTTTCGACATTATATCTGACTTTATATCAGCATATATATTGACCAGTATTCAAGCCAGCATTTCATACTTTTCTGTGAACGACTTATATGTTTAAAGAATATAAGACAGATCCTCAGTATTTGAATTATTCCTGAATGCGACATTGTATTTTATTGTTTCTATAATGTATACATCTATAATATATAAACTAATACTAGTACCCCTATAAAAATAATATTATTTCGACAGTTTGTCTAATATTGTTCCAAAGACTTGTATACTCACATACGTGTCATTCATATCGTTGCAATTGTCTCTATTTGTCAGACTATGAATTAAAATAAGGCTTCAGGTATACATAGTTCAACAATTAATGGATGTCCATTTGTTGCATGACTCAAAATGTATTGATCATTCTTATATCTAACAACCGCGTTTCGTAGTTTCAACATTATATCTGAATTTATATCAGTATATATATTGACCAGTCTTCAAGCCAGCATTTCATACTTTACTATGAACGATGTATATGTTTAAAGAATATAATACAGATCCTCAGTATTTGATTAATACCTGGTATACACACTAGTTGTTCAACAATGAATGTATGTCCATTATTGTGCATGACAAAAAAAATGTATTGATCATCCTTATAACAAGCAACCGTGTTTCGTAATTTCGACATTATATCTGACTTTATATCAGCATATATATTGACCAGTATTCAAGCCAGCATTTCATTTTTTTCTGTGAACGACTTATATGTTTAAAGAATATAAGACGGATCCTCAGTATTTGAATTATTCCTGGTATACACACTAGTAGTTCAACAATAAATGCATGTCCATTATTGTGCAAGACCAAAAAACGTATCGATCATCCTTATAACTAGTAACTGTGTTTCGTAGTTTCGACATTATATCTGACTTTATATCAGCATATATATTGACCAGTATTCAAGCCAGCATTTCATACTTTTCTGTGAACGACTTATATGTTTAAAGAATATAAGACAGATCCTCAGTATTTGAATTATTCCTGAATGCGACATTGTATTTTATTGTTTCTATAATGTATACATCTATAATATATAAACTAATACTAGTACCCCTATCAAAATAATATTATTTCGACAGTTTGTCTAATATTGTTCCAAAGACTTGTATACTCACATACGTGTCATTCATATCGTTGCAATTGTCTCTATTTGTCAGACTATGAATTAAAATAAGGCTTCCGGTATACATACTAGTAGTTCAACAATTAATGGTTGTCCATTTAGGTGCATGACACAAAATGTTTTGATCATCCTTATAACTAGCAACCGTGTTTCGACGTTTCGACATTATATCTGACTTTATATCAGCATATATATTGACCAGTGCTCAAGCCAGCATTTCATACTTTTCTGTGAGCGACATAAATGTTTAAAGAATACATTACAAATCCTCAATATTTGAATTATTCCTGAATGCGACATTGTCTTTTATTGTTTCTATAATGTATACATCTATAATGTATAAACTAATACTAGTACCCCTGTCAAAATAATATAATTTCGACATTTTGTCTAATATTGTTCCAAAGACTTGTAAACTCACATACGTGTCATTCATATCGGTGCAATTGTCTCTTTTTGTCAGACTTTGAATTAAAATAAGGCTTCAGGTATACATACTAGTAGTTCAACAATTAATGGATGTCCATTTATGTGCATGACACAAAATGTTTTGATCATTCTTATAAGTAGCAACCGTGTTGCGACGTTTCGACATTATATCTGAATTTATATCAGTATTTATATTGACTAGTCTTTAAGCCAGCATTTCATACTTTTCTATGAACGAAGTATATGTTTAAAGAATATACATGTACTACAGATGATCACATTTGCATTTTTCCTGAATGCGACATTGCCTTTTATTGTTTCTATGAATTCATTCATTAATAGTTAACCACTATCAAAATAATATTATTTCGACTCTTTGTTTGATATTGTTCCAAAGATTCGTTTACGCATGTACCTGTCTTCGTGTCGTTGCAAAAGCCCCTTTGTTTGACTTTGTATTAATAGAAGGCTAAAGGTTTTCATATTGCCACAATAAATAGATATCCACTGATGTGCATGACACAACAATCCATTGATCATCCGTGTTTCGTAGTTTCGACATTATATCTGACTTTATATTAGCATATATAATGACCAGTCTTCAAGCCAGTATTTCATACTTTTCTGTGAACGACATATATATATGTTTAAAGAATATACTACAAATCCTCAATATTTGAATTATTCATGAATGCGACATAGTATTTTATAGTTTCTATAATGTATACATCTATAATGTATAAATTAAGGTTAGAAACCACCAAATAAATTTGCTCTATAGCTCAATGTAAAGTGCCCATAGTAGGCCCCAATTTTCAACTTTTTTTAGTCTTTGGCCACCTGGACTACATATATCATTGTAAAGAGAGGCATTTAGGCTTCAAAATAATGCAATAAAAAAAGGGGGGGCATGTATCTTCTAAGAAAGTTTTTGTGCTTCAAACATGGTCTATCCGTTTTTACGCATGTCCGGATTTATAAGTTCTGGGTTTTACCCTAGTCTACTTTCACTTTGGTATCAATAACAAAATAGCGGAATAATACAAATATTACAGTTTTACTTCAACACATGTATATTTACCAACCATTTAAACTCAATTTCATCATTTAACTCCACATTTGTCAAGAAATATCACTATTTACAGGCAAACCAAAATTTTTTAAGGACTACTTGAGTGTATCACCACTTGGTTCGCAGAGGCATTTAGTGGTTCTTTACCTTAATACGAATACCGATATCAAAATTATTTCGACATTTTGTCTAATATTGTTCCAAAGACTTGTATACTCACATACCTGTCGTTCATGTCGTTGCAATTGTCTCTATTTGTTATACTTTTAATTAAAATAAGGCTTCAGGTATACATAGTTCAACAATTAATGGATGTCCATTTGTTGCATGACTCAAAATGTATTGATCATTCTTATATCTAACAACCGCGTTTTGTAGTTTCAACATTATATCTGAATTTATATCAGTATATATATTGACCAGTCTTCAAGCCAGCATTTCATACTTTACTATGAACGAAGTATATGTTTAAAGAATATAATACAGATCCTCAGTATTTGATTAATACCTGGTATACACACTAGTAGTTCAACAATGAACGTATGTCCATTATTGTGCATGAAAAAAAAATGTATTGATCATCCTTATAACAAGCAACCGTGTTTCGTAGTTTCGACATTATATCTGACTTTATATCAGCATATATATTGACCAGTATTCAAGCCAGCATTTCATACTTTTCTGTGAACGACTTATATGTTTAAAGAATATAAGACAGATCCTCAGTATTTGAATTATTCCTGGTATACACACTAGTAGTTCAACAATAAATGTATGTCCATTATTGTGCAAGACCAAAAAACGTATCGATCATCCTTATAACTAGTAACTGTGTTTCGTAGTTTCGACATTATATCTGACTTTATATCAGCATATATATTGACCAGTATTCAAGCCAGCATTTCATACTTTTCTGTGAACGACTTATATGTTTAAAGAATATAAGACAGATCCTCAGTATTTGAATTATTCCTGAATGCGACATTGTATTTTATTGTTTCTATAATGTATACATCTATAATATATAAACTAATACTAGTACCCCTATCAAAATAATATAATTTCGACATTTTGTCTAATATTGTTCCAAAGACTTGTATACTCACATATGTGTCATTCATATCGTTGCAATTGTCTCTATTTGTCAGACTATGAATTAAAATAAGGCTTCCGGTATACATACTAGTAGTTCAACAATTAATGGTTGTCCATTTAGGTGCATGACACAAAATGTTTTGATCATCCTTATAACTAGCAACCGTGTTTCGACGTTTCGACATTATATCTGACTTTATATCAGCATATATATTGACCAGTGCTCAAGCCAGCATTTCATACTTTTCTGTGAACGACATATATGTTTAAAGAATACATTACAAATCCTCAATATTTGAATTATTCCTGAATGCGACATTGTCTTTTATTGTTTCTATAATGTATACATCTATAATGTATAAACTAATACTAGTACCCCTGTCAAAATAATATAATTTCGACATTTTGTCTAATATTGTTCCAAAGACTTGTATACTCACATACGTGTCATTCATATCGGTGCAATTGTCTCTTTTTGTCAGACTTTGAATTAAAATAAGGCTTCAGGTATACATACTAGTAGTTCAACAATTAATGGATGTCCATTTATGTGCATGACACAAAATGTTTTGATCATTCTTATAACTAGCAACCGTGTTTCGACGTTTCGACATTATATCTGAATTTATATCAGTATATATATTGACTAGTCTTCAAGCCAGCATTTCATACTTTTCTATGAACGAAGTATATGTTTAAAGAATATACATGTACTACAGATGATCACATTTGCATTTTTCCTGAATGCGACATTGCCTTTTATTGTTTCTATGAATTTATACATTAATAGTTAACCACTATCAAAATAATATTATTTCGACTCTTTGTTTGATATTGTTCCAAAGATTCGTTTACGCATGTACCTGTCTTCGTGTCGTTGCAAAAGCCCCTTTGTTTGACTTTGTATTAATAGAAGGCTAAAGGTTTTCATATTGCCACAATAAATAGATATCCACTGATGTGCATGACACAACAATCCATTGATCATCCGTGTTTCGTAGTTTCGACATTATATCTGACTTTATATTAGCATATATAATGACCAGTCTTCAAGCCAGCATTTCATACTTTTCTGTGAACGACATATATATATGTTTAAAGAATATACTACAAATCCTCAATATTTGAATTATTCATGAATGCGACATAGTATTTTATAGTTTCTATAATGTATACATCTATAATGTATAAATTAAGGTTAGAAACCACCAAATAAATTTGCTCTATAGCTCAATGTAAAGTGCCCATAGTAGGCCCCAATTTTCAACTTTTTTTAGTCTTTGGCCACCTGGACTACATATATCATTGTAAAGAGAGGCATTTAGGCTTCAAAATAATGCAATAAAAAAGGGGGGGGCATGTATCTTCTAAGAAAGTTTTTGTGCTTCAAACATGGTCTATCCGTTTTTACGCATGTCCGGATTTATAAGTTCTGGGTTTTACCCTAGTCTACTTTCACTTTGGTATCAATAACAAAATAGCGGAATAATACAAATATTACAGTTTTATTTCAACACATGTATATTTACCAACCATTTAAACTCAATTTCATCATTTAACTCCACATTTGTCAAGAAATATCACTATTTACAGGCAAACCAAAGTTTTTTAAGGACTACTTGAGTGTATCACTACTTGGTTCGCAGAGGCATTTAGTGGTTCTTTACCTTAATACGAATACCGATATCAAAATAATTTCGACATTTTGTCTAATATTGTTCCAAAGACTTGTATACTCACATACCTGTCGTTCATGTCGTTGCAATTGTCTCTATTTGTCATACTTTTAATTAAAATAAGGCTTCAGGTATACATAGTTCAACAATTAATGGATGTCCATTTGTTGCATGACTCAAAATGTATTGATCATTCTTATATCTAACAACCGCGTTTCGTAGTTTCAACATTATATCTGAATTTATATCAGTATATATATTGACCAGTCTTCAAGCCAGCATTTCATACTTTACTATGAACGAAGTATATGTTTAAAGAATATAATACAGATCCTCAGTATTTGATTAATACCTGGTATACACACTAGTAGTTCAACAATGAACGTATGTCCATTATTGTGCATGAAAAAAAATGTATTGATCATCCTTATAACAAGCAACCGTGTTTCGTAGTTTCGACATTATATCTGACTTTATATCAGCATATATATTGACCAGTATTCAAGCCAGCATTTCACACTTTTCTGTGAACGACTTATATGTTTAAAGAATATAAGACAGATCCTCAGTATTTGAATTATTCCTGGTATACACACTAGTAGTTCAACAATAAATGTATGTCCATTATTGTGCAAGACCAAAAAACGTATCGATCATCCTTATAACTAGTAACTGTGTTTCGTAGTTTCGACATTATATCTGACTTTATATCAGCATATATATTGACCAGTATTCAAGCCAGCATTTCATACTTTTCTGTGAACGACTTATATGTTTAAAGAATATAAGACAGATCCTCAGTATTTGAATTATTCCTGAATGCGACATTGTATTTTATTGTTTCTATAATGTATACATCTATAATATATAAACTAATACTAGTACCCCTATCAAAATAATATAATTTCGACATTTTGTCATATATTGTTCCAAAGACTTGTATACTCACATACGTGTCATTTATATCGTTGCAATTGTCTCTATTTGTCAGACTATGAATTAAAATAAGGCTTCCGGTATACATACTAGTAGTTCAACAATTAATGGTTGTCCATTTAGGTGCATGACACAAACTGTTCTGATCATCCTTATAACTAGCAACCGTGTTTCGACGTTTCGACATTATATCTGACTTTATATCAGCATATGTATTGACCAGTGCTCAAGCCAGCATTTCATACTTTTCTGTGAGCGACATATATGTTTAAAGATTACATTACAAATCCTCAATATTTGAATTATTCCTGAATGCGACATTGTCTTTTATTGTTTCTATAATGTATACATCTATAATGTATAAACTAATACTAGTACCCCTGTCAAAATAATATAATTTCGACATTTTGTCTAATATTGTTCCAAAGACTTGTATACTCACATACGTGTCATTCATATCGGTGCAATTGTCTCTTTTTGTCAGACTTTGAATTAAAATAAGGCTTCAGGTATACATACTAGTAGTTCAACAATTAATGGATGTCCATTTATGTGCATGACACAAAATGTTTTGATCATTCTTATAACTAGCAACCGTGTTTCGACGTTTCGACATTATATCTGAATTTATATCAGTATATATATTGACTAGTCTTCAAGCCAGCATTTCATACTTTTCTATGAACGAAGTATATGTTTAAAGAATATACATGTACTACAGATGATCACATTTGCATTTTTCCTGAATGCGACATTGCCTTTTATTGTTTCTATGAATTCATTCATTAATAGTTAACCACTATCAAAATAATATTATTTCGACTCTTTGTTTGATATTGTTCCAAAGATTCGTTTACGCATGTACCTGTCTTCGTGTCGTTGCAAAAGCCCCTTTGTTTGACTTTGTATTAATATAAGGCTAAAGGTTTTCATATTGCCACAATAAATAGATATCCATTGATGTGCATGACACAACAATCCATTGATCATCCGTGTTTCGTAGTTTCGACATTATATCTGACTTTATATTAGCATATATAATGACCAATCTTCAAGCCAGCATTTCATACTTTTCTGTGAACGACATATGTATATGTTTAAAGAATATACTACAAATCCTCAATATTTGAATTATTCCTGAATGCGACATAGTATTTTATAGTTTCTATAATGTATACATCTATAATGTATAAATTAAGGTTAGAAACCACCAAATAAATTTGCTCTATAGCTCAATGTAAAGTGCCCATAGTAGGCCCCAATTTTCAACTTTGTTTAGTCTTTGGCCACCTGGACTACATATATCATTGTAAAGAGAGGCATTTAGGCTTCAAAATAATGCAATAAAAAAAGGGGGGGCATGTATCTTCTAAGAAAGTTTTTGTGCTTCAAACATGGTCTATCCGTTTTTACGCATGTCCGGATTTATAAGTTCTGGGTTTTACCCTAGTCTACTTTCACTTTGGTATCAATAACAAAATAGCGGAATAATACAAATATTACAGTTTTATTTCAACACATGTATATTTACCAACCATTTAAACTCAATTTCATCATTTAACTCCACATTTGTCAAGAAATATCACTATTTACAGGCAAACCAAAGTTTTTTAAGGAATACTTGAGTGTATCACCACTTGGTTCGCAGAGGCATTTAGTGGTTCTTTACCTTAATACGAATACCGATATCAAAATAATTTCGACATTTTGTCTAATATTGTTCCAAAGACTTGTATACTCACATACCTGTCGTTCATGTCGTTGCAATTGTCTCTATTTGTCATACTTTTAATTAAAATAAGGCTTCAGGTATACATAGTTCAACAATTAATGGATGTCCATTTGTTGCATGACTCAAAATGTATTGATCATTCTTATATCTAACAACCGCGTTTCGTAGTTTCAACATTATATCCGAATTTATATCAGTATATATATTGACCAGTCTTCAAGCCAGCATTTCATACTTTACTATGAACGAAGTATATATTTAAAGAATATAATACAGATCCTCAGTATTTGATTAATACCTGGTATACACACTAGTAGTTCAACAATGAACGTATGTCCATTATTGTGCATGAAAAAAAAAATATATTGATCATCCTTATAACAAGCAACCGTGTTTCGTAGTTTCGACATTATATCTGACTTTATATCAGCATATATATTGACCAGTATTCAAGCCAGCATTTCATACTTTTCTGTGAACGACTTATATGTTTAAAGAATATAAGACAGATCCTCAGTATTTGAATTATTCCTGGTATACACACTAGTAGTTCAACAATAAATGTATGTCCATTATTGTGCAAGACCAAAAAACGTATCGATCATCCTTATAACTAGTAACTGTGTTTCGTAGTTTCGACATTATATCTGACTTTATATCAGCATATATATTGACCAGTATTCAAGCCAGCATTTCATACTTTTCTGTGAACGACTTATATGTTTAAAGAATATAAGACAGATCCTCAGTATTTGAATTATTCATGAATGCGACATTGTATTTTATTGTTTCTATAATGTATACATCTATAATATATAAACTAATACTAGTACCCCTATCAAAATAATATAATTTCGACATTTTGTCTAATATTGTTCCAAAGACTTGTATACTCACATACGTGTCATTCATATCGTTGCAATTGTCTCTATTTGTCAGACTATGAATTAAAATAAGGCTTCCGGTATACATACTAGTAGTTCAACAATTAATGGTTGTCCATTTAGGTGCATGACACAAAATGTTTTGATCATCCTTATAACTAGCAACCGTGTTTCGACGTTTCGACATTATATCTGACTTTATATCAGCATATATATTGACCAGTGCTCAAGCCAGCATTTCATACTTTTCTGTGAGCGACATATATGTTTAAAGAATACATTACAAATCCTCAATATTTGAATTATTCCTGAATGCGACATTGTCTTTTATTGTTTCTATAATGTATACATCTATAATGTATAAACTAATACTAGTACCCCTGTCAAAATAATATAATTTCGACATTTTGTCTAATATTGTTCCAAAGACTTGTATACTCACATACGTGTCATTCATATCGGTGCAATTGTCTCTTTTTGTCAGACTTTGAATTAAAATAAGGCTTCAGGTATACATACTAGTAGTTCAACAATTAATGGATGTCCATTTATGTGCATGACACAAAATGTTTTGATCATTCTTATAACTAGCAACCGTGTTTCGACGTTTCGACATTATATCTGAATTTATATCAGTATATATATTGACTAGTCTTCAAGCCAGCATTTCATACTTTTCTATGAACGAAGTATATGTTTAAAGAATATACATGTACTACAGATGATCACATTTGCATTTTTCCTGAATGCGACATTGCCTTTTATTGTTTCTATGAATTCATTCATTAATAGTTAACCACTATCAAAATAATATTATTTCGACTCTTTGTTTGATATTGTTCCAAAGATTCGTTTACGCATGTACCTGTCTTCGTGTCGTTGCAAAAGCCCCTTTGTTTGACTTTGTATTAATATAAGGCTAAAGGTTTTCATATTGCCACAATAAATAGATATCCATTGATGTGCATGACACAACAATCCATTGATCATCCGTGTTTCGTAGTTTCGACATTATATCTGACTTTATATTAGCATATATAATGACCAGTCTTCAAGCCAGCATTTCATACTTTTCTGTGAACGACATATATATATGTTTAAAGAATATACTACAAATCCTCAATATTTGAATTATTCCTGAATGCGACATAGTATTTTATAGTTTCTATAATGTATACATCTATAATGTATAAATTAAGGTTAGAAACCCCCAAATAAATTTGCTCTATAGCTCAATGTAAAGTGCCCATAGTAGGCCCCAATTTTCAACTTTTTTTAGTCTTTGGCCACCTGGACTACTTATATCATTGTAAAGAGAGGCATTTAGGCTTCAAAATAATGCAATAAAAAAAGGGGGGGGGGCATGTATCTTCTAAGAAAGTTTTTGTGCTTCAAACATGGTCTATCCGTTTTTACGCATGTCCGGATTTATAAGTTCTGGGTTTTACCCTAGTCTACTTTCACTTTGGTATCAATAACAAAATAGCGGAATAATACAAATATTACAGTTTATTTCAACACATGTATATTTACCAACCATTTAAACTCAATTTCATCATTTAACTCCACATTTGTCAAGAAATATCACTATTTACAGGCAAACCAAAGTTTTTTAAGGACTACTTGAGTGTATCACCACTTGGTTCGCAGAGGCATTTAGTGGTTCTTTACCTTAATACGAATACCGATATCAAAATAATTTCGACATTTTGTCTAATATTGTTTCAAAGACTTGTATACTCACATACCTGTCGTTCATGTCGTTGCAATTGTCTCTATTTGTCATACTTTTAATTAAAATAACATGACTTTATTATTGCTTCTATGTTAGTTTATTGTTATTGTATGTTGCGATATATTTTGTCATGTTTAATTAGGCATTATATGTAGAAATAAATCTATCTAATCTATCTATAATCCCGCTTGTTTGTTTTCATAAGCGGAAAGTATCACGAGGATGCTTATAAACCTTGTAATATATTCATGCAGAAGGTCAGGATTATGTCAAATTATCTGTGCTATAACACATACATGTATTACCAATTTTCATCGGATGTCCAATTAGAAAGTCGATACTTGAATCATTGTTTTACACGTTCCAATATTGCTTTGTAACTGTGATGGAAACTATTGGTCTCAGTAAAAGTAATGGTGTTAACACTTAGGCGTCCACTGTTTGTGTGTAATATACATCACTGTATTGTTCTCTATGTACTATGTAACGTCTCTGCCACCCAACGCTTGGTTGATTAATTTGTTGAATGATATGTCTTAGATTTAGCGAAACCATTCATGGTCAAGCAATGGTCATGCCAGGTGTCGACAATGATTGGCGGGTTTTACTTGCGCTGCTATTTCACCATAACAAATATCAGAACATAGTTGCCTTTTGTGACAAATATGATTGTCTGTGCAGAAATGGTTAATTCATAACCCACCAAACCAGGGCTCGAAATTACAATCATTACTTACACTCTGCACTCAGAACTCAAATATTGAAATTCCTTCTTTTGAGGTTCAAAGTGAGAAGTTTTGAGAAGGAAAAGTTGAAAGTATTTTGAATAGTTGCTAAATATTATCATTTGCTTGTTTCCAATTGAAATTTAGTGTATTTGTAAGCTATAAGTGTGATTTAACAGCATGAGTGCAGAGTGCGGAACTCAGATTCAACAATCACATTTTTATCTCATAAATAGTACATAATTGCACAGAAATGTATCAAATGCTATTTTCAACATTAAAATCATAATTCTATATATTTTCGTTATTTATATTTGCAATCCAGAACAAATAAAAGTTCATTATATAATATTTTCAATATTTGAGTGCTGATTGCAGAGTGTAAGTATTGGTTGTAATTTCGGGCCCAGGTGTTCTTGTTCGTTCAAGTATAAGTTGAACACATCTCGTATAAGTATCAGACACAGTGCGTATACAACTCTATGTGATTTTAAAAAGTGTATAAAGCTGTATCTGACGGTCATTTCAATCAGTGTGGAGTATCACGTGATCAACTGAATCACGTTCGTAGTCATAACATGTCGTTTTCGTCCACTTTCGATGAGAATTTTTCTTGTTTATAACGATCGTGCATTTCATTCGGTTATATTATATAGCCTAAATAATATCTCATATACATGTATGTTGGAACACTGCGGCAATTACCAATTTCGCTCTCTAAAAAAGTTTAGCTATTTTTAACTGATGCTCGACCAAATTATTATTATTAAATTTTGTTAAAAAAATTGGTCGAGCATCAGTTAAAAACAGCAAAAGATAGAGCGAAATCGGTAATTGCTGACTCTTACATATATGAGATATTCTTTGGGCTATATAATATAAGATATTAAATGCACGATCGTTATAACCAAGGAAAAACTCAACAATATTTTCAACAATAACTCTGAATATAAAACGACTACTATATGTAGCACAGTGCGGTAATCAAGCTTTCTTTGATGGAGTGTAGAAATATATCCATATCACTACAAATACCTTAGTAGTAATGCCGTCGAGTTATTGTCATGAAGCATAGATACATATGCGTACTTAATTCACGACCGTTCTTTGAACAAAATGAAGCGTTCCACGTCACCACGAAATAATCAACAATTCGTTATTCTCAGTAACAAAGGATATTCAAATACATCGTCAACGGAAAATTGAAAAACAATATCTATATTCTATTTCAAAGTAGACGTACTATAAATGGCAGGTATACATTCTCTTTTCTTCTACAAACAAACAAAGTACCATGTTAAGATACGAAAACGTATAATATTTATTCATAGTTATTCTATAAACACAGATACACGAGTTAAAAACAGCATTTACACATGAAAACACAATAGCATATTTATGGTTTGAACAAAGCTACTCACGACATCGAAACGGTAGGATGGATAGATGATACAAATTTTAAACTGTTTCTCATGATAAACAAACTTACACTCATGTGTAATGGATTTTACGCGATATCTGACTTAAAGCTATGTACAATACCTTTTTAAAGGCTTTGAGTGATTCAGAACTAGCCAATTACAAATAGAAAACACTCCTGTTACTTGAAGAGTAAGTCAAGGTTTTTTTTTTTCTTAAGTTTGGCAAATGGCGATTTTTTAAATGTCCCGTAAAATGGATTTGCATACGCTCCGCCATCAAATAATTGCAATGACCTCTGAGACCTAAAAGAAGTACAATTTTCACAAAAACAATTTATTTGGCATTTCGTCACAAACCACTCTTGAAATTTTGCAGCTGAATAAAATCTTTTTTTGAATTTGTGGAAACTTTTATCAAAATTTTGACAAAGAAACACAGGAAGTCTGCATTTCAAAAATACCTTCTCTACCGACTCGATGTAACCATGACACAAAAGTGTATGACATGCTTTCAAGTTTGATTTCATGGATCCTGCCGGAATAATAGGACATATACTGTCTACAAAGGATACACTAAATAAGAAATAACATATTATATCCACTATTTCATAGAAATACTGTAAGTGACAACGCTCATCGCGTTCAATACATTGTAGTAAATGTTTAAAGGCACTAATATTTTGCCGAAACATTTTTACATGAATGACCATTGTCTGGTCGGCTTTGATATTTGATTCATTTCTATGCAACATTTGTATAAAGTCGGATGAACTGAACAACATATCATTGACTTTGGCTGGGGGAAATACAACAACGTTGTCACCAAAGTCAAATGAAATGATATGTGATGTAGCCATCTGGAACCTTTATTATTATCCCACAATCCCTCCCCCAGATGGCTTTGCAAACATTCAATTCATTGTTCTAGCTAACGTCTGAGCCAGATATATCAAACGATGGACACACTAACTAATGGGCGGACAGGGCACTCCCCCCAAATATAACAAAATTTACTGACATACAGACGAACAATGACTTGGCTTTGCCAGATTACTAGCCAAAGTCTGTTATAGGCATGCCAATTAAATCTTACAATAACATTATAAAACTCATAAATTGATAATTTGCTTTGCATGTTTCGATCCAAAGTCAGTGAATACGAAACAATCGAATTTGAACATAGCATTGTAAAACGATCTGAATATTTTCATTTGACTTGGGCAGTTTTGTAACTAAAGCCAATGCAATACATAACTATCAAATCTTAACTGAACATTGTAAAGCATGTAACTTTCATCTTCAACTTTGCCAGTTTTCTAGCTAAAGCCTTAATCAGATATAAGACACATTTCAAATGCATTATCGACGTTGCCAGTGTTCAAGCATAAGTAAAGCATCTTAATATAGCATTATAAACTATCTTAATCTGTCCGGCTTTGCCAGTTTTCTAGCTAAAGCCTTATTCAGATAAAAGACATATTTCAAATGCATTATCGACGTTGGCAGTGTTCAAGCATAAGTGAAGCATCTTAATATAGCATTATAAACTATCTTAATCTGTCCGGCTTTGCCAGTTTTCTAGCTAAAGCCTTATTCAGATAAAAGAAATATATCAAATGCATTATCGACGTTGGCAGTGTTCAAGCATAAGTAAAGCATATTAATATAAAATTATAAAATATCTTAATCTGTCCGGCTTTGCCAGTTTTCTAGCTAAAGCCTTATTCAGATAAAAGAAATATATCAATTGCATTATCGACGTTGGCAATGTTCAAGCAAAAGTAAAGCATATTAATTAACTTAATATTAATATAGGATTATAAAATATCTTAATCTGTCCGGCTTTGCCAGTTTTCTAGCTAAAGCCTTAATCAGATATAAAACATATTTCAAATGCATTATCGACGTTGGCAGTGTTCAAGCATAAGTAAAGCATATTAATATAAAATTATAAAATATTTAATCTGTCTGGCTTTGCCAGTTTTCTAGCTAAAGCCTTAATCAGATATAAGACATATTTCAAATGCATTATCGATGTTGCCAGTGTTCAAGCATAAGTAAAGCATCTTAATATAGCATTATAAACTATCTTAATCTGTCCGGCTTTGCCAGTTTTCTGGCTAAAGCCTTATTCAGATAAAAGAAATATTTCAATGCATTATCGACGTTGGCAGTGTTCAAGCATAAGTAAAGCATATTAATATAAAATTATAAAATATCTTAATCTGTCCGGCTTTGCCAGTTTTCTAGCTAAAGCCTTATTCAGATAAAAGAAATATATCAAATGCATTATCGACGTTGGCAATGTTCAAGCAAAAGTAAAGCATATTAATTAACTTAATATTAATATAGCATTATAAAATAGCTTTATCTATCCGGCTTTGCCAGTTTTCTAGCTAAAGCCTTAATCAGATATAAGACATATTTCAAATGCATTATCGACGTTGGCAGTGTTCAATCATAAGTAAAGCATATTAATATAGCATTATAAAATATCTTAATCTGTCCGGCTTTGCCAGTTTTCTAGCTAAAGCCTTAATCAGATATAAGACATATTTCAAATGCATTATCGGCATTGCCAGTTTTCTAGCTAAAGCCTTATTCAGATATAAGGAACAACTTGATTGTTGACACAAATAAAATACGAATTGATTCTTAACATTACATACATTAACAACGATATAGAGAACACAGCATATAATTCCTGAGGTCTTCGGGTATTAGAAATATGATTTAGGCTACATATTTGAGATAACGTCCTTACCGAGGATAACAGGTACAAGGGTTCAGCTATATTAATCTGCTACATTCAGTCAATATGTTTTACCTATGCTCACAAAAGTAAAACTTTTATCATTACACCTTGATCCGTCAGCTTTATATAGCTTAAGGCAGTTGAGTCATACTTGAAGTTCAATTCTTGTAGCACCACCGTTCTTCAATTCCTTTTCATGGCTTTCTAAAAAATAAATTCAACCTTGGATACTAAATATTCGATATTTTCGAATGGAGTTACGCTAGCGTAAGTGCTTTGATAAAACAGTGATCAGGCACATATAATATTATATACATATATATTCAACTTAGTTGTAATGAACTAACAATCACGACAGCATAATGTTAAAATGTTGAAAAAAGCATCATTGAGATATACTTATGATACATGTATTTCATATATAGGATGCTTAAGGCAAACAGAAAAGAACACCGAAATAATCTATCTTAACATGGCTGGTTTCAATTGAAAGCCTAATGTCACATTACGCTTTATCACCAGAAAACGAATAGCTCAGGTCAAACTTGTAAGACAAATAATATAGTTTGGAACACATAGACCTTCTGAGTGGTATATGTAAATTTGATATAATTTGATTATATGATGCTGACACCAAAGCAAATGACATTGCAATCCTACCACTAGCAAGCATCAAACGAGTATGAAGAACAAACAATTGATTAGAAAGTAATCTGAAACTACACTATTTATCGATCACATAATTTACAATCAATACCAACTAGATCTATCACCGGAGTGATGAATCATACCCCCGCAGCACCTCCTTGACACAAGAATATTATTTAAAATTATAGTCTTAAACAACACATTTGATGGAAATCTGCTTCTATACAGATTGAAAAACACCATGATTGAAGGCTAATGTGAAAATTGATGAAGAAAAAAATAAGTAACACACTAGTACAAAACAAAGTTATATAATTATAATCAACAAAACACGATTTGCATGACTATATAACCTTTGACCTATAAGTGTGACCTTTACCTTTTGAGATAGGGACCTGGGTCTTGCGCATGACACACTGCCTTGATGTGGTGAACATTTGTACCAAGCAATTTTAAAATCCAGTAAGAAATGACAAAGTTACAGACACGATTTGCATGACTATATAAGCTTTGACCTGTAAGTGTGACCTTGACCTTTGAGATAGGGACCTGGGTCTTGCGCATGACACACCGTCTTGATGTGGTGAACATTTATACTAAGCAATTTTAAAATCCAGTAAGAAATGACAAAGTTACTGAGCGGACACGATTTGCATGACTATATAACCTTTGACCTGTAAGTATGACCTTGACCTTTGAGGTAGGGACCTGGGTCTTGCCCATGACATACCGTCTTGATGTGGTGAACATTTGTATGAAGCAATTTTAAAATCCAGTAAAAAATGACAAAGTTACAGACACGATTTGCATGACTATATAACCTTTACCTCTAAGTGTGACCTTGACCTTTGAGATAGGGACCTGGGTCTTGCGCATGACACACCGTCTTGATGTGGTGAACATTTGTATTAAGCAATTTTAAAATCCAGTAAGAAATGACAAAGTTACAGAGCGGTCACGATTTGCATGACTATATAACCTTTGACCTGTAAGTGTGACCTTTCAGGTAGGGACCTGGGTCTTGCGCATGACACACTTTCTTGATGTGGTTAACATTTGTACCAAGCAATTTTAAAATCCAGTAAGAAATGACAAAGTTACAGAGCGGACACGATGCTAAGATACCAACAGACCGACAGACCAACAGACCGACAGACCAACAGACCAAAAGACCAACATTGTGACTCCAGTATACCCCCTTCAAACTTTGTTTGCGGGGTATAATAACAAAAAGTACTTAAGTCATTCATATACCATGAAGACGTTAAATAATAAAATGTAGTTATATTTGAAATCCAATAAAAAATGTCACGCAACTATGGTAGTAAACGCAGATATGATACCTTTTTAGAACTTTTGCGAAGTTGTTCTCTGGTAAGCTTCCGTTCGTTGAAGATTTTGGAACGAAGTCTTTTGATCCGTTCTTTTATGGGAAGATCGATAAGTACTCCTGGAAACTCTCCGATGAATTCTTTAAGTTCAGCAACACCTAAAATTTATCCAAACTAGAATTGCTTATAAAGTTATACGGATGATTTCTATCGATATTAGTCTGACGCAAGGAGTGTGGTTACGAGCATAATTATACTGATATTACAAAGATAACATTCTCCCGGATTTACTTTGCTTGAATGCAGTGTGCCATAAAAATAGAATACAGTGTTTCACATTTTGCATTTAAAATGCTCCCATTCATATCACACATTTTTCATGTAAAATGACCTAATTAACACCAGTCTACCTACTAGTATAAAAAGTGTTTTCTACGAAAGTATTTTCATTTGTGATCTTACCTGGTAGGCTTCCCTTATTAGTTTCTATGTTTTCGGTTGACACTATATATTTGGCAAAGTATTTCTTGATTGATTCTGTGTCAGTACTTGTCCAAACCTTATATGTTCTTTCAGCTGGGTCTATCAATATAAACGAAACACCATCATATGATATTCATGTAGTACATATTAGAATAACACAACTGAATAATAATGGGTACTTTATGTATTTGCCGTCTGATTTACTCTAATTGATTTCATTGACATGAGGCTTTGGGCCACCAATTCATTCAATGACAAACCGACAAACGGGCGAACTAACATAAGAACGTCGATATTGTACATTTAGTGTAAAGACCATCGTTATAAGGAACAACGTAATAATGACCGACTACTGGAATTTAATTAATGCTCAAGGCATTGAATTACGAAAGGTGCCCCATTTATATTTGAACGCGTTTTCAATCTCTCATTGCAACGCGATATATAAATGGAATATCTATTTTGAATCGCATATAGTAATGTATCAGGTAACGTATACACGCATTGTTTAGTTTGTTTCCAATATGTTAAAAACTAAAAGCAGCCAATTGTGGAGGGTAAGCTAAAACATCGATATCCGGAAGCGGAACAAGTAACCAATATAAAGAAGAGTCTGATGAAGAGGACCCAATGGGACCTTTATCGGAAAAAAGGGTAAATACCTCTTAAGTAATATATTTCAATTTAATACTTGTAATTCTCAACAACCCATATTCAAATAGTAGTCATGTTGTAACAGGGAAAGACAAATGTGTAAAAAGACCGGGGCTCGAACCCGGACCCTTCGCTTACAGGGCCAATGCTCTATCGACTGAGCTATCCGGCTGCCTACACAAATTTCTCCCCTATTAGTTATTAAATCCTATACACCGGCTACACACATCCCCTCCTTTGAAGAGTTCATCCTCGAATTCCAGGAGTACCAGAACCTATTTGGGACGTTCTGAGGGTGTATGGTGGGTTATTTGCGTTGAGCGCCAAATGTAACAGGGAAAGACAAATGTGCAACCAGACCGGGGCTCGAACCCGGGACCCTTTGCTTACAGGGCGAATGCTCTACCGACTGAGCTAGCCGGCTGCCTACACAAATTTCTCCCCTATAAGTTATTAAATCCTATAAACCCGGCTACAATGTGACCACACTTGTACATATTAGGCAGATGACAATAATGTATGTTTTATGTATATCTGATAAACTTAACATTCTTGAAATATGATAACAAAACAGGCAATAATAAACAATATTGCATTTTCATTGAAAGAAAACAGTTTTACCAGTTTTAACCACAACTGTTTTAACACTTACGTACGTATAATAATGACAGACCTTTTTACTAGGATACCGGTACTTAATTGGCTTTGCAATAACAATTAAGGCAACAATACGTATAGGTTATAGATCATATATTAGATTTATAAACAAATTAGAGCAAGGGAGCGCTAGCGACCGCAGGTCTAATTTGTTTATAATTCTAATATGTGATCTATAACCGGCTTATAGTTTTTTGGTGAGCCTTCCAATGCTTTTGTATGCAAACAATAGCATGTCAATTTATTGAGTATTGAGGATGAAAAGGTAAATATTAAGGTGGTTCACCACTTTTGAGTTGGGTGGAAGTTTAAAAATCGCAGTCACTTGGATGTATTGTAAGCGTCGTCTGACAACCGAGATCAAATAATACAGAATGCTTAAAATTGATTTTTCAGCATCTTCCCATGTCTTAAAATCGCGAGTGTACTGACTAGCTATTAGGATTATATACTTTTAATGAAAATATAGATACACTCTTAGCTCAATTCCTATGGATGATTTATTCCAAATGATATTAAACACATAATCTAGCGAATTGGTTACGATGTATTTAAAACGTAGTTCGATGCGCCCATATCAAACTTATTCAATAGTTTTAAACAGTATCCCAAGAATTTTAGAGGACGGTTCTTTTGCATGTATTCCTGCAGTATATAAACTAATACATGCAGAAGTACCCAAATTAAACTGTAAGCGCCTTGAAGTACGCACTATTTTTAAAAAATTGAATGATCGCGTAATCTGAATACAACGGGTGCAAAACATTGATTATTTTTGTTACCTCCCCTGTTTTCAGCATTTCTGAAATCACTAAAAGTGTAATAAAAATAAACTAACCGAGCAATTGTCATGAAATCTTGCATGATACTTCAATATTTGTCACTCTACTTGTTGTATGCATGGAATCAGTATGTCGTTCAACGATTTTTCATATTAAACTCAAAAACGAAAATTAACATATTTTAAAATAGTATTTAAAAAATCAAAAACCTTGCAAAGTATAACATAAAAATTACTGTTTGGTTCCTTAAATACGAAATTTTATGTATACCAAATTGATGAGGATTAAAGCAAAACTTTTTCGGTAAATTACAATTATCAGTTTTTATGGATTGTCTCCAAAATCCAAGAATATCTTAAAAAACTAGCCCAGCAAAACTGTTGGGATTTTCCAGAATGGTTGTCGTAAATGTGTTCTTCATAAATATAACAGGTTTTATATAGCTAGTTTGCGATAGAAAAAATCGTGTTTTTGAAACATTTCTCTGTAATTACTAAACCTACAAGTATGGAATTTTGCACGAATAAATGAAATATATCTACCTAATACACACTGAAATTTCAGCAATATTAGAAATGAGTTAAAAAAGTTTTGTTCATAAGTTCTATGTAACATATTTGTAGTTTTGTATGAAATATCAAGTTAGAAGACTTGATACTTGCAACAGCCACGTTTACGGTCACGTGATACGCATAACGGTATATTTGCGTATTTGCAACCTACTTAATTTAACACATGCGAGGCCCGTCTGTGAATATGACAACGTACATTCAATTGCTGAACATTGTTTATAGGCGACACACCTAAATAAACCGAATCATACGGGCCTCCTCAGTCTTGTCTTTATAACAGCAATCTCAATCCCGGCGATCACGGATAATTGATTGTAATGCATCAATGGAATACCAGATTACCTCCCTGCGTTAAACTGTAAATATGCAAGTAATTTCAATATGTAATAAAGAATAAATGTCTTTTAATTGGTAACTAAATATTATGAAATTCAAAATGGGAGTAGGTAGGAAGTTAATGTAGTTCTGTGTATTTTTTTACCAAAATCTGATAAATAGATTTTCAGAAATCTTTAAAAAACACGATTTTTTTCTATCACAAACTAGCTACACACATTTGACAGAAAAATCCAACAACGGTGAATCACCTTAAGCAGATTATAAATTGCTGATAGAATAACAGTAAAATTATGAGAGGAGGCGGGTCTAGTTTTCCATATTAGGAAACAGCCAAATTGTCCTAATAAATGGATTTACTAATAGTTATTATGTCCATTGCACAAATAAATGAATAAGTGGTCCAAAATTTTGAAAATCCCTGGCTTTTGATTGGACAAAGAAGTAGGATGAACTATAAATAAAGGATTTCACACGAGTGTATTTTTATCACAAAAAGAAAATAAGCCTTGCAAATGTGCTAAAAGGAGACAGGGCTTCCCTTTAGAAGAGAATAAAGTGTATTTGAATTACTGTTAAATACAGTGTTTCATAACTATTGAAGCGAGACGGGTATATTTGAATCGTAATCACGTCACGGACCTGTTTTTCTATGTATCCTGTTTTTGACAGTGCTTAGGTATGAATTCATAAAAAATAGTGATTGGCCGCCTCAGTTGCCCATAGTTATTATATTACTGAGTAGTGTACTATCGTTTTTATCAAATGGGCTTCATTAAACTCTCGCACCGGAGTTTATGAGATAAAATGTTCACCCTAAAGACACTGCTCTTCAAAATATAAATCTTAATTAGGCGACCTCGTGAATTCACTTCAAACTCCACTTTTAGACTCAGTTGTTCCTTTTCTTCTTTATAACAATTAATGAGTACTTACATGAGTGGATAGATTTGTTCAGTTGTTTATCGATCAAGTGCACTCCTTCACTTTCGCTTTGATTTACACTTGGTTCACTTGGGTGGTCGATTTCTGATTCAGGAATGCGTATATTTTCTTGTAGTACTACCGGATTAGACATTTCCGCACCTGTAATAAATCCAAAGTTAAATTTTCTGAATGAATGAAGTTAATACTTTCTAGCCTGGATTACATGCCCCTTACACTACGGGATAGAGCCAGGCATTAAACCGTTAGTGGAAGTAGGCATAGGGAAAGAAAATAGACAATACGTTGTTAGTAAAAAACTTTGCAAGGTGATACCTATACACTAAACCGAATTTCTAATTGGCAACCCTAAAAATATTATATCATCTGAAATATTATATCAATAACTCTTAGGCTGTGTTATTTGTTCATTTCGCGCACTAATTTATTGATTTCCGGAAAAAAATGGCGTATTCATGTACAAAATCATCCAGGTTGGTGCGAAATTACTTTGTGCACGTTGGCCTCGTGCACAGCTTGGAATAGTATCGTATTTGGTATGAATTTGTTCCCTATTGATTGACTTTTCTTAAAACACTATAATTTGTGAGAATGAGCCATGTGGAAAGCGCTCATGACGTCAGACGCATGCATACATTGAACGAATTTCTGATTGGCCACGTGTTTTTATAAATTAGTTTTAAAAAATGCTTTTAGAAGAATGTAAATAATTCTCGCAGTAATTCGAGGTAAACCCCACGTTATTATAAATATCGTTTTTTTCAAAATGACGTTTTGACGTACATGTCTGGATTTTGGTGGTGGTACTCCTCATTCTAACGGCCTCAGCGCGCTCCATATAACTTATTCTCGCCAGTATCAATGCTTTTCCTTAAGTCAATCGACAAAGAATACATTTTGACTAATTTCAAAAATCAAACACGTTGGGCACGTGAACCACGTGCACATAAGCTATTTTGCACTAACTGTTCCGCATGGATGATTTTATACATACGTACATGCGTAATCTATTTCTTGAAATCGATAGATAAGTGCATGGAATGAAAATAACCACAATTTTAGAAATATTGATTGCATATATCGAATAATATAATATTTCATATGGTGGCCAATTAGAAATTCGGTTAAGTGTAGATAGCAATCCGAATTAAATTCATAGGTAACTCTGGTTACCATAAAAACCAATTGTACAATTTTACAAGAAATCGTTCATTTATTGCTACCTTACCTATATAATTTCATGCATACTAAATATAAATTTGATATTTCAATAGCATTATTAAATGCAGCATCTTACCTTCATCAACGTCATGTAAAAACTTTCCAACACGCATTATGGTCTGTTTCGCCAACGGGCTCTGGTAGACGTTTTTGTTTATAGTTTCACTATGGCCCATATGACTGTAAAACGTCTGCCTCTCCGATTCCTTTACATCAAGTCCAGCGTATAGCGTAGCGACATAATGCCGCATACCTGTTGCATTGATCGATTGATCAAGTCGTGCCCAATTGCAACATTCTGACACAGATGTCCAACCTGTAACGTGTTTTAGTGAATAACGAGTATGTGGAAAAACGAAAGTGTTCTTCGGATGCACACCAGCTTGTCCTCTAATCTCAGGATCACATAATGTTTTTAAAGCTTCCCAGCAGTCATCAAGTATGAGTAAACTTACTAGTGTCCCACCTTTGCCAGACTGATAGGCAATCTTAAACTTGCCCATTAGGAACTTTTCCAATGAATCTTCACGTCGTGCACTATCACCAATCCAAACATCATTTTCTGCTTCCTGCCATTGACTTATCTGTAGGCAACACGGTTCACCACCTCTTCGGGCATTGAAGAGCGTCAATCGGCTGACAACTAGATTTCTCAATTTAGTGTACTCGGATGATGCAATGAAATTGTAGCTGCTCGCAGTCAATTGCCTGATTTGGGTAAGGGTAAAGTCTCGCAGTTTTTGAACGTCTTCTTGTTTTGGTAAGTTCAATGGTTTCCTCAATTGTGTGAGCCTCTTGGTCACTAAAGAAGACTCGGCCTCTCCGAAAATATCGACCCAGTAGAATGTAAAAGCATCCAGAAAGTTGTTTATCATACCTACATTGGAATAGTTTCTTTCTACGGAAAATTTTCCGTGCAAAAATTTGCACACCCTTTTTATCAAATAACCAATATCTTTTTTTAGTCCGCATTTTGTACTTCCATCTTCATTACCAGTAATAGTGTCAACCGCCTCCCGGAAAGTATCAAAATTTTCATAATTATACATTTCTAAAGATGTCTGAAAGCGTATTCCATTTTCCCCCCCTATGTCTTTAAATGCTTTGTATAAATGTCCCAAGCGACGCAATTCAGACCGTATATGTGTTTTTTTATCTTCGTACTTCTCTGAATTCTTAGCTAAAAGTTTTCCAAACTGCTTCCTTCCAAATGACACGATTATTGCATCACGTTTACATAAATGCCCCACATCATCATTGTGCATGGGACCAAGTACTTCGGTAGTAAATTTGTCTTCGCCCTGTTTATCGAGTCGAATACATTCTGGCGCGACGGCATGTGGTAAATAAACTGACCTTTCGTTCAGATGGCATGTTTTTCTATGGCGATGAAAGTAAGATTTCGAGAAAAATCCAAAACATTTTGAGCAGTACATTAATTCATCGTTGTATGTATCGGTTGATCTGCATGCTCTTTCTCGTAGCAATGTACCACTTTTCCTTGGTTCAGACCGTAATTGTTTCATGTTTTGTGCCATGATCCCCTTTCTTTTCAGCAACTGAAAGGCCCTGTTTCTATCTTGACTTGGAAGTTTCATTGCATCTATCACTTCGATTTCATCGCGATGTTTTAATCTCAGGTGCTTCGAAAGTGCTGACTTGTTGCAAAAGCAGTATGGGCAAGGTCTATGAGGTTTTGTCTTTGAGTATGATTTTGAACTCTTCTGTCCAGCAGAACTGGAACTTGGTTTTTGGTCTTCAGAAAAACAGGCAGAACTGGAACTTGTGTTTAGTTCTTCAGAAATACAGTCTAAAAAGCAAATATGAGGTTTTACTTAAAGTTTGAATAAGAAGAAACACGTTATTATATAAATAAGATGGATGTTCTTTGATAATGAAAGATAAAAGAAAGTTGGAAAGCACGTGAAACACAAGACATCACGTACGTTTTGAACCACAATTACGCGTTATAATACCCAACACATAACTAAACGAGAAAATGAACTGCTCAAGTCACAGCTGTCAAAAAGCTGAATGATCTAGTTTTCACTGTAAAACGGCCCCTAGTATTAGCTTTTTGAAGTCCTACATAGTTATATAAATGTTAATTTACAGTTTTAGCAATACATCATTAAATCAGAGACGACTTGGTTTGACAACAATTGTGTTACACCATTTGTCATCTCTTGTACATATGTCGTTTTATACAGTCAAATACCATTACTTAATGTACGGGCAAGTCTTTACTCGGATCAAACAGAAAGTACTTCGTAAACACCTGTACATCGTATCATATGTATTGCGATTTTAATTCAGACATTCTTAAGCTAAAATATGGTTACCAGTAGCTTCGCTTCCGAGGTGGACTGAAGGCTCCTGAAGTATATGTACTATGTCAGGTTGTAAAGACCTGGGAGAAAGGTAATGAATAATATATTATGTGGACACTCGTAAAGCAATCACAACTGCTTGATTCCCGAATTGAATAGAAAGATACTGAAAACAAAAGGTTAAGACAGTATTTTTCAAGATTCACGTGCAAAGACAATACACTCATTAAATGTTATAAGTACACGAACACAGTACATAGCGATACGTGCAAATAGTACATGTAAAGTTGTTTCTAGCATGAAAAATGACAAATTTTAACTGTTATATTACGTTCATGACTTATTATGTTATAAAACTGAAAAATTGTAAGTATTTTAGTTTTGATGTCTGGTATAGATGTGTGTTATATGTACAGCGTATGCTTGCATGTCGGTCGATCGACATGCCGAATGACTTTCTAACAATAACACAAGAACGGGTTGGCCTAGGATTCTAACATTTTAGATGGATATTGTTCATCCTCTACAGACGACCCGATTATTTTCAAGGTCATATGGATCGCATGCTTTTTGTAAGTCATAAGTTGCTAAATCATGTTGTTATAGTTAAATATATTTGTTATTTTCCTTAGTATACCTATCAAGAGAATTGTGTTGCAAACTTACATCTGTGTGTTATCCTCATGTGTTCCGTTTGAGGAAGCGTCTTCTATCACGATACAATGCACCACAAAATCGTCTTCTACATTGGTCTTGTTTTCTTAAAAACATAGTTGAACTTGACATTAATATTGTTTTTTTTGCATCTTTTACGTATTAAAACGGTTTGGCATCAACCAAGGAAACTTTCACACACGATACATCGATGCAGACGCTCTACCATAGACCACGTCTATAATTGCTCATTGCTCAAAGAAAATTTACTACTGGCAATAATAATTGATTACAAGTATTGTTAACAATAGATCACAACTAAAACTGCCTTCGTGCAGACACAACAAAAATGACCAATATCTAGCATATTTAGAACCGTGCAAATGGATGTACAAATGACAGAGGAAGATTGCGAAAGATCACACAGCGCGTGACTATAAAACCAGTGAAATCATGAAAGTAACCGTGACATACTTCATGAATAAATTCTAAAATAGCCCAAATTCGAAAATCAAACAGTAAGTTCGAAATTCATGAAGTACGAACATCCGGATTCATATGACGTACAACGATTGGAAGATGGGAACTCTAGTTAATGGCATAGCAATAATAGCGATACTTAGTATTGTAATACATAATAGTGAGAATAAATATTCTTCTAGTTTGAAAACCGAAATAAAATAAGACAAGAATTTACCATTCGGTTCAATGGTTGTATTAGATAGTGTGTCTTCGTTTCCTATGAGTGTTTTGGTTGGTGTGATGTTGTGTTCTTCTACCGAAGCCCTGTAAAAAGTGGTACAGTGTAGTGTGTACATAGTTTATTCAATTTATTGAAAATACATCAGTAGCACATGTAACTTAGAATTGGTCGGTCTCGTAATTATTATTTACTTTATTTTGTAAAAATAACTTTACTTGTTATACAACATGACATATACAATGTGTGTATACAGTAAGAACATTTATAATTATGAGAAGAATGCAACTTCTTTTCTTTTGTGTGGAATCTTGCAATGGTCATATCGTGTTTGCAGTTGGCTGTCACCGGTTCTCAAGAAGGTTCAACCTTTTGTCGCAGATTAACATCGTTTTCCTTTGAGCAACTTGCTTCAGAAAAGTAGTAAGAAGAGTATTAATTTATCTCAGGTCGTCAGCCAAAAATGGAGGTAATTTCAGATTCTTAAAAAGCACACGAGAAACGCTTTGAACAGTCGTAGTCAACCTACTACTCGCGATAGGGCGGTTTAACTCTATTGTTAACAGACAGAAACAGCATTTTCCAACATATTTTGCCGCTTACTGGAATCGTTACAATAAGGTAACTTAAAAACGGATTAAAGAGAACCACCAAAATAACTTACATGTATAGCAGAAAACAACAACAATGTATACTATCAAACTAAATTGGACTTTTAATGTTTAACGAGATATTAGTTACTTAGACGATATTAGAATCGTAATGCTGATTGTGATATATTAAACATCCTGTATGTACGAGGGGTGGTCAATTTATTCGATGACTTTCATCTAGCAATTGCATATTGGCCGCAATGCTTAAAGACAATTAACATCATTCGGAGTAAGATATCTTAAGATATAAAATTGTTTTATGCATACATGGGGCGCTTAACGTTGGATGTCACGCGACGTCATTCCAGGCGTCACCGTTTGAGCAGCACAAAGTTCCTTTCTGGAGTGATGTCCGGCCCCATGTATAAGATTGTTTTTCTTTTAATACTGATATTAGTCGTTATTAGTCAACTCTGATTTGTGAAGTAAGACTAAAAAGAGTATCGATGCGTTATTGGTAACAAAACTCAGAACTGGCGGTTAGCTTTACAAGATTGAATTATTCCAATGAAGATTGAAGCACGACCTAGTAAATTAACGGCGCAATATCGAAAGAACCCCTTTGTTTTCGCCAGGTACATTCGGTTCAGATATATGCGTATTTTTTGCAGAATGTAACGGATAGTGTTCCTACTGCGGTGTTATGTTTGTTTTTTATCCTTATTTTATCGAATCATTCATTTGACAGACTCTTCAATCAAAGAATCCATGCACAATTTAGTCAAGTCATCTTGGAGATATCGCGAGGATTTTCATGGCATGTCGTTGCTCTGACATGCTCGACAAGGTGCGTGTTTCACCTTAGTTACAATAAGTGACATTATCAAGTCAATATCGACTTACCATAAAGTAAATTAGAAGAAACACAAGATAATTGATTGATCTATACCAGCTTGTTATTCCATTACTCTAGTTCCAACATTTCAAGAACAAGAAGGAAAGTCCTCGAATATATTGATCACTCATCGTATTATTATAAATAAAGTAATAAAATGAATTTGATAAAATGATATTACCTTAAAGGTCAATTTACATTCTAATCGCAATGATTTTAGGAGCATATTTAGGTATGATTACTTAAATTGGCATATATCACGTTTTAAACAGCACGAACAATCCATTTTAACGCTGAACTATTCAAAAGTGAACGAGTATGGAATTACTTTATGTAAGCATAAACATACCAGATATCATTATCACCTGTCGCTGTTCTAATGCCCGTTTCGAATGGATTGTCAAGACTTCGGGTAAGTATTTCGTTTTGATTTCCAAATACATTATTGTCTCTGAAAAAATATACATCAGTCAACTGTACGGTTATCTTCACATTAGACAAATAGATGATATATCCAAAACCATGAAGTCAGTTTGATTATAAGCTGCACCAATTACCAGAATATAATGTACGTGTAATCATTTCAGGGACACACTTTGGACAATATATATAAACAATTAACTTGTTAAACAACGAACGAAAACATACATATTTGCTCAATGACATGAGTTGTATCATTTATACCGACGTGGAATATGTACATGCATGCATATGTTTAGCGATGAATACATACCGCAAACATCTAACGTCAGCATCGTCTTTAATCAACTGGTTACCTTGGTTGATATTTGTTCCTAACAAGGAGCCGAAGACGTTCTCAAGACAAATCGCGGCGGACCTGCATTGTTTAGCGTTTTGTCCATATGCGTTTTTTTCTGTATTTGTAATTTTTGTTGCAACGAAATCTGCAATGACAATGAAAGTGGTATTCCATTATTCGCATGTATACTTTATAGTGTCTTTGAAATTGACATAAAATCTACATAGAGTATGGTATAAATATTGACGCGCATTTGTTTAAAACAAACTCATTACGTTCCAGTTTGAGAGATAACTATTTCTGGGAAAAACAAACTGCCATTGACAATATTTCAACGGCAAATGGAAAAATCCAGTTTCACACCACGGGACAATCTACAAATATAGCGATTAAATTGTAGCACACATGTCTAACACACAGAAACGCAACCTACTTGAGAGCCAGACATAGAACAACTCATCCATATACCTAAAAAGGATAACCATGAAACCGATAGACTAGTTCTGTCATCTACATAATAGTGTTAGGTAAGATCTATATGACTTTTTGTGGTTTTGACAAAATGAACCCAAATACTTCAAATTCTTTCTCTATGCTTCTTATGACAGTCACGTTCGTGTTCTTGAAATGCTACTAACGTTACTTCGGTAAATATTTGTCTTAGACGCAAAAAGTAAATATACGTTTGCTCGTGTTGCGACTGGAAGACGCATGTATATAGTATCACTGTGCAAATTTGTCATTTCTACGTCATATATTTAAAACATAAAGAAGGTGCTTTGTATTTGTGTATCAGCCAAAGAGTATTAGCGTAAAATAAATAAAGGCATACCGTATCCCTGTGGCATATCATATCCTGATTCTTTAAGTGTCGTTGTTTGCGTAGTATCACCTATCTTTATGTCAGCTCTTGTACAATCTTCGTCATCAAAATCACAATGCTCAGCATCTGAAAATAATATCACATAGTTCTCATTAACTTCGGTTATGTACGAGGAGTGCATGATCAATACATTCGAGAACTTTTCATCTAGCAGTTGTATTTTGTCAGTAAGGCTCAAAATATCATTTTACAAATATCATTCGAAGTAAGATATCTCCCAACGAATGCTTTAATGAAATTGTTTAAGTCATATGAGGGGCGCCTTAGCCCCTTTTTGGACGGATGTCCTACCCCGTGTATGAGAAAGTTTTACTTGTAATACAAAAATAAGTAATTTATAGATTACTCTGAAATGTAAGGTTGAATAGAAAGAATCCCAAAGCGTTATTGTAACATAACTCGGAAAAGAGTGGTTAATTTACAAGTTTGGATAATTTCAAATTTTCTGTTGATCCTTATTTATACGACGCATCCGTTTGACATAGTCGATACAATCGCATAAATAATGTATTTATATGACGATTGCTACTTTGGAGTGCAAAGAATCTACACATATTTTAGTCATTTTTGAGATATCGCAAGGATTTTTCAAGTTTCACATTGATTTACATGTATTGTCGTTGCTCTGAGATTACTGTACGCCTGAGATACCCACGTTTCACCTTGTTTACAATAAGTGACGTAATCACGTGAATACCGAGTCAAATAAACTTTAATAGTTGAAACGCGAGATAATTTATTCATCGGCTTAAGCTGGTAATTTCATTGCTCTAGAAACAAAAAAAACAAAATTGAGAAGTACAGTTCTCGAATATATTGATATGTTATTCTAACGCCAAAAAAACTACAAAAAACATCAAAGACTATAACAAATGACAATATCGTTTCTACTTGTACGCGTGTCTATTTGTTTCTACACTTTATTTGTTTATTAGTTGCATTTACTGTAAATATATTACACAACTAACGTAGATATCATTTGCAACTACAACTGCACTACCTCAAAGTCTAAATTGTTCCAACAATATGTCAATATCTTTTCTACTTATGCGACAGTCTATTTGTTTTGACACTATATTTGTTAATTCGCATATAGAACATTTCATTGTAACATTGTATTGTAACCTTTGTTTCACACCATTTTCAACGTAAGAATGAATCCAATACTTACAATAAAATGTAGACAAACTATGTTTTTTATAATTTACTTATGCAAGTATCCTACTGAAACGAGGAACCGTCCATCAAATACAAACGTATTGTTGAACTTTATTTAATTCATTGATATACACACTTTGTAACTTCGAATGCTGATTATCAAGTTCGACTGTACCTTTTATCAGACCAGTTGCATGACTTTCCTTATGATGTTCTGTACTTCCAGTATGGTGTTTGTCATGTGAGCTGGTTGTCCTGAAAACAAACAGTTGGTCGATATTTTGTCACTATTTTACTGTGACCTCATGACTAATCTATATCAACTGACTAAATAATACAAACGATCGATATGTAGTATGTCTGCATCATATCAATTATCTGACTTTACACTTAACGGCACTTGCAATGCTATCTTTCAAATAATTTGTATATATCCTTAACTGTTCAAGATGGCATTACCAAATATTTACCACATTAAGTTTAAATGTATTGCTTGCAGGTGCACGAGTCACATTATCAGTTGCATATTCAGAATGGGTAATAAATACTTTCAGCCTTTAATTTGACCAGTCCACTATAAAAGTAAATGCTAAAAACTGAAATCACCAATGCATTCAATGAACGTTCCCAAATTCCTAAGTAGCGGAATGCAGAAGTGGGAAATCTCAGATGTCTTAAATATCCACGCTAAGTGAATAAAAACCAAAGACTTAAAATACAATTATCACATAACATGCGGTCTGGGAGTGTAGGAAAGCAGTGCAAGAAATATAATTCGGAACTCACATATAGTTACTGAAATATTTGAATTAGCTTGACACAACGTAAGCAAATCGATGCCTTTATCGGCACATTGGAAAAAACAAGTATCGTCACGACATCGAACTCATTGCACTGCTACACTCTTAACTGAATGAAAGCTATGTAGCGCGCGTCTTCATTGTGAACAATAATCAGCGTTCTCTAAGGTTATGTGATAAATAAAATCTTACAATCGCGCTAATTACATACGAGTTTCATTAAACTTGTCGCCAAAACAATATGACTTACGTGTCGTGTTATTTTGTCCACTCGTCTAATAAACCTCATATGTAATAAGCACTCAAGCAATATCCTTTATTTAACACATTTAGGTTGTTGATAAAAACTGAAACGTTTTATATTTGCGTTAAACAATCGGAGAGTGACACTTCAAAAGTAAAATACAGTGTTGTTTGCTTAGTATCTCCCATTCTTATTTCAACTCTTTTATCATCTTCGTCATCAAAACCACAATTCTCATCATCTGAAAATAATATCACATAGTTCAATCTCAATGTCGGTTATAAATGTAACTCTAAAGCCAGTATATATCTATTTTATTTAAAACAAAACACCAAAGACTATAATCTTTTCATTTGCTGTAAAAGCATGAACCAACTAATTTAGATAGCATTTGCAACTACAACTGCACTACCTAAAAGTCTTAATTGTTCCAACAATATGACAATATCGTTTCTACTTATAAGCCAGTCTATTTGTTTCGACATTATATTTGTGCATTCGTATACCGAACATGAAATCATACTGTAACTTGTTTCAACCCATCTTCAACGTAAGAATGAATACAATACTTACAATAAAATGTAGACAAACTATGTTTTTTATAATTTACTTATGCAAGTATCGTACTGAAACGAGGAACCGTCCATAAAATACAAACGTATTGTTGAACTTTATTTAATTCATTGATATACACACCTTGTAACTTCGAATGCTGATTATCAAGTTCGTCTGTACCTTTTATCAGACCAGTTGCATGACTTTCCTTATGATGTTCTGTACTTCCAGTATGGTGTTTGTCATGTGAGCTGGTTGTCCTGAAAACAAACAGTTGGTCGATATTTTGTCTCTATTTGACTATTATAAATGACTACTGCACATTTTACTGGTTTAACATGAGAAGGTACGTGTACGACCTTATAAAGCTAATATATATTAGGTTAAGAGAAGTTTTCAGACAGTTGTTCTTGTTTTCTCAAAATATTGATCTTTAACTTACAACCTTCTCATTCTCTGCCGGCGATGCATATGAACTTATCAAATGACTATTGGGATAAAGTGCCTATTTTCAACTTTACTTTACAATGAAAGGCAACGAGTGATGTAATACTAGTACGAGTATATCAAAATGTTCGGGACGGTCTGCTGATTAACAGTGGGGAGCCTTTCATGGGACGATATAGCAGTTTGCGAAAATATCGAAACATGATTTTGTATACATTCTCTGACTATACCCTTCAGAGGACACTTGTACCGGCCCATGACACCAGGAAAATACAAACGCTACACTTTTAACTAAATGAAACCCATGTAGCATGCGTCTTCATCTTAAACAATAATCAGCGTTCTCTCGGGTTATGTGATAAATACGTTCGTGCTAATTACATACGGGTATCCTTAAACATGCAAGTCATACAACATTCAATTTTGTCCACTCGTTTAATAAAACTCGTACATTAGCAAGGTTTTTTTATTAAATACATTTAGGTCTTTGATAAAAACTGAATCCTTCAACATTTGCTTTAAACTAAAACGAAAGCGATACTTCAAAAGTAAAAATCAGTCTATTTCAAATAAACAAACATGGCCAACCTTGAATTAGTCAAATTCAGTTATCAAATAGTGCTTGTTCACCGACATGAGTTGATTGAAATTGACCACTCGGTTGCACGGCAAGGCATGATACAGATCTGTTTTCTGTAGAAACTATACCATCTCAACTGACATGATGTGGTAGACAAACAACATTTTACTTTTTGATAGTATGATGCTTAATGTAAATGATTATTGCTAACAGGGACAATCAAATCTGAATCACAAAACATTTGAGGTTAGGATGAACTACGACAATCACATTTGCAACTTATTGGACTGACTAAGTGCAACGTTCTTACTATCACAGTATATGTTTTTGATTTTCAGTTAAATAGCTGTCTGGCCTCTGTCTGTGATCTGATTTTGTAAACTGTTTTCAGTAGGTGTGTAACACAACACTGTTAGACTGCCTCAAAGCTCTAGACTATATTCGTTCGATATTTGTCGCAAGTAACTGTCATTGATAACGAAAAATACCTTTGTTTTCGTTTAAATCTTAAGTAATGATATAGTTATTGTCGATTCAAAGATGTCTGTCAAAACCGCCAGAATGTTCCATTTCTGAATAGCTAAATGCATCAAGTATAACCACAACGCTATAGGACCATTACAGTTGTAATCATATAAGTGTATTTATGATGGTAAAATTTAATCCTGAGAAACCTGTAATAATCAACCGGGTTGAATGTTTGTTTACGCGGTTGTGACAGAGAACTATGAATCAACTATACCTGTGATATTTGTAAGATACAATGAAAAATAGGGTAACATTAGATCCGCCGACAAGTGAAAAGTATGCGTTAATATCTTAATGTCAATGAACAGTTCATTTCCAAGGCTTAGATATCATTGATCTAAGATAAATACTAACCTTATACCAACACCTTTACATTCTTTCTTCGTCAAATTACAACTTGAGTGTGTTTCAATTTTGTCATTGAGTGAATTTGCCTGGTTACTTTCGACATAGTCGTATCCTTCTACAATGTTATCATCTCTTCCCTTTTCATTTATGTTGTACTTTGAAACAAGCTCTTCTGCAAGTATTAATATATATGTATACCCAAGTAGTCTGAAAGTATCCGGACTGATAAAAATTTAAACATAATCGAAACCCGACTGTGCTTACAATTTTTTTTTACTTCTAACTAAGTTGGTTTTGTTTGCATATGTTTCAAAACAGATACGTATTGGAGGTCTGTTTAAAAAGGGTATATAACTACACTAATCGACTGTTACACACTTTCAAACAAGTTAATGGAACATATTGGTTCGCAAGTGCATTTGGCAGTTGAATAATCATATGTCTTTTAACCTACGTATAAAATAAAATTTTAATGTAAACAAACCGTTTCCATGTGAACTATAATATCCCTTTTCTCTTTGGGTCTTTATTTGCTGAAGACTTTCTACTTTAACTTCGATTCTTGTACCGTCTTCTTTATCAAATTCACAAGTGGTAGCATCTAAAACCAAGATACGCACTTTGTTTTCAAACAATTTTAGATGAGTTATTAGATGAACTTGTCAATGTATGAATGTATCTACTAGCATTACATCAGACCACTGTTGGCCACTGTCTTTTGAGGGTTATGTTAGTACTGTGGAGATTCCTTTCATCTTAAGGGTCCAACCTAGGGAAACTGGTTAGAGGACTAAGCCAATAAAATGCCGAGAGACAATTTTAAACCCGAATAAACAATCACAATTATCACACATAACGATAACTGATACTTCGTTGGTTATTTTCATATTTTTGCGAAGATCATTCTTTTGTTTAAAAGTTCATTATCTAGTCGAAGTGGTTGGAACACTGAGTTATTCAAGCTACCAGAGAGGCATATCGTTTCAATAAACTAGCGTTATATAATCTTCGAATGGTTTTTGAGCTTATGTACAGAGTGTACCCGTTTCGAAAGAAATAAAAATAATACCTGAGTCAAGCCTTTTTACAAGTACTCTACATTCCTGAAAACATATAAAACACGGTTCAAACGAACATGAGTTGTAATTGAAAAAGCGGGAGTGTTAATATTGAATTTATACAGCAGTTTTTTAAAAGGTTTGACCTGACATGAACTATGTTCACCTAAGATATCTTAAGATCAGACAGTTGGGTTTGTTCCAAAACTTAAGGACGATTCTTTTTATTGGTAAATTTATATTTCTATGTTTTGATGGACTAGAACGTAATAAGCTTGTCTATCGATTGATCTAGGGTGCAATACGTATGCCAGAATTAAGCTACACACTTTTGTTCAGGTAGTTGTCCTTGTACTTGTCTTGTTTAAAGAAGAATACTGAAGTAAGATCACATCTCTTATAAGTACAATAAAAGTCAGACGGATTACCGTAAATGAAAGATTCGTGTTCTTTTCTTTTTGAAGTAACTGAAATGGAAATAATTTGTTTACTGGCCACGACATTAATTTCGAAATACAACAATGTTTGCTTATCAATAACAGCATGCATTTTTCGATAGGCTTGCATCAATAAAATATGCGTGCCCTTCTATGTTCTAAATATGGCATTCAAACGTACATATCAGTTTAACACTATATATAATGTATACTTATCTGCATTTGATGCAATAGATCCGTTGTACTCTTTTAACTGAGTGTCCACGGATAAGACAATCAGTAATAACTTAAATACTAGTACATGAAGTTGTTTTATAATTAAGTATATCAACTTAGTACAAAACCCACAAGTACTAAGTCACCAGTGAATACATTTCAGTCCAGTTTTATCAACAATATATCGTTGATGTCGAATGAGAAAACGACCTTATAAGACTGATACAAATTTGAAATCAGCAAAATAAGGCGATTCTTGAGAACCTATTTTCATGAAAATTGGAACTTGTCATGTAGACCAAAATGAAGTTGCTTTTCCGTAAGTAAAGAGTACATTTCAGACAGTTGTTCTGCTTGTTTTCTCAAAATATGGATTTTGTAATTATGTCCTTCTTATTCTATGCCCGCGACATGCATGCACAGTATAAACTTTCGCATAACAACTCTAAATTAATCGAGGGTTACCTGCAAGACTGTAGTACTAGTATGTCTTTCTTTAATGATAAGAAGTTAATTCAGTCTTGCAGGCAACCCTCTTATTAAGAGTCTTATAAAGAGATGCATCTGACAATAAATTTATTGCATTCGGTGTATTGCAAATATAGCATTTTTGTACGTACATAGCATGGGTTCCAAAATTACTATGTCTTTGAACAAGTTCGATATATTACTGATGAATGTTCACCTTTTAAAACAGATACCATCGACAGGAACACAAATGTATTTTGAAAAATCACTGGAAACACAATTCTTTGTTTACAGTGTTTTGCGAAAGAGTGTTTGTTCGCAGCTGCCTAGCAGCGGGACAGATACCCGACCCGTAGAAACGATAGAAGTTGGAAGGTTAAATACTTCGAATGATTATGCCTTTGATTGAATGATTATAATACATGTAAAAAATGTTAGTTCGCATTGAATGATCATTATATGCCATTGACATTTTTGATATTGCAGTGAATAACTTGAAATTACACATACTGACATATGAACATACAATGAAGCCAATTATTTGTTTAGTTTTAGCTTTATTATTCACCGTTCAACCTCTGATACGTAATGTAGCTTATCGTGAAAGACAAAGATATCGAAAAGCACCAACTTATTTATTAACGGTTTTGATATAAGTGATGACTTTTTGGATGCGTAAAACATTCAACATTCTGAGTTTAGCATAAAAGAACGCGGTTGTTTCTTTTTTTACGTCATGTAAACGTTTGACTAAGTAGAGTATTAGCTTACCTTAAATTTGTGTCTCCAGTGCAAATTATCAACGCCATAATCGTAACGTATTTCGTCTCCTTTACATATGTTTTTAGATGCAAACAGAGCAACGTGAGGTATAGCGTCTATGAACAAAACTCTCAAATCTGCATTTTTGTCTTTTCCAATTCCATCGTTCACAAATCTACCATACTGTGTAGAAAACGTTGCATCTATACTGAAAAATGGTAATACCATAAATAAATACGCATTGCATATTCCAAAAAGGGAATACAATTGTTGGAACTGACAGGGCAACCGTATAAATTGTTGTTGTGGTAAGCATGATGGGAGTTGCTAACATTCTTTATATAATTCTTAAACTGGTCTGCATTGTTTACGCAAACAAATCTGAGGAACAAAACAACCAATCCCAGCATAAGTTTGATGGTTTGAAACTACATGTGTAAATGTATACACAAATTGACAAAAACAACTCTGATCATCTTTCTAAAGTTATATAATCCAGAAAGTTCTCCTAACATAATTATGTTTCGAACTTTTTGATTTAAGTTGATGTTCGCACAAGTTTCATGACATACTCTTTTTTGATAATTTGCTCTTGTTTAGAAAAAACAATATTAAAAGGCACATACCACATTTCTCTACGATTGCTTTTAAAGTAAAGCAAGAATGAACCTTTATCGGCAGGGTATGATCTTTCTCGTTTCACTCCTTCCTCTTTCGTAATTAGTTCACCGTGATACTCAATGAGAAATGAACCCACTGGAAACTTTTTTTCTGCAAAAAGCCCTTTACCTGAAAATGAAGCAGACAGTGCTTACTCTAGCAATCATCCAATAAGATTTATAATTTAAACAAGTCAAAACATTCTTACAGAACAAGAGCAAAAACAGACGAAGAGTAATTAGTGCCAGGTCAAATGTTGCAAACTATTCATTTATCATATGACTTTCCTTGTATTCGGGTCAGTATAGCCAGTACGTATAAAGTTATACGTACCACGTGTAGTATAAGCTATTGAGTTTTTCCAATAAATCAATGCGTATTGTGCGTTTTTAGCGTCATATGATAAAAATAATCTATCACTCGTTGTCAATTGATATATTTATATTAAACTCGTTCAGGAAATATTATTAAGCTCGCCAGAGGCTTATATCAATTTACAACTCGTGATAGATCCTCTATATCTTATATTACTTATAGCCAAACAGGACAATCATATTAAACAACCATTCCTGTCAAGAAAGCCATGTACGTGTGTTTTTCAAATATCATATATTTAAGATATTGCTTATCGAAAAACATGAATACTTAATTATTAACACTAAGTACATTTTTTACTGAAAACGCCATAAAATCGAAAAGAAGATTACAAACATCATATGCATGAGTTTTAAAATTTATTCTATTTTTGGTTTCTTTACGCGGGGTTGGTTTTCACATTTTCTCGTATAGCTAGTAACTGATTCAGTATTGAATCTATTTTGAATGTACAATCAAATAGTCAATGAAAAGTACGTTTCTTGAGAGAAGATTAAACGCCGCACCTGCACATTGGGTCGAATACTACTAAATAATTATAACACAAACATACCGATGTTTTCGTCAATTGTTTTTACAACCAGTCCTGTTGGGTCAATTTCTTCCCTCAAGTATTTCACCCACACATTACCGGGAGTTCTGCCTGGAATCTGTGAAACATACACGTGAATTAAGTTATTGTTTTAGTTAAGGATGTTCCAGTTACCTTGTGAGAATGCATGAAACTTCGAATTGTATTAACTAAGAACTAAGAGCAAATATGTGCACCAGTATACGTTGGTTGTCCCAGAATACCGCATAATCACGGTATATCTAGAAGACTTTCCGGTACTGTATGTCGAAATTATTTCTTGACATACTGGTCAAGTTTCATTTAATATTGGCATGTGCTAGCGGTAATGTTGTTCTATAAAAATATACGTTTGCTGAATTTTATTTAAATAACACTAAACTTACTTGAAGTGGTCACACTTATTAAATAAATACACGTATCTAATGAAAAATCAAGACAGGATCAAATTGTTACTTTGGAACTAAATATATGTTGTTGTTTTTTGCTCAGTGGTGTGACTTCCAGGAACTCTTACTGACATATATAACGAGACAAGCTGTCAGCCGAATGGTTATTAATACCACGGACATGTAAAGCACGGAATAATACATTGTGTCTTATTGATAATAAAACCAAGCGTCTTATTAGTTTCATCATATCGAGGTCTTTCGACGTAAGATTGTTGAATACACAGACTGTAGCCATATTGTCTGAATTAAACAATATTTTGTGATTGTCTATCGTGTGACCCCAAACATCCGCACATTATCTTAATATGAAGTTTAATATATGCTTTTGTTAAACCAGATCCCTATGTTTTTGTTAAGAATGTCTGGTCATTGGTGTATTTTTGTGTTAATTCCATGTAAAATTCGTCATTTAGATCATTAATTGACATGTTCACTAATTTTCTGTTATGTGTTCTTTTATTTGTTAAAAAGCATATGAACTTACATCACTGTTTCCGGGCAGGAAGTTCAAATACTTATATATTAGTTAATACACACTGTTGGGGTGTTAAACGATATTTAACTTCTAGGCCGCGCGTTATGTTACAAAGATTGGTATAAAAATATATGGTTAACTTACGTATCTTTGGGGCGTAAATATCGTTCTTCTATTCATCGTTTTGTTCATAATTAGGATTCCTGAATGAAAGTACAGTTTATTTGGTAAATATCATAAATAGCTTTCGACTTAAACCGCATTTTAGAACAAAAGAATAATATATTGAAGAAATAAGTTATTTGAAAGGCGTGACACAATTATGATTTTCAAGGTCAAAATGAGGACAGGTGATATAAATGCAATTACAGTGTTATATAGAGTGTTCCAACACAACATCCATGCAAGTCATATTGATGCTAGAAGAAACCACACTGGCAATACAAATACATTCTATATATCCAAATACGAATGTAAGCACGTAGAAATATTTTATCTACTTGTTAATCAAATGACTATCAATCATTAACCCCATAACATAGCATTGACCTAGTCTAATAAAGCACATGCTTCCATTATATCAGGGCAGATATTTATATCAGTTAATGACCCGTCTATATCAGTTATCGGTCCTGGGCCGAAAACTTATGTAAATATTGGCTCTTGATCTGTCTTTTAAGCAATCTGAGACAGGGCAAAAATAGATTGTCAGCAAAATTAACGGATTTCATTTGTCACAAATTGGTGTCCATATAGATGCAAAAAAAGTTGTTTCAGAGCCCATTATGCTTGAATGTGTCATTTATATACATTTAAAGTAAACATTAAACAATTTACTGACGCATTGTCAGACATTTAATATACCCTGCGTGTCTGTCGAGTACATTATACTGTGTTTGCTAAATCACTACAGAGTAAACATGACGGTTTGGCTTCACAAATATCTTCAAATCTGTTACCAATATTTATCCTAACTTGCGCTTAATGTCTACCTGGTGACCTAATAAATACAACATCTGAATTTAAGCTTCAAACCCGTCAATTATTCATCAAACTCGCTCAAATATCCATGTTATTTATACAAACTTATTGATTGGATGCCATTGTTATTTTGAGACGTGTACTTAAACGGTTGCTATTTTATATGATATAAGCAATTAAACGACGTATCGAAACACCCTAATATATTTCAATTACTAAACAGTATGTACAGGATGATCATTAATATATGGTAACATAAATAACTTCGTCAATTTTTAGGATAATATTTGTTATATGCCATTGATTAACATTACATGTAAGTTTTATTCTTCACATAAATCATTTTCAAATGTTACATATGTTTTTCTCAGCAGATGTTTGAAGCGTTGTCCTTATTTCTGCTAAACCACCAAAATCAGCACCAAATGACGTCGTAAATTATCAATAATTCCTTGCATTTTACACCTTGATGCTATCAATTTTACAGTGTATTGTAGTTTTCAAATCAGTTAAATATACTGGTTTTATAGTATACACTCCATCCTTCAGACAGTCACATAATAAAAAATGCAAAGGAATTATGTTCTGTGGGTATAGGGGGCTAATTTAAATGTGGTCTTCAGCGAAATAATTCTATCGCAAAATTTCCTGGAATTACTGAAAACGTACGCCTTCACAAACGGCGTTATTGACACCAAGCTCAAACAGCTTGCCTTTATGAATCACAACTAATAAAAAATTGGGCATATTAGCTTTGAAATTAGGGTGAAACCAATTCTCTATGATTAAATCTGACAAAGTTATTCAAGTTATTTATGTTACCATATATCAATGATCACCCTGTAAAATACCTTTTAGCGGTTTGCATTATGTGCAAAGTCTTCTCTAGCTATGAACTGTGTTGCTTGCATCGTGCAGTTTAACAACCTATTAATGTATCGCTACTGCTTATGCGCATAGTATTGTTTATGATCGTTGATTAGAAAACCGAACACATTATATGTTCAAAGCTACAATTTTAAGTAAAAACGTAACATTATGAAGCGGAATTTGAACTGTGTAAACGAAACAATATAGAGGCAGAAGTAAACCACTTACCTGAATTGTACACATCGAAACCAGCCAGGATATCTATCTTTGTCCACCCTTTCTAGTTTCAATATTATATCTTGGTTGAAACTAGCCGGTAGATGTCTTCGTATAGCTATACCAAGACCGCTATAAAATCCGGCTTCTTCTGCAATGGCTTTAAATGAAACGAAACATGTGTCAACGTCTAATATTCCGAGATTACGTTCTACCCAAGGAGATATGTGTATCTCAAATATTGGAACGAAAAGAAAGAACTTCTTCTTTTCGTAATAGTATGCTCAATGCGCCTTTTGTCTTTTTTCATCTTTATATAGAATGTTGTTGTCATATGAGACGAGCCACCTGCTAAGATTACGAAAACTTTCCCAGGATATGAACAATTATGTGGGCTAATATGTCGAATTTAGATTAGTTTATTGCTGATAAGTAACCATATTTTTCGCTGGTTTGACTAAAATGCTTGGGTATGCGATATTCTTAAGGAAAGGAAAAGCTCTTTTGATGAACATGTTATGTTATGTCCGTCGCTCTAAAATGATAAGCTATTGTCGAATTTGTGGTCAGTTGTTTCTACCCAGCTTACGATGTACATGGAACCCATATGGGATCTGCAACCGGGCTCCATATGGGCCCTACAATGGGTTTTATATGGGCAAACCCGGATAAAATTACACAAATATAATTTTAGCATATAAAGCAATATAGAAATTGTGTTTTTTCACCAAACACCACTCGATCCTCAGCTTTGCGACGATTGTGAGAGGTCCCGGGTTCAACCCCCTTTTGGATCACTGGTTAATTTCTCTGAGCAAGACCCACATGCTCCAGGCCACCATGGTGTAAAATGGTGCCGGTGAGGGCAGTGTCTGTTCCTGTGCTGCCACACCCACAGTAGAGAAATATTCTCCCCAGGGAGACAGACACGAGTGTAGGTATCACAATGACCAGGGGAGTTAAAATGTCAAACGGTGCTTGAGCGGTCTAACAGCTGAACAGAGCCCTCGAAAATTTGTTACTTTTTGTTCATTGATCTGCACTAGGAAACTGTGTAAATGATTTTTATACTAGTATAAAACATTATAACAGAAAGTGATGAATTTATATACTCATTATCACTGACTAGCCGACGGGTATAACGTATCGGTTTATCGATTACACTCCGCTAGCGGAGCTTGTTTACTTGGGTGATTTCCAAAGAACGTAGAAGACATTTGTTTATATTTCGAATGACCTCCACCTCCCTTCCTCCTTCCACTTTGTCGGCTAGTCAGTCTCTTTATCATCCAGAGTGGCGCTTTTCTCTGCCCATATCATTATGTTGTAACTTAAACTTTTTCTGTCATATACTGTATTTATGTTTTGATTCTGTATTGCCACTTTTCATTTGGTATATGACTTTTCAAACTTGTACTGTGTATAAAAGTTTTCGGCTTTAATCAATAAAGCACAATTTCAATTTCAAACTGCGTCGTTCTTATACAAACATACTAGCTTCCCTAGTCACCATCACCACGACAATTATAAATACAAGTGTGTACCAACCAGATGTAATTTTGATCCAAAATGTGAGGTTTGCCTATCCCAAAACGAACTTGATATCCGACTAACTTGTGTGTCTTGAGATAAACAATGGGCGTCTTGTAATTATGACACACGTTTAAGTAATTTGGCAGTTAGCATACATTGATAAAAAGTAGATAAATTGACTGAAATAATTAAATAATATGTTAGTGATGTGGTGTATCCAGCACGAAGAATTAATTACTCTGATAACATTCTCATCTACGTCACTACGCATTATTTATATCTTTGCCATATTAGTGTTCAACTTCAAGCAAGTGGGCAATCTACGAAGACTTTTCAGTATCGAGTTTCTCAAGCTTCGTCGCAGATCGCTTAATTTTTTGGCAATTGAATGCTCCCAATTAGGTGCAAATTGTAAGTGCAAAGTCTTTGTAATCAAGTTGCACCACACTCTGGGTAACTTGGCACATCTATTTATTATCATAAGTCAATACTACTAGATACATAGATGGTATTACTCTATGATAATGTTTGTAAACAATTATGGCCCTTTTAACTTACTGGGTCGTGGGTTCGAATTCCACCAAAGAACCGGGGAAGGGGTATATACGATTTTAACGAAAACGTTTAAGTGTGTTTTTTTTAAAGAAAATCAATAATTATGTTTTACTGTCAATTGAGACACTTATAAATGGCATAATTATATGAAGTTTTTGTAACGAGTTATACTGTTTTTACCTTCCAGCTTCCCCGCACTGCCGGAAAAATATTTAGGATTTTTTACGAACCAATACCCAGGGAAATATCTAGTTGTCAGGGGCTGGGAAAATACCGGATATTTTACCATCAGCTGTTCCTGCAGGGTGCGGGAATGGCGGGGCATGTATGCAACTGACTAGTGCATAATGTATGTGTAGTATCATAATTCTCTACTTTATACAAATATATTATGTATAATAATAAATTAGCTAGTCTGTATCGGTCCGCATTAGTTCGAGTTGAGAGGTCACAGTAAGCATGATGTATTTTATTTTGGTTCAATATCTTATCTACGACTGATTTTGGTTTCAATGACTACGACTGTAAGGTACAAGTCATTACCCAGCAAACAGTGCAGTTTGTGTCCCATATGGGCTATTACTGGGCGAGGTCATATGGGCTTTCCCATATTGTACCCCTAAAGGTCCAATATGGGCTATTACTGCCATATATGGTACCCATGTAGAACCACAGGTAACTGTATCGCTGAAAACGAAAAAAAATCGAAAAAAATGTTGTTTTTTTAATTTATATTTTTCTATAAAGGTTTATTAGTTCTAGATGAACCAGAATTTCAATCAATCAAAAACAAAATTTGACTATCAATATTTCCATAAACTAATTATATTCATATACAGCACTGTTTAAAGTACTTATATGCCAGATCTTATCAGAATTGATCAAATAGTGAAAAGGTTATACTATAAAATGTAGATACTATTTCACAGTCGATTCATATGGTGCAATCAACACCATTGAATAGAAAAATAACTAAGTTTTAACCATTTTACAGTACCTACTTATTAACCGATTTTCATATTTGGTGTGTAACATCATCTAGAGGCCCTCTACAAACGATGTTCAAATTAAGTCCAGTTTCAGACAGTACGATTTCTAAATGATTTCCATATGCCAGTATTTATTACATAAACGACGGCGCGAGAGTTTTATAATGACATTCAATAATCAAAAGCTTGGTATACTTGGGAAGAAGTGTAATGACTACACTGGAGTATATGTTAACGTTCCAAATTTTTACTGTCAGATGCAGTGTACAGGTATGATGACCGTGTATAGTTGAAGGTTTAATTTATTTGCCATGCCCAACTTGACAATTTAGTTTAACCCTTTGCATGCTGGAAAAAGTATCGGCATATTATAAACATGGAATCCACACAAGTGACTGGTGCCTATTGTAGTATTCTTACCTACTAAATTACAAAGGTACAGCCACTTGTAATCTATATAATTATCATCTAATTTACAACTACATGCATTTTTCATTATAAATAATTATTAAATCCGAATAACACAGATGAAGAAAAACCCGCGACAGTGTGAACTCAGCTTAGCGATTTAATACTTAATCGAATAAAGTATTTGAGCGTAGAAAAGGGAAGTGACTGTGTAGAGTTTGTATCTAGAGGTATTTTGTGACGCTCTATAAACTTGATTGAAGATTCCATCAAGTACGTCTAGTAAGGAACTTATTCGGGTTTCTCGCAGGAATATATCAACAATAGCTCTAATCCATTCTAAGCCTTTTTCCTTGGATACTATTTTTTCTATGCTTTTTTATGAAACTATCCTGCGTTTAAATGCTGAATAGCGAACAACTTTTATATTGCGCATGAAAGATGAACGCGGTTACTGGGCTTTTGGGAATATTGAATTGGTAATCGATTCTGGTAGGCTGAGAAATTTGTATTAAAACTAAGGCATTAGAGCTCCACCCAGGCCAAAAACGATATTACATTACTCACGTGCACAATTGTAATAACTATGCAAATGAGGCGGCTGAGTACTTTATCCATGTACTAGTATTCATATGCGCTGTCAAAAGTTACATAGATAGACAGGATGTGTATAATTTTTCCCTGACCATAGATACCCGTAGCCAGCCAATCAGCATGGAGAAAAAGTGTTGGAACAATCACATATCCAGCACTTTGTCATGGTATAAAAAACCCTACATTTCTGTATACCACAGTAGGCCAAGCAAAATAATTTTACTAAGCCAATAATGTATGCATAATGATAGAAAATCGTTGATGTAAGATCCATATTATATTTCAGTACTTAAAAAATAATTAGCTGGTCATATTGAAAAACAGTACACGCTCTCTTGAGCGGAAGCATCTATTTTGATGGGGGTTAACTAATGTCTTGAAAACATATGTGTATCTGCTGACGGCACTGTTAGTAGAGCGTGGAGGCTGCGGTCACAAAAAGATCACCCCTCAATTCTGTTATAAGACCACAATTTTCGTCAATTTGCTTATGATTAAACCTGCAATTAAAGCCAACACAGGCTTAGTTAGTGCGCTCATATAATATATTTTTATAGATACCAGATACAACCTTAAAATTATTTTCAAAAATAAAAATATGTAGACAAAGGGGGTTTCACTTTGAGGTTTGACTGTAATTAGATTTTTCACTTATGTATACACTGAAAAATTGAATTACCGGTACACTAAACATACATGTAGTTATACAAATACTTAGGTTTATCATAGCGTATACTGGTTGATTTATAGAAAAATGTGTCCGATGAACAAACAATTTTTTATCTATGGTCTATGTCAGATAAACATTTCTTTTGACTCCATGGCCATAATTTGAACAATCTTGGTAGAGGATCACTAGATGATGCTACATAATAAAGCCCTTGACTTTGTGGTTTCAGACCGGAAGATTGTGCATTTTAAAAAAAAACTTCATATGCCCCATGACCCAATTAATCAACATACCGGAACCATTTGAACAACTTTGGTAGAGGACTGCCCAAAGGACATTCCTGCAAAGTTATAGCAAATATGACAATGTGGTTTAGAAGAATATGACATTTAAAGAAATTGTTGACCGATGACGGAAGGACGGGACAGAGAGTGCTGAGATATCATACCTACGGCTATTTTTGTTTTTCTTTCCTGAAGCTGGAAGTATAACAGAGCAAGCTAGCATAACTGGTAAACAATTTCGAACTTTGGTTCGGTCGTAGGAAAAAAGCAACAAATTTTCTTTATTTACAGAACACACGAAATTATAACTTAAATATTGGAGTTTTAGTGGCTTTTAGATAGATGAATGAATGGCCTATTGTAAGCAACCTATAGTTCCTTTTTTTCCAGAACGTTGAGAATATACACTGATACTTCACGCTAATCATTATCACGGCGGAAACTGTAATTACTATAAACAGATATTACAAGATAGCAGGGGAAATTCTGATAAAGTTATGACCTTTAGTAATGTATTACCGAACCGGTTGATATCTGTTTCATTTAATACGGTAAAACAAGTCATGCAGTATCAGTTAACATTACATCAAAGCGCTGAAGACCTGGCCTGAGCTTTGTATGCTTGGGAAGAAGTTAAGTGACTAAACAGGACTAAATGTGAACGGGTCATTCTTGACCGACCGACTGACACACTGCTTGCCTGTCTTCCTGTCTGCCTTCCTGTCTGCCTTCCTGTCTGACTGTCTGACTGACTGACTGACTCACTCACTCACTCACTCACTCACTCACTCACTCACTCACTCACTCACTCACTCACTCATCGACTGATAGACCGACTGGTACACTGTCTGACACACTGACTGACTGAAACACTGACTGAAATACTGATTGACACAATGATTGACACACTGTCTGTCTGTCTGTCTGTCTGTCTGTCTGTCTGTCTGTCTGTCTGTCTGTCTGTCTGTCTGTCTGTCTGTCTGTCTGTCTGTCTGTCTGTCTGTCTGTCTGTCTGTCTGTCTGTCTGTCTGTCTGTCTGTCTGTCTGTCTGTCTGTCTGTCTGTCTGTCTGTCTGTCTGTCTCTCTGTCACCTGACTGACAAACCGTATGATACACTGACCGAGACACTGACTGACACCATGACTGACATCGACTGACACACTGACTGACACACTTACTGACTCAACACTGAAACAATGACTGACAAATCAACTGTCACACTGACTGACTGACTGACTGACTGACTGACTGACTGACTGGCTGGCTGGCTGGCTGGCTGGCTGGCTGGCTGGCTGGCTGGCTGGCTGGCTGGCTGGCTGGCTGGCTGGCTGGCTGGCTGGCTGGCTGGCTGGCTGGCTGACAATCCGACTGAAACACCGACCGACAAACCGACTGACTGACCAACTGACAGACACACTGACTGAAACACTGACTAGAACACCGTCTGACACATTGACCGACACACAGACTGTCACATCAACTGACTAACACATTGTCTGACACAATGCCTGACGAACCGACTGACACACAGACTGACTGACACACTGACTGCCATACTGTCTGAAACACTGACTGACACACTGACTGGCGCTCATTGACACAATAACTGACACACTGACTGACACAATGACTGACACACTGACTGACAAACTGACTAACTGACTGACTGAATCACTTACTCACAGATTCAATGCATCAATGACTGACTTAATGAATGTATCAGTGAATGACTTACTGTCTAGCTCTACGACTAACCGCGTGACTCACTGACCCAATGACACTCTGATTGCCACATGGACTGACACACCGTCTGATACACTGACCGAGACACTGACTGACACCATGACTGACATCGACTGACACACTGACTGACACACTAACTGACTAAACACTAAAACAATGACTGACAAATCAACTGACACATTGACTGACACACCGACTGACACACTGACTGACATACTTTCTGACACACTTACTTACACACTGACTGACACACTGACTGACTGACTGAAACGCTGACTGACTGACTGAAACACTGACTGAAACACTGACTGAAACACTGACTGACATACTAACTTACACACTGACTGACATACTGACTGACACACTGACTGACATACTGACTGACACACTGACTAACATACTGACTGACACACTGACTGACATACTGACTGACACACAAACTTACACACTGACAGACAAACAGACTGACACAATGACTGACACACTGACTGATATACTGACTGACGTACTGTCTGACACACGGTCTGACACACTGACTTACATATTGACTGACACACTGACTGACTGACACACTAAATGACATACTGACTTACACACTGACTTACACACTGACTGACATACTGACTGACATACTGACTAACACACTGACTGACAGACTGCCAGACACACAGAATGACACAATGACTGCCACACTGACTGACACACTGACTGACACACTGACTAACACACTGACTGACATACTGAAACACTGTCATACTGTCTGACATATTGACTGACACACTGTCAGACACACAGACTGACACACTGACTGAAACATTGACATACTGTCTGACAAACGGACTGACACACTGACAGACACAGAGACTGACACACTGACTAACACACTGAATCACTGACACACTGAAGCACAGACTGAAACATTGACTGACACACTGACTGACATATTGAAACACTGACATACTGTCTGACATACTGACTGACACACTGACAGACATACTGTCTGACACACTTACTTACACACTGACTGACATACTGACATACTGTCTGACACACTAACAGGTACACTGACTGACACACTGACTGACATACTGAACCACTGACATACTGTCTGACACAGTGTCTGACACACTGACTGACACACTGACAGACACACAGACAGACACACTGACTAACATACTGACTGGCACACTGACTGGCACACTGACTGACATACTGTCTGACACACTGCCTGACACACTAACAGGCACACTGACTGACGTACTGACTAACATACTGAACCACTGACATACTGTTGACTGACACACGGACAGACTCACAGACAGACACACTGACTAACACACTAACTAACACACTAATAGACACATAGACGGACACAATGACTGACACACTAACTGACACACTGACTAGCGCATAGACAGAAACACTGACTGACACACTGACTGACAAACTGACTGACACACTGACTGACACACTGTCTGACACACTGACTTTAACACTGACACACTGTATGACACACTGACTTAAACACTGACACACTGTCTGACACACTGACTTACACACTGACTTACACACTGACTCACACACTGACTTACACACTGACTGACACACTGACTGCAACAATGACTGAAACACTGACTGACACACTGACATACACACTTTCTCACTAAACACTGAAACAATGATTGACAAATCAACTGACACACTGACTTATTGACTGCCTTACACACTGACTGACACACTGACTGACACACTGACTGACTGACTGACTGACAGACACACAGAATGACACAATGACTGATACACTGATTGACAGACTGACTGACTGGCTGGTTGACTGATTGATTGATCAATTGACTAGCTAACTGACTGACTGATTGATTGGCTGCCTGATTGACTGGCTGACTGAATGACTGACTGACTTATTGATTTGCTGACTTATTGATTTGCTCACTGATTGATTTGCTCACTGGCGCAATGACTTACTCAATGCCTGGCTTTTTGAATGACTTCATGACTGACTGACACACTGGCTGACTGACTAACTGAATGACTGGCATATTGACAGACACGATGAGTGAGCGTCTCAACTGACTGACTGACGACTAACTGACTGACTGACTGACTGACTGACTGACTGACTGACTGACTGACTGACTGACTGACTGACTGACTGACTGACTGACTGACTGACTGACTGACTGACTGACTGACTGACTGACTGACTGACTGACTGACTGACTGACTGACACACTGACTTACATATTGACTGACACACTGTCTGACTGACACACTAAATGACATACTGACTTACACACTGACTTACACACTGACTGACATACTGACTGACATACTGACTAACACACTGACTGACAGACTGCCAGACACACTGACTGACACAATGACTGCCACACTGACTGACACACTGACTGACACACTGACTAACACACTGACTGACATACTGAAACACTGTCATACTGTCTGACATATTGACTGACACACTGTCAGACACACAGACTGACACACTGACTGAAACATTGACATACTGTCTGACAAACGGACTGACACACTGACAGACACAGAGACTGACACACTGACTAACACACTGAATCACTGACACACTGAAGCACTGACTGAAACATTGACTGACACACTGACTGACATATTGAAACACTGACATACTGTCTGACACACTGACTGACACACTGACAGACATACTGTCTGACACACTAACTTACACACTGACTGACATACTGACATACTCTCTGACACACTAACAGGTACACTGACCGACACACTGACTGACATACTGAACCACTGACATACTGTGTGACACAGTGTCGGACACACTGACTGACACACTGACAGACACACAGACAGACACACTGACTAACATACTGACTGGCACACTGACTGGCACACTGACTGACATACTGTCTGACACACTGCCTGACACACTAACAGGCACACTGACTGACGTACTGACTAACATACTGAACCACTGACATACTGTCAGACACACTGTCTGACACACTGACTGACACACGGACAGACTCACAGACAGACACACTGACTAACACACTAACTAACACACTAATAGACACATAGACGGACACACTGACTGACACACTGACTGACACACTGACTAGCGCATAGACAGAAACACTGACTGACACACTGACTGACAAACTGACTGACACACTGACTGACACACTGTCTGACACACTGACTTTAACACTGACACACTGTCTGACACACTGACTTAAACACTGACACACTGTCTGACACACTGACTTACACACTGACTTACACACTGACTTACACACTGACTTACACACTGACTGACACACTGACTGAAACAATGACTGAAACACTGTCTGACACACTGACATACACACAGACTGAAAAACTGACTGACACACTGACTGACACACTGACTAACACACTTTCTCACTAAACACTGAAACAATGATTGACAAATCAACTTACACACTGACTTATTGACTGCCTTACACACTGACTGACACACTGACTGACACACTGACTGACTGACAGACACACAGAATGACACAATGACTGATACACTGATTGACAGACTGACTGACTGGCTGGTTGACTGATTGATTGATCAATTGACTAGCTAATTGACTGACTGATTGATTGGCTGCCTGATTGACTGGCTGACTGAATGACTGACTGACTTATTGATTTGCTGACTTATTGATTTGCTCACTGATTGATTTGCTCACTGACGCAATGACTTACTCAATGCCTGGCTTTTTGAATGACTTCATGACTGACTGACACCCTGGCTGACTGACTAACTGAATGACTGGCATATTGACAGACACGATGAGTGAGCGTCTCAACTGACTGACTGACTGACTGACTGACTGACTGACTGACTGACTGACTGACTGACTGACTGACTGACTGACTGACTGACTGACTGACTGACTGACTGACTGACTGACTGACTGACTGACTGACTGACTGACTGACTGACTGACTGACTGACTGACTGACTGACTGACTGACTGACTGACTGACTGACTGACTGACTGACTGACTGACTGACTGACTGACTGACTGACTGACTGACTGACTGACTGACTGACTGACTGACTGACTGACTGACTGACTGACTGACTGACTGACTGACTGACTGACTGACTGACGCAATATCTGACAGACGCAATATCTGACTGACCGACTGACCTACTGACTTACCGACGACCGACTCAATGTCTGACTCACTAACTTGCTGACTCAATGACTGACTTAATGAACGACTCAATGACTGACTATTTCAATGTGTGACTGTTTCAATGTGTGACTAACTAAATAACAAACTGACCAACCGATTGGTCGACCGACAATTGATAGTCTCTGTTCGAATATTTTGCATTACTCACATTCCAAAGTTCTTCTACTACATGAAATTATTCGACCAATTGTTTGTGGAATTATTATTTCAAACCATTGTGTATACGTAATACACGGGAAAAATGAGTAAACATTATGTGAACATCCGTTAATTGGCTGGAATTTCATTCTAATCTACTGTTATCAGTATTATAAATTACTTCTTCACGGTTGGTCTATACAGCAAGACTATAGGACTCAAAAGACTATACTTATAATAATGATATAATCTTAATTTTGGGAAGGTAACATTCTAAGACATATACATATCGCTGGCTTAGAATAAGAAGGTCGTAACTACAAAATCAATATTTTGAGTAATCAAGAAAAACTGTCTGACAATCACTCTTTACTTTTGGTGAAACGAGCATTTTTAACTTAAAAATGTCCATGTAGCCTGCAGTTATAATAACAATAATAATAATAATAAATTCTTTATTTTGTGAAACTGACAAGTTCAGACATAAACATATACATAGACGAATAAATAGATATCTTATTTACAACAAGGCCTTCAATACTTAAAACTTTTAATAATGTAAAGAAAAGAAAAAGTAACATAGCAAGCAATGATTAACAACATATTGAGAGAGAAAAGTACACAAATACACGCATAAAGCATCAATTATTATGTGAAACTGTAATACATTTATAAAGGTTAGACACACATAAATAACTATAGTAATTACGACATATTTCATTCATTCATTCATTCATTCAATCAATCAATCAATCAATCAATCAATCAATCAATCAATCAATCATTAATTCATTAATTCATTAATTCATTCATTCAATCAATCAATCAATCAATCATTAATTCATTAATTCATTCATTCATTCAATCAATCAATCAATCAACCAACCAACCAATCAATCATTCAATTATTCATTCATACAACATCCATCAATCTAAGCAACAAAGCAATCAATCAATTGATTTATCCAATCAAAAATAAAATTTATTACGGTTTAAATTATATTTGCTTAACAGATCGTGACATTTATATTGAACGTAAATCATTATATCACATGACTTTCCTTGTATCCAGGTAAGTATAGCCAATACGTATAAAATTATACGTACCACGTGTAGTATAAGGTATTGAGTTTTTCCAATAAATCAATGCGTTTTTAGTGTCATATGATATAAAGAATCTATCATTCGTTGTCAATTGATATATTTATATTAAGCTCGTTCAGGAAATACATGTATTATAAAGCTTGCCAGAGGCTCGCTTAATAAAATTTCCAAAACTCGTTTAATATAAATTTATATCAATTGACAACGAATGAAAGATCCTAATATTTATACTTCTAATTGAACACATGTAGTTTTTTTTCGAATATCATCTGGTATAATTGTTTCAAATATTTGTGGAGAAATAAGAACATGTGTCTTTCATGTAATTTCTGTGAGGTCTTTTATTTAAAACAAGATCATTATGAGATACTGAACGTGAATTATACGAGTCATTTTGTGCAAAAGTTAAGGTTTCTAGTTTATATTGTCAAATATTTTATAAGAAAGAACTGCCGCATGATACCTGCACCTATCTGAAAAGGAGTGCCATTTCAGTTCTTAAAGTAACACTTATGAGTTTGGCCATTCTTCTTTGGAGAACATTTATTTTCTTGATGTAGCTTTTATTATCTTTACCCCAAATTATACAACAGTAATCAAATATTGGAAGAACATATGAGTTATAATATAATGTCTTCATTTCATCAGTTAGGAAATATATAATATTCTTCAATAGTGCAATTTTGTCACATTTTCCAAAAAAGCTACACTTATCTTTAACTTTAATGTGTCAATGTTTCTTCAATTTGTGTTTTGAACCAATAATATGCATTTAGACTTAGAAGTATGTAAAGACATGTTATTTAGTACAAACAAATCTTCTCAACAAATTAAATATTCTTGCAACTTGTTTTGTGTAGGTGTCAACTAAAAAACCCTACTCATACAGTGTCGAGTCATTTGCATATAGATCTAAATTTAAGTCATTAGTAGCGAATGTAAAGCCATTGGCATAGATTAAAAATAGTAGAGGACCTAATATTGATCCCTGGGGAACACCAGATGTGATTCCAAGCATTGTTAACTGATTGCTCTCTACCTTTATAGTTTGTTTTCTGTTGGATAGATATGATTTTGAAGAAGATAACTGCTTTGTTTGAAAAATGATACAACTTGAGTTTATGAACTAGAATTCCATTATCAACTAAATCAAATGCTTTTCTTAGATCCAAGAACACTGTACCTATTATTTTCGCTTCACCAACGTCTCTCAGCCATGCTTCAATTAGCCTAGTCAATGCTGTAGTACATGAATGTTTTTCCCTGAATCCTGATTGAGTCTTATGAATGACATCGGTTCTTTCAACGAATGCTTGTAATTGTAAAGCTATGAGTTTCTAGAAAATTTTAGATATTGTGGGTAATATTGATATTGATCTATAATTATTTGGGTCTTCAATATTTCCTGATTTAAAGATTGGTATAAATCTTGCTACTCTAAGTTCGTCTGGGAATATACCTAAGGAAACACTGCTTATTAATGTTAAGGCTGACTATTATTTTTGTGATGTTGTAATTTCATTTTGAATGTTCCTATTAAAGATTCAAAATTATTCGTTGTCTTTTCTACAATTTTTGAAATGCATGTAAAATGCCTGTTTAATTCTAAGATGATATTGGATCGTCCCTCGGTTATTGAATTATTGGAAATTAGTCTAAATTTGATATATCTTTTAAGTGTCTCCATATATATCTCGTAGAATTTATTATTATTGACAGCATTGTTGATGAAGTTCTGTTTACTTGTTTTTATCATTGACGTGACTTTATTTCGTAGAATGTCATAGCGATTCATATCACCGCGTCTTTTACAGTTATCTCTTTCTTGAATAAAAGTTCGAATTTCTTCAGTAAACCACCCTGGCTTATGCTCACGTTTGATTCTTTTCTCTTTAAATGGAGCATGTTTTAACAAAAAAGAATGAGAAAATCCGACAGGAAAGGTAGCACTTAACCTAACCAGCCGGTATTCGCCTTCTTTTTGTGTTGAATATCGAACCCGCTGGCAGAAAATTCGAACCCAGTTCGGTATTCTACCTCTTTTAAAGTTGAATAACGAACTTGGTGCTAGCAGCAGATTGGACACCAGTTCGACATTGGCCAAAGGGTGTCGAATAACGAACTTTGTGCTGGTTCGGTATTGGCTATCAGTTAGAAATTGAATATCGAACTACTAACTTGTAACCCGCTGCCAACTTCACGGAGCTAAGAAGTTATAGAAGAGCGGTTATTGCATGAGACCGAATGAAACGCAGCCAAGACTCAATCTTAACAAAACAGAATTCTAAACATCATAAAATTGTGATAATGCTACACGAGGTATTTGGATCGATTTCTGTTTCTACACAGTCTACTCCCGATATAGCAAAATCGGTTTTCATTTTCATTCGGTTTTCATTTAATTTCTCCAATACCTATAATTGATTACTTAATGACCTTCATGCTTTTGTGTGCACTAAGATCATGAAGATCATATATCAATAAAAATTGGCGGAGCTTTGTCGCGGTGCTTGTTCGGGAAGTATTCGGTGATTGATATACGAATGGTTGCGGTATACACGTACATGCCGAAGCCTATCTGAACTTTTCTGAAGTAGCCGAATGTTTCCCGACTGAATTTCGACAGTTCAGGAGTTAGTCCCGAAAGTTACCTGATTGTGCGGGCGGAAAGGACGCGGTAACGTTGCGGAGTATGCAGAGTATGCGGAAGGGTTAACGAATCGATGCCGATAGATTGCCGAAAGGTTACCGATGTATATAGACTATGCCGAACTACTATCTAAACTTGTCGGCAAACTGACGGCATCGCTTCCGCTGTCATTCGGGATATACGGCGACGACTCGGCATCCCTTCGGCGATCAACTGGTGCCTGCGGCAACTGTTCGACATGTGTTCTTTACATCATCGGCATAGTTTCCGTGTGTAGAACGAACTCATCCCTTCGGTGCTATCGGGGAGCTTTCGCCATCGATTCGGTTTTGCTTTGGGAACCGTTCGGAATAGCTAATTGATTACGAAGTCTTGCAGAAGGCGTCACGATGATGCGGAGTGAATGCCGATTGGTTCCCGAATACCACAAACTGTTGCCGATGGTTTCCCGATTACACCAAAGCTCATCCGAAGCACTACCGAACAAGACCTTCGGCGTACAAGTTTAACAGTTTTAAAATTTCGATGCCTAAGCTTGTTCGTTCCCGAAGGCTTCATGAAGAGTTGCAGAATGGCGGAAAAGGGTTCCAGAACACACCCGAAGACATGCCGAGCCATCCCGATCTTTCCAGATCAGGTGAATTTCAGCTTCGGGAACCCTTTGGGGTCCAAGTGGACGGCAAGTCTAAAGATTGAGGAAGTACGATGGGCACCTGACAAAGACTGTTGCAATGGGAGCCTTCAGAATAGGTTAGCTAATGCATACCAGGAATACTAGCATTAAAATTATCCTTTAATAAAGCCTTTAAAGAAAACACAGAAATATAATCACGGAAAGCTCCGCGATGTTAGCAGCGGGTTCTAAGGTCATTGTTCGATATTCAGTTTCTAACTAAACGCCAGTACCAAACTAAGAGTGAGTTCGTCATCCGACACCCTTTCGCCAATATCGAACAACTGTCCAATCTGCTGCTAGCAGAAAGTTAGTTATTCAACTTGATAAGAGATCGAATACCGAACTCGGTTTGAATCTGCTGCCAACTCGAATACCGAAATAATTTCGAATATGCTCGGGTTCATTATTCAACTTGATAATACATGTAAGACGAATACCAACCTAGGTTCGAATCTTCTGCCAGCAGCGGGTTCGATATTCAAAAAGAAGTTGAATACCGAACTAGGTTCTAATCTGCTATCAGCAGCGGGTTCGATATTCAACTCGATAAAAAGTCGAATAGCGAACTAATTTCGAATCTGCTGCCAGCAGTGGGATCGTTTTTCAACATGTTTAAAAGTCGAATACCGAACTACGTTCGAATATTCTGTTAGCAGCAGGTTGGTCAACTTAATACCGCAATAAGACGAATACCGTACTAGTTTCGAATCTGCTGCCAGCTGCGGGATCGATATTCAACTCGACCAGAACTGCCATCAGGGGGTTGATATTCAAATAGCTAAGAAGTCGAAGACCGAACTAATTTTGAATCTACTGTCAACAACGGTTTGGTTATTCAACTTGTTCATCAGGCAACTACCGAACTAGGTTCGAATCCGCTGCCAGCAGCGGTGTCGATATTTAACTTGATAAGTCGAATACCGAGGTAATTTCGAATCTTCTGCCAGCGGCGGGATCGTTATTCAACTTGGTAATAAGAAGAATACCGAACTAGGTCCGAATCTTCTGCCAGCAGAACCCAGTGACAGTGTTATTTTTTGTAGCTTTTTAAACAAGAGCTGTCACAGATGTGGGGTGTTTATCCCAGTTATTAGTATGAAAAATACATTAAGGAGGATAACATAATGCAATACAGATTAATGGTTCTTGTACATTGCAATATATTCACCTAAGATGTTTCAATTTGATATGTCCAAGAATTGTGAGGCATAACAAAACGCAATTACGTAAGTAATAGGCAATGTTATGGGACTCTTTTGATTTACACATTCTTATATAGTATTTGTTTTTAAAATGCTCCAGTGCTTTAGTATATTAATGTAGAATTGTCTTGTGGACCTCTACCAAGATAGTTCAAATTATACTTGCAAGGTTGTATCTTGCTACATATGTTGTATAGAAAAATACAACATTGTTGCACTAAAGGGGTGTGATGTGGAAAATTCCCACAGTGCATTGTATGGAATTTATATCTCTAATGCTCTTTGTGGTTTTGTAATTCTATATCGATTTATGAGTTTTCACAGATATATCAGCTGTTTAAGGAGTGGTCCTCCTTGTGAACATGTGCAGATTTTCATGCTTTCCTGCTAAAAAGATTAACTTTCATAAATTTAGTTCCAATGACGAGATACGAGAGTCATTTAAAAAGCTATGATAATACGCCGTCATTTTGCCATCAACTATTTATATATTCCTCAAGTGTATTCCACTTGGTCAACTAGCCCACACCTGTATACGTTCCACTAATTTGCATAAAGTTCAGCCATGTATACCTGGGGGTTAACTTAAAAATGTCCATGTAGCCTGCAGTTATAATAATAGTAATAATAATAATAATAATAAAATCTTTATTTTGTGAAGGTGACAAGTTAAGACATATATATATATACATAGACGAATAAATACATATCTTATTTTCAACAAGGCATTCAAGACTTAAATTTAAAAGAATGTAAAGAAAAGAAAAAAGTAGCATAGCAAACAATGATTAACAACATAATTATTGAGAGAGAGAAATAAAATACACAAATACATGGCATTGCATAAATCATCAATTATTACCTGAAACTGTTATACATTTATAAAGGTTAGACATACACTCATCAATAATAATAGTAATTACGACAAAATTAATTCATTCATTAAATCATTCAAACACGTTCGTTCGTTCGTTCGTTCGTTCGTTCGTCATTCAACATCCACCAATCTAAGCAGCCAAGCAATCAATCAATTTATCAATTGGTTAATCCAATCAAACATAAAAATATACGGTTAAAATTGTATTTGCTTAACAGATCGTGACATTTATATTGCACGTTAATCATTTTATAGACGCTTTTGTAGAATATAATACTTATACTTCTCTTTAAAAACATGTAGAGTTTTTTCGAATAACATCTGGTATATTGTTCCAAATAGTCCAGTCATTGAAGCTAAAAAATATGGTCAACCTCAAACAAATTGCAGTACATAGTTTCTTTGCATTTTCATCATCTACAGACTATTATCAACTACAGACAAAACGTCAAATATGCAAGTTCAATGGGGAAAAAAAAATCGACATGTTTAAGGTCACTTCTGGTTGCAATTTCAGCATTTTCCTTATTTCATACTATATAGGGAATTTTAAGTTCTAATACTTCCCGTGTAAGTCGTTAAATATTCACTAATTGCACATTTAAGCTTATATTTTCTGAAAGATACAAGCTTCTTCTATCAAATACAAATAATTATTTAATCATCAGACAATTTACTTTTCATATATATGCTAGTCTACGTGTTGGTATACTTCCCATTCAAATGTCGACACAATGACTCAAAATAGCACTTGGAAGGTGAAACAAAAGTTTTATTCATTTCTTTAATATTAATCAAATTTGTTAAAAATTGACACACATCATGTGTTGTATACATGTGTGTCTAATGCAAAAAGGATAGATGTGTTTGGACAGTATACAATAATGATAATATACATGAATCTATCGATTCGGGAAAAATAGTGATTGTTCTCATTGTCTGTTTGTCCACAATTGCATTAGTATCCAAAATTTTGACTTTATGATTATGAAACTTGGTCAGAGTGATCATCTGAACAAAATTTAGGTCAAGGTAGGAAATGGACGATCAAGGGTAAAAAACTAGGTCACTGGGTCAAATTGTAGCAAAACCTTGTGTAGTCGCTAGAGGTCATAATGTTGACCTAATATTTATAAAACTTTGTCACAATAATAATATCAACAAAAGGTCAAAGTTATAAATTTGGTTATCCGGGGTCAAAAATAAGATCCCCAATTCAAATCAAAGGAAAACGTTGTGAAGGTACAAAAGTCACAATTTTGGTCTAATATTTATGCAACTTGGTCACAATGCTCATCTCAAAACATCTAAGACAAGTGCGTTATTAGTTATTTGGGTCACAATTAGGTCATATATTCCAATATTTGTAGAGGTACACATGGATGGAACGAAAACATGAAACACCATTAACACTGTGCTTACTAATGTAATAATTACACATGACGATTATTATCTCTTCGACCAAGACCTGCTTCGTAACAACCACAAGGACACGGCCTCTTAGACTTCCCCGATTAGTAAAGACCTGTTAGTCTGAAAAACATAAAAATGCCAAGACCAATCTCAAACTCAACCATAAAATTTTCCCAGACTTTTTTGTGCATCAAAGAAACTCTTCACTATTTGTAATGCATCTCGAACTTCCTGCATTAACTAGTCATTGGGAATTACAAGCCATACAGAAGTCCCTACCTGGTATTCCGGTTGTCAATTTTTCTGTTGCCATGGCAAACACAATTTTTGTCCAACAAAAGTAATTAGGAGTACAAGCAATACAGAAGCGACCTACTTGGTTGTTGCCATGGTAACCACAATTTCTGTTCGTATCGAAAAAAGTAATAAGGAATTCCAAGCAATACAAAAGTGCGCTACCAGGTTTCAGGTGTTCAATGTTGTCATGGCAATCAGATGTTTTGTCCGTATCGATCATTAGACGTGCATAGTCTTCTTATTGATCCATATCAACATTCTAAGTTTCATAAATTAGCTTGAAAACTGAGTAATTGCAAGATCCATATTTCTTGACACATTAACTAACAGACAGACATATGGACATGTGGACTGACAAATCTATAGTCATCTTCGGTTGAAAACTGGTAGGGGGTAGGGGACATAAAAGAGGGCCATTGGCCCTGAAACGCTTACCTGAATCAGTGATTTTTTCATGATATGACCAAAATATTTGACCTGAAGGTTGTACTCGCGCTTTTTATCTAATGGTCGAATTTTCTTTGAAACGCCTTAAAATGACAGATGATATATCAGCTGAAAGCTATGATTATTTCCTGCAAGTACACGTGTTTAAATACGTGGAATTGACTGACGTCATTTAATGAGGTATCAAAGGGCGATATTTCGCTTCCGAGAAATTTCGACAGATTTTAAAGTTAAAAGCGATTTTAAAATATGGCCCGAAAAACTTCTGCTAAGTTTTTAAATACTGTGCGTCAAGAATTCTGCAAATGAATAAAAATTCATTATTTTTAATTGTTAACTTGAAAGAACTGTTTACTAACACTGCAATTGGCGTTCTCATAGGCTGCCGGCCACAGTTTTCAACAAAATCCAAGTCCTGAAACTGACCACAATGCTTCAAATACCCACAAATCGGTTTTAACAGCAAACCTGAAAAGAAAACATGTCATGGTTACATAGATAACAAGTCCAGATTACAATATGCAACATCATTTTATATACAGCCTACTGTAATTCACTCTTTTTTGTTCACAACAATCAGCCGAACCATGAATTTTACTGCCCGGCCGAGGCCAAACAAGCCATGTTCGACCCCCATTTATGCGCTAACGGTCAATGATGGAAGTCTAACAGCTGCTGATATTTACAGATCAAGACTAGAAATCTTCAAGAATGGCACCAGAAACCCTTGCCATCCCTGCCGTTTTTTCACAAAATAGCTTTGAAAATGTACCATTCAATTTCGCTCAAAAAGCAGTTCTTTCAGTCAGTAGACGCTTGGTTTCAAGATCCAAGCTTCTAGGAGATCAAAAATGTAAACACATCCAATTCGCATGCACCATTAAGTAATATTATGGTCACTGCCAGGGATGAAAACCCAAAACCAGCAGTGAAATATTCTATAAATATGCAACAGCCCAATATTTAGCCAAAATGTACTCTATTATTATTTTTCTACATGGCCAATTCGCATATGAGGCTTGGAAACTGTGGTCTGGCTCCATAGTGTTCATGGTGAACGTCTGTCACGCTTGAATGATCACATCCACAAAATTAATAGTTTTAAAACGTCTATTCAAGCGCGTGAAATTCGGGCTTTTTTATTTTCGACTAAATGGTCAGTTCCAATTTACTTGCAACATGTCTGTGATAGGAAATACACAAAGTTACTCAAATTAGTTAGATTAATTTGATGACAAACATTGAGCAATGAGAACATACTCGTGTATACAAGAGTATAGAGGCTTGCATTTAACTAGAATTACATTGTATCGATAAAATTGACAGCTTGCCTTTGGTTAAGATTATATTTTACTTTTGTCAGGGAATCGTTGTGTTTGAACATTAAGTACATACGTTGTGAACTTCTTACAAGAAACAGAGTTTTTTGAAGACTGTGTAGATTAATATTATCCCGCGTATTAGGATTAATGGCGCACATAGCCGGTATTGAAAATCCCGCACTTTTGCCTATGGATGACGCTTGCAGGATCCTCGAATAATAACGAAATATCACTAAATTGAGTAAATATTACTTCAGCCGCTCACTCGGTGAATTACCAGACGATCATATACCGTAAAATACCAATATCCTCTATTTATTTTAATTATACATCCATACCCACAAACTGTCTATATAAGCATTCGTCAAATGTATTTGATTCGAAAAAATATCAACGTATTGCACCTGGAGTATAGCTTTACAGAGTAAAGATAAAAATGTCTGACAAAAAATTCCTCACACCCGGTGTCCTTCGGTCTTGTACACATTTCACTTCACGACGATGTTAATGATAGATGTCGAACTTTGCTAATGCCTCCTCAATTTACGAAAAAGTTGGCCAATTTCGACTACAAAATAGTTCGACTATTTGAAAGTTGGTAAACGTCGGAATCAAAATTTCAAGATTTTCATATATGGTATACCTTTGTAATTCTGGTCCAAACGAAATAGTGGAGTTTCGAAATCGGGTTGACAATTGCAAACGTTATCGCATATTATTGATGCATGAGCGACGATCGATAAACGTCATTATAATAACCATGAAGAGTAATGTGTAGGCGACCGAAGGACACTAGAATTACACGGAAAAGTTGCAAAACAAGTACAGTTACGATCTTATTTACTAGGTCAGTGTGCGAAACAAAAATATGCGGGACAGTTTTATATCCGTGGTTACTTAAAAAAAGAGCATTACTGCATACTCAATGGTCAAATATTACAGACACGGATACCCATTTTCCATGTATCCGCTAATTGATCTGTGTAGAAACGTTGACGTACTATAACAAATATGATCTAAGTAACATTACAATGGATTTTGATGAATATTTTGTTAAAGTTAAGTTACCAATTTTCTAGGTCTCTTTTCAGCTGTTAGGCCGCTCAATAACCCTTTGACATTTAACTTTCCCTGGTCATTGGGCTACCTATGAAAATCCACACTCGTGTCTCCCTGAGGAGACTATTTCTCTCCTGTTGATGTGGCAGCCAACATTGTATACCCAGACACATACAATATAATAGTTCAATTTTGAACCCTGATTAAAACGATTATTTGCGTAATTAAATGTTCTTATGCTGGAAATAGGGGATGCCTCTATATGATTAAGGATATATGTTCGAGTATTTAGTAATTCATGTCTTCTTTTCTTATATAAAATGGGTTTGTATTCTGTCTCACAAATCAATTTGGTTTTCAAGAGACTATTCAACACGCTGCCACGACAGCGTAGGGAAAATGCAATATTACCGAATTCAACAACCTTATCGACCTACGTGCTTGTGTAATCATATACATACACGGATATTCATTAACCCTCCCGTATTTATCTATGAAAAATAATGCGCTTCGCATGTTTGCTAGATAAGCTAAGAGTCTGCTATCGAAAACACGCTTATGTACTTATAGGCTACTGTATTGGTATAAAAGAGGAAACACACACACTTGTATATACTTTTACATTTGTATATGAAAGATATTTGTACGCATGAACAGTACGGAGCGGTGAAGCCTGGGTCGCACAACGAAATAGGTCCTGTCCTAATACATACAATTCGCCTTATTTCAGGAAAGTCGGAACTTGTCATGTTGACCAAACTGAAGTCTACAAAGTTTGTTTTCCATATTTTAAAGAGTAGTTTTTAGACAGTTTTTCTTGTTTTCTCAATACATGAATATTGATTTTGTATTTACGAACTTCTCATTCTAAGCCAGCGAATGGTTACCACTATATTTGTGAAAATATCTGACGCACATTTTTCAATTGATATTTATCACTGATGGTCCAAATTTGATCTGTAACCTTTAGCAATATTCCTTACAATTTTTAAAACGACTGTCCAAAAGTTATGCATAGTTAAGTCAATAAGTTAAATCGAAACTACAAGGAAGGCGAATTTGACACTGTAATAAGTAAATTAACGATGTCCGGGTGTAAAAACTTTTTTTTTTAATTTTGAAGAATGCATTTTAAATATTTTTATTCTATTGTATACCCATTAAGACAACTGCATGTGAATTTTAAAACACATGTATTGTCATTTAAGAGAGTAATTGCTATTTTAATTTCCCTACACCCAGCCCAAGAACGTACTGCACAAACAAATGGAGGCAACCGCATGATAAATAAACTAAATCTCCAACAGATAACACAATAAAAACAAAAGTGTATTTAAATCTACTGATTATGATTATTTCTTCAATCAAAAGTGTAAAAATGATATTTGGTCTAATAATGAAGTAGATAAAAATAAAAATGTAACCCCACCCTCCCTGAAATTAAGGCATTCTTTTGCATATTGCCAATAAGTACCCTATAGATAAATGGAAATAAAATATGATCTAAACTATGGCACCATTGAATTTCTTTCAAAAATAACTTCAATGTGTGTGTAATGTTTTAACTGAATTTTAAAAGGTTTTACCGAGCGGTTTTGAAAATATACATTTCAGAAATCCTTAGTAACCCGATTTTCATCTGTTTACCACATATTAATTCCTAAAAAATTAAAGAAAAAAAATAGAAAAAAAATATTTTTCTCCAAATTACACTATAAAGTGATGTTACGAAGCCAAAACATTGTCTTATAACTAAAAATTAAATAAAAAAGAAAAAAAAATATTTTGGCTCTAGTGGGGGTTGAACCCACGACCTACAGGAAATCAGTCAATTTGTCATAAAATTACTGAAATTGAGAACTCTTCAAGAGGAGATTCTTTATTAGACCCGGATATCCTTAACAAGTGATTTCAGAAGTTGATTTGAAATTACATCTTTTGTCGAATTATCAACTGTCGAGAGTTATGTTAGAAGTGAGTTTATGACTTAATGCTCCATAATTTACTACTGTAACAGAAAGTTCAAATTGCTTATTCAGCTTTTTAGAACTTCTGAATTAATATCTGGAAAAAAATCTGAATAGTTCTCAAACTAACTTTTGATTTAACATTTTAACTATCTACTGAATTGACATCTTCCATATCCTAATTCGACGTTTGGACAGTTTCCAATGTACTTCTCAACACACGTTTACTCGATATTACACAAAAATAAAAAAATAAAACTTTAACAGATTAAATACACTGTTTTATGTCAATATTTAATTTCCAAATATTTCAAACGTCTAAATGACCGTATTTCCGTACAGAATTTAGTCCAGAATTTATTTCGATAATAACGCAATATCAAATAAATAAATGTCAGCAGCATTAATATGAAACTTTGAAATAATTAGGGTGACACGGTGGTCGAGCGGATAGCCAGTGAGACCCCTGGTTCGATCCTCGGCCGGGGTACTTGGTTATTTATGGAACTCTTTTCAGTGTTTCCCGCTCAACTAGAAATGAACTGGTAAACAACCCAGAGGTTGTCTCGCGTGCTGCGGGAACGTTAGAGAACCAAGGTGTCTTTTCGGAACGAGCTAGGACAGCGCGTCCGGATACCCCACTGTATCACCCCACTGTCTACTCTACATGCTGTCCTTTCAGCACAAACACAGAACTCCATTGTAAGTGCTTGCACTTTTATGGGTTATCATTGACCAAAATATGTAAATAAAAATAATAACAAACATCTACTAGTATCACACAGTTGAGTCAACAATAGCGGCAATCAATTCCCATAATAACAGGTGGCAAAGTTGAATTAACAACTGTCCAAAGTTAAAAAAATATGTTAGTCAAGAAGTTCTTTCGAATATGGCACAGAGTCGAATTAAAAACTGACTCATGCTAGTAGATGTCTTATTCAATAAATTAGTAAGAAGATATAGCAGAATCGATGCCAGAAATTAATTCACAACATATTTCGGAAAGTATTCACTAACGTCGAATCTTCAACTGCCAGAAGTTAATTCACAAGTTATTTCAGAAGTAAAATCGTTTTGTGTCAATACCGGTATAACGGAGAACAGAATTACAACTACCAACAGATGGTTCAGAAGTAGAAGTAACAAATGGTCGAATTAACAATATTCTTATAAGCATCTGTTCGGACTAAAATAAATGTACCACAAAGTCGAAATAATGACTGGCAAATAACAATAACCGTTTACAAAAAGCTACTTCTTTTAATTCGAGAACTAAATTAACAACTACAATGTACCAACAGATGATTCAGAAGACCCAACCATCAAAAGACAATTCTTCGCAAGTCAAATCAGGTCACAAGTTATTTCAGAGGATAAATCGAAATCAACCCGAAGTCGAATTAACAACTGCCTTAATTTAATACATAAGTAAGTTTAGAAATTAGTTCAAGGATTACGCAATGTCGAATTCAATTCACTTTTAACGCAAAGTCGAATTCACAACTGTCTTTAACACGTTAATTCAAAAGTTTGTTCAGAAGTTAATTCGGAAATTACGTAATTTATAAAAAAACATCTAGTAGTTAGTTAATCGAAACAACCCACGTTCGAATTGCCAACTGCCAGAAGTTAACTTAGTAGTTAAGTCAGGCGTTTATCGGGAACTGCAACAAACATTGAATCAACCATCGGAATACTAGTAGTTCAATTCAAAAGTTTGTTGACAAATTGTAGGTATCCTTAAGTATAATCAAAAGTAACAAATAACCGATAATAGCCAACATTGATTTTATACAAATGTATTGAGAATTAAACCTTTGTAGCTCCACCACTGGAAGAATAACAAGAATGTTAAAGTTTAGATGCAAGTTTGATCGCTTATATTCCCAAATCCTTCGACATATTGCTTTTATAATTTGCATACTTGTTAACCATCATGACCCCAACACATGCACTTGAGTAGATAACTCTATCTGTCTATAAGGCTTTTTGGACTTAGCAACGCAAATGTTGAAGTTTTGGTAATATGAACTAAGGCACCGCCTTAATCGGTATTTAATAAATATTACATAACAGCTAGGCTATATAAAAAGTTAAGTTACCAATTTTCTAGGGCTCTTTTCAGCTGATAGGCCGCTCAAGCACCCTTTGACATTTTAACTCCCCTGGTCATTGGGCTACATATGGAAACCTACACCCGTGTCTCCCTGGGGAGACTATTTCTCTCCTGTGGTGTGGCAGCCAACATCGATCTGCGGCGCCCAGGAATAGACACTGTCCTCACAGGTACCATTTTACACCATGGTGGAGTGGAGCTGTGGGTCTTGCTCAGAGATTTTAACCAGTGGTCCAGAGGGGGATCGAACCCGGGACCTCTCGATCCCGAAGCGCGTGCCCTACCTCTAGGCCACCGCTCCCCATTTGTAGATATAAACGGGCTCCAGTTTCTTTTATAATTATCTTTATATAGAGTGAGGGGACCAATGCTCGGTCAGCCCAGTGGCGGTCAGTTCGATTATTATGTTAAATCAAATGAAAAATAAAGGTTGTTAGCCATGTTTTTACATCTTTTTTGTTTATTCCAATCCTTCATCACCTAATAACACCAGCAGATCGTCTTCTCGCATATAAATAAATAATTTTGCAGACGGCAGATGTCCGCCATTGAAAGAATATAGAATGCATATCATTACATTTTCGTATAGGCACACCACCAATATTTAACTAAAGGATACTATTAGCATGTAACTAAACTACAAAATATGTGTACGTTGTGTGTCAACAGAAAAAAAGTGAACATTATTCCACTTTAAATGTTTTAAAAGACGGTAAACAAATACACCACCTACCTGTTGACGTAATTTATTTTCTGCGCGGCTCGTGGATAAAATGAACATTCCGCACTATTGGATAAAATAAGTGCGGTAAAAATTATTGCAACAACTGAAATAGGTGTAAGCATAGTTTTATGTTCTGGTTGGAATCTATAATAGTTTTTCATTCATATGGTGCCGAAATGAATCATAATCAGTTATTTAATGCTTAACCTCATACATTACTGGTAATAATGTTGTCATTCAACACGACGTGGAAAGGTGAGTGGTATAGAGTAAAGCAATTATTTGGTACAATTAGCCTTTATCACCAGCAGTTATTTCTGTTTTTTATGTTACATTCTATCAGTTGATATGTTAAACAAACAGTTTTCAGCGATTATTATAAAATTATATATATGTGCTTAAATATAGACCACTGACCGAGCACTGGTTCCGTCATAATCAATTTTGTTTCTGTTTGATCCGTATCTTCACCGCACCTGATTTATTCTATAATCAGTGTCAATGTGGACGCTTTGTTTATAATATCGTGGGAAAAGACTTGGTCATTATTTTAAGGTGTTACTTTATTGCATTTTATTATCTGTGTGTGTTTTAATTTGGAAAACGTACACTTTTTGACCGAATACTGGTCCTCTCACTCTATGCTTTATCCAAGGGAGATAACAAATGTATGCAATCATTGTACAAATCAAGTCAATGCATTGAAATTGTCATACATGTAATTTGATTCAAAATTAATAAAATCAACGACATACCTATACTGTACTGTAATAGTGTAGGCCTACTGTATGAGGTTTTATTTTTTCCCGGAATATAGATAATTTCCAGCCTCCCAGGTCTACCTAACCATGTTTGTCTTTTGTCCGTATCCGCTTGGAAAATCGAAGATATTACAAAAGCGACACCGCACGATATTTGATGGGGCCCAGGTTTACATTCACATGCTCTAGACCTACAACAAATATCACACAATTGTGCTTCGCTGCTTGCATACAGTGAGTGTGTAGACTCTCGGACTATCAGCCCATCCGGAACATGATTTCGCGACTCTCTTTCCAATTTGGATCGAAGCAAATTTATAACAACATTGAAGTCCTCAACCTAGTTGACGATTAATCCGGAATCAATCCATATAAGAAAAACAGTGAATCTAAGAAAGTTAAAATCTATTGACATTAATGAATTCAAAAAAGACATCGAATCCTCAGATATTTTGGAAAGTGGACTGCATATATCAGACGTTGATGAACTAGTTGAGGTATATACCCATGGGCTTTCATCACTAATTGACAAACATGCGCCCCTAAAATCCAAAACCATAGTATTAAGACCCTCATGTCCATGGTACACTGATGATCTATATGACGCTAAACATCTGAGACGAAAATTTGAGCGAAAATGGCGAAAATCTAAATTGACAATAGATCATGAAATATATAGGAATCAATGTTCGGTAGTCAACAAAATGTTGAAACAATCCAAAGAATCCTATTACACAGATAAGGTAGAAGCCTGTGGTCGTGATCAGAAAGGGTTATTCAAGATTACTAAACATCTGATGGGTGAAGAAAAAGAAGTTGTGTTACCAACTGGTAAACCTGCTAAAATGCTCGCACAGAGCTTCAGTGACTTCTTCATTAACAAAATTGAAGCAATACGTACTGAAATAGCCTCCAGTATTCAGTCAAACCAACAAAACGACAGTGTTGAATTCGAAACTTCTTTCGAAGAAGAGCAATTGTCCGAATTTTCTCCAACATCAGAGGATGAAATTGTATTGTATTGTATTGTATACCAACATGGCTGTTGAAGGATTGCTTGAATGAACTACTACCATTATAAACAAGAATATTCAATGCATCACTCAAAAGTGCTTATGTACCAAAGGCTTTAAAAAGCTCCAGAATAAGACCACTGATAAAGAAGCCAGGCCTTGATCAAAATGTACTGAAAAATCATAGACCTGTGTCAAACTTACCCTTCATTTCCAAAGTAGTCGATGCTCAACTGGAAGAGCATTTAGCACTACATGATCTCCACGAAGAACGTCAGTCAGCATACAGAAAATTTCACTCTACTGAAACGGCTCTTCTTCGTGTGCAAAATTACATCCTTTGCTCTCTAGACCAGAATAAAACTACGGTCTTTGTAATGCTGGATTGGTCAGCAGCATTTGACACCATTGATCACAACACTCTACTAGGCAAAGTTAAAAATCATTTTGGTATAACAGGCAAGCCATTAGAGTGAATGAAATCCTATTTGTGTGACCACTACCAGACTGTCTGTATCAATGGAGAGGTTTCAAAACCTGTACTTATGAACTACAGCGTACCACAGGGATCTGTGCTTGGTCCAAAGAACTACACCATGTATACAAAACCAGTCGGTGCAATCTGTAGAAAACATCAATTGCAACATCATTTCTATGCTGATGACTCACAATTATATATGGCGTTCAAACCAAAAGATTGTGTCTCGCGGGATGAAACCCTGTAAAGAATTGAAGCTTGTCTGAAGGATATCTTGCACTGGATGAAAGATAATTTGCTGAAACTAAATGCTGACAAAACAGAGGTAATCCTGTTTGTACCAACCAAACTATCTAATCGATAGACTAAATGGAAAAAGCAAATTAAGTAAGATTGCATATTATTCACTAATCAAGACTAAACTACCAACAGAACCAAAATACAAACGAAAATGGAATCTCAGGTTCACCATAGAAGACACAGAATGGGTTAAAATTTTCCAACAAACGAATACTATTACAATAGACACTAAACTTAGAGAATTTCAGTATAAATACCTCATGAATATAGTACCCGACAATTCATTTTTACACAAGTGTCATATAACCCAGTCAAGCTTATGTGATTTTTGCAATAGACAACCAGACTCTATATACCATATGTTCTGGGAATGCCATATTGTGCAAAGTTTTTGGGCTGAAGTTAGGTCATATCTAGTACAAAAGCTTTCAAAAGACTTAAATATCACATTCCAAAATATTTCTGTTTGCAACATTATAAAGAATACAGAAGAAGATGGACTTATTACCAACTATATTATACTGCTTTCAAAATATTTCATATTTAAATGTAAATGCAATAAACACACACCGACAATTCAGTCATTTAAAGAATACATTAATTATCGAAAAAAGATGGAACAAACAATCGCACTATTAAAAAACAAACTCAAATCTGTAACAGAAAATGGCAGAAGTTTTCATAACTTGCATAACTCAAATGGTGATACATGTATTGTGTAAATTTCCCGAACCCATAATCATTTCTTATTATCTTTCTCTTACTTTCCTTTCTTACTCTCTACAATCACAACCTCTCTTCTAAGCGACTATCCTCATAACTCTTCCCCTCCCATATATATACTACAACAATCATAATGACATTAATGAATAATATCATGTGTAGTGAATTAGTTTAACATTTATTTTCACAAAATTGTTTGTATGTTTTTGTTTTGTGTATAGCTGTATAATATGTCTTATGAAAATAAAAAAATGTTAAAAAAAAACAAAAACGGAATGCCAGCACAGCCGAGAATCTCACAGTGACAGTTGGCGACGCTGTAATTAAACCATCATCGATGGTTAGAAATCTTGGTGCAATGTTGGATTCACATTTGGACATGGATAAACATGTAAACTCTGTTTCAAGGTCGTGTTTCATGCAGATCCGACAAATAGGTCAAATCAGACAATACTTGACTGTTGATGCAACAAAATCCCTGATTAATTCTTTAGTAACATCGAGACTGGATTACTCCAATTCATTATTATGTGACACCCCGAAAATCATTCTGAATAAACTACAAATTATTCAAAATACAGCTGCCCGTCTCATCACACGGACACCGCGTTACAATCACATCACTCCTGTACTGAAGGATCTTCACTGGCTACCTGTACAGTACAGGGTAAAGTACAAGGTCTTGACTCATGTTTTCAAAGCACTACATGGAAAATCGCCTGATTACATCAGAAGTATGTTGGAAGTTTATACTCCACAAAGACAGCTAAGGTCTCAAAATGATTCCGTTCTTCTAGTTGTGCCAAGAACGAGGATTGTGACTTACGGTGACCGATGTTTCACAGCTGCTGCACCGAAACTCTGGAATGCACTGCCAACAGCGCTCAGAGACAGTAAAACACTACCGTCCTTCAAGAAAGCCCTGAAAACGCACTATTTTACTATAGCTTATTCATGCTCAAGTTCATGGTTAAGTAGACGCCCGTCTACTGGGTTAAGTACAGCCCCGTTACAAAGTGTGGTAAGGTCTTGAAGAAAGTATGTTATTTCTTCGACCTTTACGGTAAGGTCTTGAAGGAAGTATGTTATTTCTTCGACCTTTATGGTAAGTTCTTGAAGAAAGTATGTTATTTCTTCGACCTTTGTAACTCCTATGATGATAGTTACTTTATGTCATTTGTGAGTCATCCCCCTTTTAAAGGAAGTATCACTATTCCTTTAAGGGTTAAGGACATGTGGTAATGGTACTTGACGTTATCCTTGTCCTAGTTGAGGTTTACATTCAGTTAATACCCCTACAGATAATCAAATCGTTGTATACCACTATTTTATTGTAGCAAAGTTTTTCTATATACCATGTCTCCTAAGATTTATCTTCCATTTCGTTTCGGCAATATGATACTGATGGGAGACTAAATAGCTTTGATAAAAAAGTTGGCTAAAGTAAACTGCAGCACACGATGTTTTTGTTTTGTTTTGAAAAATGGAATGGTCTAAAACTCGTCGCTCCGCTCCTCGGAGTGTTTACTTCCCTTTGTTGATTCAATAATTTTGTTTCATTTCATAGAATATTGTTTAAAAGTTTAAGAATATAAAAGAAAACGTTTGGGCTCGACCGTTTCGAGATTAAGAATTTCTTATTTTCCAAGACTATTCACCTCGGAAAACAGCCTGAAATTTTTGACCGGAAATAACCTTTTCTGAAAGCATTAATACCTACAGAGACTCGACGAAGATATGCACGTGTACCCGTTACTGATGAGGCTATTAAATACCGTATAATATAAATTAAAATATAAAACAAGAGGGCCATGATGGCCCTATATCGCTCACCTGATTATTAATGAAGACCTGCAGGGGGCATAATTTAAGCAATCGTGGTCGGGGACCACTAGATGATGCTACATACCAAATATCAAAGCTCTGGGCATTGTAGTTTTAGACAAGAAGATTTTAATATGCTTCCTTATATAAGTCTTTGTAAAACGGTGACCCGCGGGGAGGCCTATTTTGACCCCAGTGCCATAATTAGGGCAACCTTGGTATGAGACCACTAAATGATGCTACATACCAAATATAGAAGCTCTAGGCATTGTAGTTTTAGACAAGAAGATTTTATATGTTTTCCCAATAGAACTCTATGTAAAACAGGTGACCCCCCGGGTCTGCGCCAATTCTGACCCCAGTGGCATACTTTGAACAATATTGGTAGCGGACCAATAGATGATACTACATACCAAATATGAAAGCTCTAGGCATTGTAGTTTTAGACAAGAAGATTTATATATGTCTTCCCTATATAAGTCTATGTAAAATGGTGACCATTGGTGGGCCAATTTTCACCCCAGGGCCATTGTTTGAGCAATTACTAATTCCCAATGCCACGTACATTCTTGCAACATTTTATTAAAATTGGCCAAACGGTTTGAGAGGAGATGTCGTTTAAACGTGTGGACGGACGACGGACATAAAGACAGACGAACGGACGGACGAGCGGACGGAAGACGGACTGAGAGTGAACACAATAACTCACCTTGAGCACTTTGTGCTGAGGTGAGCTATAATAGATACAAACTACTCTGTTTTAATTTAATTCAAAGTTTCAACACAGGAATTGTGCTTTCATCAGGAAAATTGATAAGCGATAAGGTATGTTTTAGTCACGGCTGGGTTCATTAGTCGCCTAGAAATTTAAGCGCAAATGATATTGTTAGCGCTACGGCAAACTTGATTTTGGAATCCAAGCGCCCCGGTCGTGGACACTAAATCGGCCAGGGAGTTGTACGAGTGCCCATCAAAACTTTTGTTAACTAATTCCACTGTTTCATAACAGTGATATAGCGTATTTAAATTCAAGTGTTCTCAATGTTAACAAAATAAATGTAATTAATTTGTTCCTATTCGTCTTTCCATATTTAGCACATTTGCATCAGATATCTTATTCTGTGGTAAACAATACCGCTCCTCTCCAGCAGCAACTTTATGTTTTCAACACATTTCTTCCAACGCAATATTTTGTTCAGGTCCGATATGCATGCAGGAATATTACTACTTTCTCTTAAGGAATACTAGTGGTCATAGTTGGCAGTTAAGTTGTATTCAATATCATCTGCGAACAACAGCATGGTCAAAAGAATCGAGTGAGATTTTGTTACTTCTTGATTTTCTTACACCGTTGCACAATTTCCTAGGACAGGATAACGGAATCACTGGCACTTAGTGTTGTTCCGATTATAATCGAAAATCCTCACACAACCGATTATCTAGACAGGCACACGGTGTCATCGATTTAATAATTTGCATACTTAAGAACGTATCTAACTTATAATGATAACGTTTATTGTATAATGTCTCAAATAGGTAATAGGCAAGAAACTACTACATTTAACATACATTTTGGCATACAATTTTGTATTGGAAAAATAATCGATTATAATCGATAATCGATCGTGCCAAACCAATAATCGATTATGATTTTCCATCCGATTCCAGGATACTGGCAGCTCATTTGATACATTAGAAACGATGTCTTGTACTTGATGCGTCAAAATGACACGTTAAGCCATAATTCGACTAGATAATGTGCAACGTACACATAATATCTTTTTGTAAGTAATTCAAATGTTAATGTCGGAACTTGATCTGTATTCTGCATTCGCCGCTTTTATAATTCGAATGTCGATATGAGAGCTTGGTCTGTATTCAAACCTGGGTCTGCTTTCGCCGAGCTGGTCTGTATTCACACCTTGGTCTGCAATAAGAATGTCTAATTTTGTATAGAATAAACAGACATAAAGTGGTTCTTCGTACGGTCGACTTTAAAATGATAAAAACAGTTATAAAGAGTAACTTCGTTGAGTCGAATTTTAAAAGAGAAAAACAGACATAAAGGCAAACTTTAGAAAAAATGTTCTAAATATAGTAACAGTCAGATTACAATCAAATTAATTCTACAATTACCCGTAAAATGTATGTATTGCACTAAAACATACATGTATTATACTACTACTCTTTTCAATATCAAAATTTGTATTTCATCAAAAGCTAATTGGTTGTCGGTGAGGTTCAATTTCATGTCTTTGTATTGACAGACAAAACGCAGGAGACGAGTCTTAAAAGAATCAAGTTCCAAAACTATTCGCTCATCAATTTTGAACGGGATTTTATAACTATATCTATGTACGAAGGGATCGGGTATAAGTACATAATACATACAGCTGCTGTCGTGGTTCGGTGGTTGTTATGCACTGGGATTGTAACTGGCGATATGCGCTGGATTCCAGGTAGTGGCAAGTATATAATACCATTCTACGAAACTGTCGATTTTCTTTCACATTATTTAGGTTGCTGGTTGCTTGTGTAATCGTGATTACGTAGCTATTACTGGCTATTTAGTCCGGGTTATGTCCTAGGCATGAAAACTGATAAGGTGAATCGGTCGCCGTATTTAAAAAATGATGTTCATTTATGGTAAGGCACGGCGTTTAACCCGAAGGAACAAACATTTAAGTAAATACAACACTATTGAATCCCCTTCCGGAAAACCAAGATAACCTATGGCGACCGCAAGTAAATCATATTTGACACATACTTGTTTTGAGTTTGGTAATTCCAGTAGATGTGTTTGAGTCTTTTATTTAAGAAAAGTGCACCCGCTGCACTGTTCTCTACGTATTGTTCAAGTTAGCACTCTTGTCAATTGGGTATTTACTATGAAAAGAGAGTGCACATGCTCTTATATCGACCGGGAACTTGATCATTTCTTGTACTCTTATTAGTGGTGTATATAAAAATCATAGATTAACTGATTAGACACTAATATACATGTCACGAGTATCTGTGTAGTAAACCGGGCACATTGGGAGCCAATGAGTTCATTCGGACATAGATAAGGTACATTAACCTTGATTCCTTATATCACACAACTGTCATATCCATTGAAATCTTAGACCATTTTAACAGACGAAAAATACGGATGATCTCTTACTTACGTGTTTCAGACGAAAACAAAAATACATAGTGAGCATCGTGAACAGCGTAGAACACTTTTGACAGTCGAACATTTGGCCCCGGAGCGTGGTGGAACTTGCTAATCGTAGTGGAGCGCATTGGAACTTCTCATACCTTAGCGTAACAGAACGTAGTACGTCATTGTAGAGACTCCTGCGCTTTGAGACGCTCTGCTTAGACATGGTACGTTCCAATGCGTTTCCAGCAACGCGACGCTCTGGACGATTCGTCGTATTTTAGGCACTCTACAAAATGCCAGGAAAGTATCTGCTAGAAATTATTCTTCCACCTTCTTACCTACGCCAATAACTTACGACATTCAATCAAAAGATCATATGGATCAAGTGAAAATATCATCTCCCCAACAACATGAGGAACTGCCAAATCAGACTGCTACACAGAAGGGGTAATCTAAGTGATTAAATGAGATTTTGTTACGTCTTGATTTTCTAACACCGTTGCGCAATTTCTTCGCGGTCCTTTCTGATACCCATGTCATCGCGGCAGTTCGTTTCCTTGGACAGGACAACAGGAATCACTGACAGTTCATTTGATGCCTTTTTGTGTGCAGGCGTCTATTACATTAGACACGATGTCTCCTTGATGCGTTAAAATGACACGTTTAGCCATAATTCGACTAGATAATGTGCAACGTACACATATTATCTTGTTGTAAGTAATTCAAATGTTAAAGTCGGAACTTGATCTGTATTCTACATTCGCCGCTTTTATAATTCGAAGCTGGTATGTATTCAAACCTTGGTCTGCAATAAGAATGTCTAATTTTGTATAGAATAAACAGATATAAAGTGGTTCTCCGTAAGGTCGAATGTAAAATGATAAAAACAGACATAAAGAGTAACTTCGTTAAGTCGAATTTTAAAAGAGAAAAACAGACATAAAGGCATACTTTAGAAAAAATGTTCTAAATATAGTAACAGTCAGATTACAATCAAATGAATTCTTCAATTACCCGTAAAATGTATCCATTGCACTAAAACATACATGCATTATACTACTGCTGTTTTCAATAACCAAATTTGTATTTCATCCAAAGCTAATCGGTTGTCGACGAGGTTCAATTTCGTATATTTGTTAGACAGACAAAAAGCAGGAGACTAGTCTTAAAGGAATCAAGTTCTAAAACTATTCGTTCATCAATTTTGAACTGGATTCTATAACTTTGTCTATATACGAAGGGATCGGGTATAAGTGCATGATACACACAGCTGCTATCGTGGTTCGGTGGTTGTTAAGCACTGGGGTTTTAACCGGCGATATGCGCTGGATTCCAGGTAGTGGCAAGTATATATTACCATTCTACGAAACTGTCGATTTTCTTCCACATTTTTTAGGTTGCTGGTTAGCTTGTGTAATCGTGATTACGTAGCTATTACTGGCTATTTAGTCCGGGTTATGTCCAAGGCAAGAAAACTGATAAGGTGAATCGGTCGCCGTAATCCAAAATGATGTTCATTTATGGTAAGGCACGGCGTTTAACCCGAAGGAACAAACATCTAAGTAAATACAACACTATTGAATCCCCTTCCGGAAAACCAAGATAACCTATGGCGACCGCAAGTAAATCATATTTGACACATACTTGTTTTGAGTTTGGTAATTCCAGTATATTTTTGAGTCTTTTATTTAAGTATTGTGCACCCGCTGCACTGTTCTCTACGTAGTGTTCAAGTTAGCACTCTTGTCAATTGGGTATTTACTATGAAAAGAGAGTGCACATGCTCTTATATCGACCGGGAACTTGATCATTTCTTGTACTCTTATTAGTGGTGTATATAAAAATTATAGATTAACTGATTAGACACTAATATACATGTCACGAGTATCTGTGTAGTAAACCTGGCACATTGGGAGCCAATGAGTTCATTCGGACATAGATAAGGTACATTAACCTTGATTCCTTGTATCACACAACTGTCATATCCATTGAAATCTTAGACCATTTTAACAGACGAAAAATACGGATGATCTCTTACTTACGTGTTTCAGACGAAAACAAAAATACATCGTGAGCATCGTGAACAGCGTAGAACACTTTTGACAGTCGAACATTTGGCCCCGGAGCGTGGTGGAACTTGCTAATCGTAGTGGAGCGCATTGGAACTTCTCATACCTTAGCGTAACAGAACGTAGTACGTCATTGTAGAGACTCCTGCGCTTTGAGACGCTCTGCTTAGACATGGTACGTTCCAATGCGTTTCCAGCAACGCGACGCTCTGGACGATTCGTCGTATTTTAGGCACTCTACAAAATACCAGAAAAGTATCTGCTAGGAATTATTCTTTCACCTTCTTACCTACGCCAACTGACGAAGTTCACCAGAAGATCATATGGATCAAGTGAAAAGATCATCTCCCCAACAACATGAGGTACTGCCAAATCAGACTGCTACACATAAGGGGTAAGCTAAGTGCGGATAATATGCCAGCTTCAAAGTGAAAACGTTTACGTTGGTCAATATCTTAAACATAATTTAACACGATCTACTAATCCGGTGTATGTTTGTTAATGGTCGTTTACCGTCAGCCACGATGCCCTAGATTGGAAAATATCGTGTAGCTCTAAGATTAATTGGTTGAAATTTCGTTTTACTACGGTGCTGTAACGATTCCTTACGGTACCAACACGATTCTGTCAAGATGTGCCACCTCTTTCGTTCTCATATTTTCGCACGCTTTATTGAGTCTTTAAGTTATAATGGAGGTGAAATTGGCATAGCAGGCATGAAAGCCCTGATCATCAAATAAACAACATAGCTTGGCGAATGGATTCATCAACATGCTGCCAGCCGCAATGTGCTCTAGTACCTGAGCCCCTGTAGAGTTTAGAATTAGAAAAGACTAGGTATACGATTTGTCAAGCTTGTGAGCACAGTTATAGATACCAAACCCAGGAATTGATATTGATTACTGTAGAGATTTCGGTTGTTAAGAATGATGTATAATCGCCTTAAAGTTTATGGTTTCTTTGCTCCATTGCATCAAACGTTTGTCTTATCTTGTTCGTGTAATACGAAAGACCAGACTGTACACCAAGTCCTCCTAATATTTATTATATAGGCAGAAGTATACTTTGATGATCTTAGGGAAAGTAGGCCCATGTTGAACGCCAGACAAAGAGGACAAATCCTTCTAGTATGTTTTATTGGCAATTATGACAACAAAATGATCAAATACATTATTTATAACGTGTTCAAAGCGTCTCTGAAGGAAGGTAAAAATATTCAGATTCAACTTAGCGTACATAAAACCCCATTCTATCAAAACAACGAAGAAAAAAGAGATTTCCAAATGAAAACAAGTAAAAATGGACGACGTATATGTTAAAACACGATAAATTCGCCATTTTAACGCAGTTAAAATCAATATACACTGATGCATATACCGACGGATCGATAAAGCTAACAAAAGAGTTTTGATATTTTGCTATAAATTCACTTATTTTCGCGCGTGGAATAAAATGTTGTTACTTAAAACACCTGTTCGACATTATAACGGTTTTTAACATCAGTCGATATACATGTATCGAATTTCAATACATTCTTAATTAAAAAGTTGGCTTCGGATTTTAAAAATTCAAAATAACTATGAAAGCTGTGTTTTCAATCTATGGCTCATTTTAATTCTTTTTGAAATTATCGACGAATAAAAGGTCTAGCAGAGGTCAAACGTAAGGTCGTACCAGTTTCGCTTCGACATTCCACACGGATCGACATTTTGTCCAAATTCCATCCATGGAATTCGACATAACTACGAAAATAGAAATATATATATATATATATATATATATATATATATATATATATTAGCAGTATATACATTATCGGATGCATACTTTAAGAGTTACTAGACGTAAGCAGTAGGCGAAATGCGATACAATACACTTGTTAAATGTTATAAGTACACAACCATTCAGTATGTATATCTTTTTTATTATACATGATTTAATAGTAATTTTTGCATGTCTTCATGCGAGAAGCATAGTAGCATTATCCGATGATTCGATAATTGTAATTTGCCCGCTACCAGCAGTGAACCGTGAATTTTTACATTATGCAAAATACACGTGCTCAACAAGTATTGTTCGCACGAAGTCTCAAATTTTTACATACACATTGTCCATCAATACCCACACCAAAAAAGCACAAAACCGGAATAATTACGATAACAGAAAGTACAAGAGAGGTTTGTGAAACATACACGTCTAATTACAGTTAAAAGTCTAGTGTATTTGATGTCACCACGACCTTGAAATTTGACCTGTTGACCTCAAAATTAGTAGGAGCCTATATCTGATGATAAGCAACCTTTACGTAACGTTTTACGATCCAAGATCCTATATTTCTTATGCTGTAGACCAAAGATGGTTGTGTATTCAAAGGTCACGGTGAGTTTGACCTTTGATCCAAATGACCTTGAAATTAAAATGGACCGCCTGTGAAGGATGTATAATCTCCACTTAAAATTGTAGAACCCTAGTTTCACCCGTTCTGGAGTTATTGTTGGAAAACCATAAGGCATGTCGATCGACCGATCGGCAAGCATGCGCTGTTCATAAGAAAACATACAAATATATACCGGACATAACAGTCACATAAATACTATTTTAAGATGTTCAAACATAGTGTGTCATTAACGTAATATACAACAGTTCTAAATGCTGTCATTTTTAGGCTAGACAAACTTAACACGCACTATTTGCACGTACCGCTATGTACTGGGTTGGTGTACTTATAACATTTAATGAGTATAGAATTACAGAGTTTACAATTTAAAGTAATTAATAATTTTGTATACATAAGATCTGATTCATTTACAATACCAAGTTGATATCTGCACATTTTGTATATATGCAAGATACGTGCTTGGAATCCATGTATAATCACTTCTATCATCGAAGTCAACTGAAAAGTGAAATATCTCGTTTGTATTTTTTATCAAATTTAGAAATACTGATTTTATTGACTTATATGAGAGACGTTAAAACTTACTAGGACTGGGCCCTCTCGGGTACAGTTTTTAATAACTTGGTATTGATAGATTAATTTAGCAAGTCCGTTTGAGAAAGTCCATTTATAAACCATGGTTACACCCAACCGGTGCAGTAATAATCACTGATTTCAACGATATAATACATACAATATCTTCACTTTAGAATCTATCGTACCGTTACTTTGCAAACATCGCCTATAATAACGTGATACATGTTGGCTAGTCTGGCCACCCGACTAGATAATATATTTTATCAATCAAATAGCATAACATTTTTCAATTTTCGCTAGATTTTATTTTGGGCTTGATTATCTAGTCTGGTAAACTCTGTAAGCCTCTTGTAATCTAATATCCTAGCGCAACCGTTATACTAGTCTGTCTAACATACCCTATGTTTAGAAAGACAACTCCTCAGTCTACTCTTTTCTCATGAAATTATTTCCCTTTGCACCCTCAAACATAGGGTCTGTTCAACTTGGTGTTTCAATATCGCCTATATTGTGGCGATTGAACTTATCCTAAGGTCAAACAATTACAGCTGATAATGATCTTGTTATGTGAGTTGGTCAGCCTAGAATATTTATGGTTCTTGACCAGTACTTTAAACATTATACCCAGCTGTGATAAACCCTCAATTGCTAGGGAATTTCTAGATGTTACAAGATAAGAGAAAGAAACTTTGCTTAGTAGCGAGTGTTGTATAATCTACAAGATGAAAGAAAGAACTATCAGGCCCAGAATATAATTTAGCTCAAAATTAAAACAGTTATGTTATTTGATTGATACAATATATTATCTAGTCGGGTGGCTTTTTACTCCTTTTTTGCTCATCATAGACTTGGTAAGATATACAATGAAATGGACTCCCGGTGCTACAGAAAACGTATTCGCATGAATTTGTACACAGGGATTGTAGGTTATAAACATAATAGTATCAATAAATATTTATCATTTTGTACACTGCATGATTACTGACAACTGTTTAAATAACTTTTAAAACAGTCCGTGGAACAGATATAATAATGAGGGTTAGGTTTCCATTTCCGTTTACCATTAGCTATCTGACCACAAGTATTTAACACTTCAACAAATTTCTCCATCAGAATGAGATAAGAATCAAATGACCATACGGTCAACACATGTGTGAGTCGAGATACAAGTTTCATGTTTTAATTCGTCAGGAAAAATAGAAACTCAGAGAAAGTACAGAAAACTGTATGTTTTCTTCACCATTTATATTTTTTACAATAGATTATTACAAATTTATTTTACACCATATGCTTATTCTATGGCCCAGATATTTTTGTCAAAGCATCTTAAATAATAAATTTGAATTACATAATACCATTTTTATTTATTGGTAGTACCAATATGTCTGGTGTAAAATTACCAAATAAAATATATAAATATGAACGACATATAAAAAAATCAGGAAAAACACTTATTTTAAATTCTCATTATTATATCTGTTCCACGGACTGTTTTAAAAGTTATTTAAACAGTTGTCAGTAATCATGCATTGTACAAAATGATTAATATTTATTGATACTATTATGTTTATAACCTACAATCCCTGTGTACAAATTCATGCGAATACGTTTTCTGTAGCATCGGGAGTCCATTTCATTGTATATCTTACCAAGTCTATGATGAGCAAAAAAGAAGTAAAAAGCCACCCGACTAGATAATATATTGTATCAATCAAATAACATAACTGTTTTAATTTTGAGCTAAATTATATTCTGGGCCTGATAGTTCTTTCTTTCATCTTGTAGATTATACAACACTCGCTACTAAGCAAAGTTTCTTTCTCTTATCTTGTAACATCTAGAAATTCCCTAGCAATTGAGGGTTTATCACAGCTGGGTATAATGTTTAAAGTACTGGTCAAGAACCATAAATATTCTAGGCTGACCAACTCACATAACAAGATCATTATCAGCTGTAATTGTTTGACCTTAGGATAAGTTCAATCGCCACAATATAGGCGATATTGAAACACCAAGTTGAACAGACCCTATGTTTGAGGGTGCAAAGGGAAATAATTTTATGAGAAAAGAGTAGACTGAGGAGTTGTCTTTCTAAACATAGGGTATGTTAGACAGACTACATGTTGGCCTGTGTCTTCAAAAAATACGATATTTGAACTGAGTTAAAGATCACAGTCTCTTAGGTGTATTAGGCGCGTATCCAGGCGTACGCACGTACGTCAATGCGTACACTTCCTCAGAAAAAGTGAAAAATAGAAAGTCCAAAACTGCATTAAAATCAGTGGCTAAGGGGGTTAGGTCCTATCTCATTGAAACTGTACTTTGTGTTGCATTATTCGATCTCTTAAATGCACAAATAAACCCTTTTTCGCTTTCAATAATATATCATTTTTACAGACAGAGAAATGATACGCTGTTATCTTCGTGAAGTATACAACATCATACTGATTTGTCCCCCTTTAATGGAAAGCATTTTATCGTTATATGCTATGGGTATCCGCGTGATGTTTACAAAGCGGTAGTTTTAATGTCAAAATGGCTACATCAGCTGATCCGCCATATGGTGATTTGTTCGTCGACAGGCTTGAAAATGGTCAAAAATACAACTTGTTGACAGCAACCAGGGACGTAGCTGGCCATTCGCCAATACGCACGCGTGTACACTGTTTGAATTTAAGAGATATAAAAATGCAATAAAATGCAATGCCTTACCCGGGTGCAGCATTTTTTTCCATGTGATGAAATGTAATTCTTAAAAAAAGAATACTATTAAAAGCATCTTCGGTTATTAATGTTTTTTTTTCTTGCTCGCTTCGCTCGCACAATGCATTTATTGTTATATAATACCTAGTATAGATTAATTTTGTGTGATAAATCATGGACATACATGCGTACATGTGTCTTTGAATACATGTAGGCGAGTCAGCAAAGTTCCTCACTATATGACATTGTATTTAGTGTTAACGTACTTATGTTTGTGTGTGCTAAGTCCCTCATGTATATTGTGTTTTACCATACCCTTGTGAGCACTGAGTCGCATACTCCGTTAGAAGTAAGGATAACTCTAAATGCCCCCTCAATTTCACCTCCTTCGATTTTGCGACCATCGATGCGGTGGTGACAATGCAACACGGGCGAGCTTGTGTCGGAAAAACGATAAAAACACACAATCTACAATGCTCCAATTGGGATGACCAAGGAATGTCCCGGATAGGCACTTCAGAGCAACGGAATAATTCGGACGAGGACACGGATTATCTCGGATCAACACAGTATGTTCCCGTGTATTCAGTGTAACCGCCGTGCGAGGTCTGGGGACAGTCGTTTCTCTGTCGTCATGCTCGTTGATATAACAGGGTCTGACATGTGTCACCGGACTGTCGAGGTGGCACGACAAGGTACGGACGGCTCCGGTTAGTCCATACAGATATAAAAATGAACTTCATGTCCACATTGTTCGCAAAATTGTTCGTACCTAACGTCAAAATACGAGATGTTCATGTTAGTGAATAGAGTTTTGTTGGTATAAATATCGCTGTGATAATGAGAAAATACCCACGTGTACTTTTTCTGCAAATGAGTTGGATCCACGACCCCACCCCGGGGAACCACGGGGATGGGTCGTGTTTTTACCTTCCAGCTTCCCCCGTGGGGCCGGAGAAATTTTAGGAAATTTTCTACGAACCAATACCCTTGGGACAATATTAAGTTGTCAGGTGCTGGTAAATACCATCAGCTGTCCCCACAGGCCGGGGACGGACGGGGTTTTTGACACCCCAAAGTAAAAATTCCGGGGATGTGGGTGCCGTGGATGCAACTGACTGGTGCCTTATAACGTATCTTTCATTGACATTTTAACGCTACAAATTAAGCTTAAGCCACTTAAATAAACAAGTGTCCATTAGTTTCATAGTTAATGCCAAGCAGTATCAAGGTTTCTTATGCATGAAAAGGATACACCAAAGCATAATCCTAAACTAGGCCTACTAGAGTATAAAGCGAAATCATAATTATGTCTTAATTTAAAAAATAGAATCAGAGTTTGTCATGCCATATAATATACCTATTATTACACTATAATATGGTCTGAAACTACGCCAGAATGCATGCACGGCTTCGTAGAAATAAAAAAAACCCGGGGGAGCATGCCCCCGGACCCTCATAGCAATTCTCCTTTCATCATGTGCGTACACTCAAAATATGCCCAGCAACGCCCCTGATATTTGCGCTTGGTAGTGGTAACATAAATATTACCCATTTCTTAAATTTTAACCAGATTTAATTGCACTTGACACTTACCATGTAATATATACATGCTGGATGAATATTCCTGTTATAACGGTAAACATGTCTTACGATGTACATGAGAAAGACCGAGCCTAAAATTCTCCTGAAAACAGCCATTTTACCGGAAATACGTCAATAACGGGCTATTACATTGTTCTGCTGGACGTATTATATAAGAATGCAACATATTTGCCCATTTTGTACATTAGTAAATAAAAAGAACAAGGTATCCATTTTTGGCAATATACATTTCTGGATGCATACTTTTGAGAGCTACTTGACGTATTTAATAGGAGAAATGCTATACAATTGAAGGGCAGAGTTTAGAGTTTAATGTAATTAAATATTTTGTATACATAAGATTTGATGCATTTGAAAAACCAAGTTGAAAATTAGTATCTTAGTTGACATCTACATCTTTTATATATATGCAAGATACATACTTATATACGCTGAATACAAAGACGCATCCTCGGAGACATCGAGGTCAATGGTGTCATCTGAAAAGTGAAATATCTCGTTTGTATTTTCATTAAATTTGGAAATAGTGGTGTTATTGACTGAAACAAGGGATATCGAACCGGAATCATTGTGCAGTTTTTGTTCAATATCGGACTGAAATTATGCTTGGATAAACACCAATATGCAAGTATACTTTTGACGTTAATAATTTATCTCTGTTTTGTTACTATAGCAACACGCAAACACATGAGTGGACCAGAAATCAACAAAGTAGTTTAGGATGCGTAGTCGTTTAAATGACGTTTGCAAAGACAAACTCCTCACACAAATAAAATATAGACCACGTGGTTGGTCACAAGTTTACTCTTCTTAAAAACCACAGACCAGTCTATTCACACAAACTACGAAACATTTACATTGGGCTCATTTGCTACTGTGACATAAGAGTGTATAATTGACTTAACATGTCAACACAAATATAACAAGTGCATGTGGCTGGCTTAGAATGAGAAGAAATATATATACGAGGCACTTCTTGTGATCCTGTTTTCATAAATGCTGAACGTGTTATGTTGACCAAACTGAATTTGAAACAGCTTATTATACCATGTGTAAAGCATAGATTTTGGAAGTGTTTTCTTATTTTCTTACAATATCGATCTCATTCTAAGTCAGCGATGTGCATGTTTATGCAATACATACCTGCTTTCAGAGTAAAAGAAAACCGATTCGCCATATTCTACAGAAATAGAAAAGAATAATTAAAACAATATAATAGTTCACATAGCTAGTGAAAGGGGTAAACATAAACACGGAGAGATTGGTAGTTTATGTAGGAATCTGGATGGAGATTATGGTCATTGACAGACATTTACATATCTGTTTGATAAACAGCCACGTCAGTACTGACAGGCTGTATATATATCATGGAAAATGCCATGTTTGGTAGCTGCTCGTATAAATCACTTGTTAATCAACATTTATGGTTGTATTATAATTAGACGTTTGACGTCACTATAGGTCACCGTCTATGTTTTTCTGATTTATGTAAACAAAGGTATGAGGAGATCAGACAGGAAAGGTAGAACTCAACCCAACCAGCCGAGCTCAGCAATCAGAAACAACACAACTCCACTGAGAAATAAAATGCCCACACATAAACCACCAAAATAACAATTAAAAGTCCAAGTCCTCGCCGAAAAAATGCAGGGTGACCCAATTTCACGAAGAAATTATATAATAGCGGTTATTGCATGAGACCAAAAGAAACGCAGCCAGGACTCGACCAAGTTCCTTAAGGCCCCACTGCACGGCGACCCTACCGCACAAACTCAAGCCAAAATGGCGACTAATTGAAAGTCGTATGTAATGAACATATATGCAGGATCGATTCTCTATAAAACAAGCGTATCAGTTACATAAACGTCGTATGTGTACTGACTTACGTAGTACTGAATGCCTAAATACTACAAATTCGTATACGATGTAGATTGCATCTGAAGCGTTTTATTTTCATGTTATCCTATAGTGTATGCTGTAGATTGCATCTGAAGAAGCGTTTTATCTTCATGTTATCCTATAGTGTATGCTGTAGATTGTATCAGAAGAAGCGTTTTATTTTCATGTTATCCTATAGTATATGCTGTAGATTGCATCTGAAGAAGCGTTTTATCTTCATGTTATCCTATAGTGTATGCTGTAGATTGCATCAGAAGTGTTTTATCTTCATGTTATCCTATAGTGTATAATGTAGATTGTATCTCAAGTGTTTTAGGTTAGGAACCACCAAATAAATTTGCTCTATAGCTCAATGTAAAGTGCCCACAGTAGGCCCCCATTTTCAACTTTCTTTAGTCTATGGCCACCTGGACCACATATATCATTGTAAAGAGGGGCATTTAAGCTTCACAAAAATGCAATAAAAAAGAGGGGTCATGTAGCTTCTAAGAAAGTATTTGTCCTTCAAAAATGGTCTATCCGTTTTTACGCGGAGGCATTTAGTGGTTCTTTACCTTTACCTTCATGTTATCCTATAGTGTATGATGTAGATGGTATCTCAAGAGTTTTATCTTCATGTTATATAAACTTTACACATCATCTTGGCTGACCCAATACAATGATATAGATAAAACACGTTTTTTCGCCGTGACTAATTTATGCGGGAATGTTAATTTGCCATCAAAGGGTAGGTATAGGGTAAGCATATGACTTAAACAATATATGGGATCAATGACAGTAACAAATACATGGCCCAAAGAATAAGGCATTACCTCCAGAAACTTGCAATTGGACGTTCGAGAAATATTTGCTATATAAAATGAAAAATGCTTTGAAAAAATAGATACTAGAAATAAATAAATGTAATGGTAGTCAAAGATTGTTTGATAAAAAGTAATATGGCATATACCAAAATTCGATCTAGCATCGCAGAGTCTACAAGCCCAGCGCTTAAGCCTACTGCGCCAGCAAAACTGCTATACTAACAACTTATTTTCTGTTAAAGGTAAAGAGTGGTGAACAGCATGCGGTCACTGTATATTGCGCTCACACTTTCCCTTGTGCCTATTGCATCTATAAAAATATCGGATAAATCATGAAAATAAATTAATAAAATAATAATGTAATAAACATTTTTAATATTTCAATCATAATAATTCATAAATTCCAAAAATGAAGTTTTGGTATTCGAACCAACGACCTTCGGAGTGGAGTTCCGGCACGTTATAACTGCGCTAAACTGTCAATTTATAAATTACACAAATTATTAAGTATCATTTCTTCAAATCATGACTATTGAAGTCAATGAATCGCGGGTTACCCGCCAACATAGACTCGTCAGAAAGGTCATGGATCAGGGTTCAAAATTGTACTATATAGGGATATATAACTCTAACGCGGTATTGGGACCTGTGCCAAATAAAGTAAACAGGTCAATCAGGTTAGACCTGGCTGTAACGACATGCTGTGTTTACAATCAAATGTTTTATATATCGTCTGCAAAACTATTGATTATCAGTGTTTTTCTTTACCAATAGTATGAATAAAATCGTGACCCAGAGGATAACGGTGCAGTATTAGTAATTATAACCTGCCGAGTTTGAACCCGGTCAACAGAACATTTTAAGCTTATTTTAAGTTTATTGTTTGCAATCGCATACAAAGTGTGTACAGAATGCTGCTTGAGTACAAAACACCTTTGCCATTTTACTCACCTTCAAATGGCTTAATTTAATAGCCAATAACAAGTTTTATATTATAGAAGCATTTGAGAAATTGAACCAACAGCCATCCTAAAGGTGTTTTCAATTACACAAATTCCACGGGTTTAAATTTATTAATAATAAGGAAAATTTTTATCAGAGGCTTTGAGCTTAGATCGTCTGAGTGAGAGTCAACAACCAAATCCACAGAACCATGTATTGTTAAATAAAATTATTAATTGGTAAGGACATACTTCTACATAGTATGCTCCTCAATCTTTTTGGGGATATCCTGCTTATTTATAGGTTGACATCACTGTCAAAAATTGTTGGTCGGATAGTACATGTATTCAATAATAAACAATGTCTATCAATACCAAACAGGTTTCGTGACATCCGGCTTCCAGACCTTAACTCGAGTTTCCAGAACTCATCAAAGCTTCCCTGTTTAACTTTTTAAATTGAACACACAATAAGGTTATATCAATAAATACATGTTAAGTACATTTTACAATACAACGCATGGTTAGCACATTCGACAACCAATTCTATAACCCGGTGGCTCCTCGTCGACATATCGGCCGGGGTATTGGACAATTTAGAAACGACTTTCTGGAGGAAGGTAACTTTATATAACTAATAGGAACGTACAAGCGGCGTGTCCGGATCCTGTTCCCACAGAACCTTTTTGTCTCTTACATTAACGTCGTCACACCCGACTAAACAAAGGAAAACACTTGGTTATCATATTGGACAATTTAGAAACGACTTTCTGGAGGAAGGTCACTTTATATAACTAATAGGATCGTACAAGCGGCGTGTCCGGATCCTGTTATCACAGAACCTTTTTGTCTCTTACTTTAACGTCGCCACACCCGAGTAAACAAAAGTAAAACACGTACCTGCTCTTGTAAATTGTTTATTAGAGTAAATCCCTTATATAAACTTTTCTTCAAAGACAAAACGATATTAAGACGAGTCAATAATATATATTGATTAGATCAAATAAACATGTCCCCAAAGATTATGGCAGTATGCAGAGGAACTCACATTTTATCAACTGTTAATTACTGTGTCATAGTGTGCTTCGTGATTCAATGAGAACGATTACATTTAATGCTTGATAGATTACACGTATACTGTTACCAGAAGAGTGAAACGCGCATTGAATAAGATTATACAAATTCAATACTTTATATATTGCGCTTGTAATGTTACCCGAAGTATGCAACGAGCATTGAATAGGTTTATTCAAAACAAATTATAAGTTTACACATTTTATCAATGGATCGTTTGCAGGGTTTGTACTTTGTGTATAAATTTTGTTTTAAATTGTGGTGGAGTAATTATCAACGTTAATCGAATATCTGCTGTGTTTGTACGCGACATAATATTTCAAATTTAACATGACTATCGGAAGTTGGTTTTAGTATACTGTGAACTCATTTATTAAATACCATTTCGTTGGAACGATACTGTAGAATCAATGATGTTTGTGGGGGATTTTTGTCGTTGTTTAGGTCATGCACGAAATCCATGAAATCAAATCAAACACTAATATTAATTATTTTTCCGCATGCGCGTTTTCTTTGTCCTGTTAATTGTCCATGATTGGCTGTGTTAAGTTAAAAACGTAACTAATTTTTAGGGTTCTTATCTGCAGGGTTTCTATTACTGGTAGAGATATTTATTGGTTACCTTGGGTGCAGCGACTCGCCGCATATTAAAGACGTCAATGATGGATTGGACTATTTATCCAGTATTTATATGGAACACTTGTTCCTTTGACTAAAAGTAATTCGGTTGTTATAAAATATCAAAGAAATGTTGAATAATTGTTCGACCATTTTCATTCTAAAGACGGCCCTCGTATAAGACGTCCGTCAAACGAGTGACACTCAATAGTGACAGCTTATCTAATTGCATTTCTGATATCTGATTGCTATAATAGAGTTTCCTTCCCTTTCGTTCTGAGCCAGCGATATACATAATTATATATTTTTGAGTAATTAAATACTACACAATACCTACAGTCTGCGCGATCCATGTTTGTACCATGTTTGTTTTCGATGTTTGTAGATTGTCTGAAAGCCTGGATTGGTTGTCCTAACGTCGTTACGAGAATGACCGTCACTGTGAGTAAGATCATAGATAAATGTGACATCATTTTCTGATTATGTTCAGTTGTTAAGGCGTCTACAAATCTATTCGCAGAAAATTTTCATTTGTGGTACGACCAATATTTTTAATGGCTTGACTCTTAGTGAAACAATCTTCGGAATTATGTCTTGTAGCAATAATTCCTATTCATATATTATATGGAGCACTATGCTGTTAAGGATTCAACTAAACAACTCGCAGAAAATTCGCCTTTGTGCTACAGATTATACTTTAATTGCTTGACTATTGACAACATTGTTATCAGAATTTCATCTTGTAGCAATAATTCCTATTCAGATTTTACATAGAGAACTTAGTAAAAAACAGCAATGTTTTCATTAGAATTCTAGCACCAGTTATGACAAGCGATATATTACAACAGGGTTTCAGAATCTGCGTTTCTCATAATAATGTTTGTTTTTAGAATTGCGTTAAAGTAATGAAAAGTATCTGTTCAAACACGTTGTTATTAATTTGTTTGTTTTTGTACCACAGTTCGTTGAATATTTTGATCCTTGATAAATATGTTAATAATTACCGACTAGAAGTTCTTCAAGTCATTACATGGTTCACTTAATTCTTCAAGTATTTAATTTATTCAATTTTGAATTGTATCTTGTCACTGTGTTACATGTCCGAACTTTGATTCAGACTTCACTGCAACACTTGTATATAAAGAAGGTTAGGATGTTGACGTCTGTCCTGTGTGTACACATGTGCCTCTTGATCTAAGGTCGTGGAGATAAATAATTTGTTTGTTTCGGGTGGTTTGTACAGTCTTGTTTAATCATTATTTTAAACCATCGTTTACTGTCACATACCAACCGGTATTCCACTGATACATAACTCATACACATTTTATACGGCCACTACAGCTCACTGATTTTGTGCAAGCCATGAAAACAGTAGGTCTCGGATTTTAACCAAGACCTCTTCTTACCAAATTAAACACGAAATAAAAAGTGCATTAAACGTAATATGCAGCTTCTCTTCTCCCATACTTTAGTTGTGATCGCAATCATCTCTTTCAAGGGAACCGATAAACGTCCATTCTCGAGCCACATGGTCTAACCATGTGACAAATTGGTAGGTTAAAAGTCTTAAACTGGTTTTCAAGGAATTAATGTGAAGATGGAAATTTAAACCGTAGTTTAATGTTTCTTAACCAAATAGATACATCCATAGATAATGAATGTAATTAATGTGAGGTCTGCATCCCGCATGTTCTATACGTGTGTTTATTGGCTATAACTGTGATATACTGTGCGAGTATATAACTGACAATTATTTTATCATGGCCACAATGGTGAGGTCTACGGATGCGAAAGTAGTTCGGATGGTGTTATCGACGACATGCGAAATACGTGTGCTTTTTATTGACGATATTTGTGAGTTGTTAACATCGACATTTTATTGCGGTTGAAATCAAACGGATGGTTATTTTAGAAACTTCGGAAGTCGGATTTGGTGGGGGTTATAAACAATGTATTTTATCCACGCTGAATGACGCATGTATCTGTATCCCCTACTATCCTTATAGCTTATAGCATCTATGGAACGCCATGTTGCTATTATATGTGTAGAAACGATACGTACATTTGATACGTTATTGATTTCAGGAAATAATGCCTAGAAATGTATGTTGCATGTTTTGATATCAAACATTCATTTCAAAAGTTGTAGCAAGCGTTGAAAGATAACAACAACTCGAATAGGAGAGACCTGTCGTCCACAAACACCTCAAAGAGTTCACTAAACTATTCTTCCATTCGGGGTGATGTTCTCCCCGATATTCTGGAACCGACATTTTCTTCGAGTTTGCTGAAACATACATGGTAAGAATATGTATATGACGCAGTATTTAGTCCATGTCCCAGGCCATGAAAATTGAGGGTCCATCGCCGAAGTAGTGAACTGGGCCGGTATTCACAAAGCATCTGAAGGGAAAACTTAATATTTTGACTTAATTAAAAAAATGAACTTTCATATTTTGCAAAGCAACTAAGAATAACCAATGTCATCTTGGTAATAATTGGGGTGATTCAGATAATGTTTCAAATCAAAGGAAAACGTCGATAATCTTGTATATATATTTTATTCAAGATTGATACAGACATATCAAAACAGTTCAATACAACAACAACAACAACAACAACAACAATCAACAGAATGCATTCAAAACTTGAAATTTTCTTATTGTAGTTATCAGTATATGTTCTGAATTGCTTTTAAAGAAGTCTAAAGAACAACAACGACGAGTTACGAGAAAAAAACACGAGGGTGTGTGAGCCTTTCAGTCATTTGTAGTCTCCCATTTTCGTATGTCTCATAAATCAAGATTCGAGATATTTGATCTAGTTTTGATTTCCACGCGAATTAGAACATGATATTTTCTATTCTTTTGAGTCTTTATTCGTTTGGGTTGTTTGAAATAGTTAATGGATATTCTAGTTTTGGAAACGCAAAACATTTTAACAAAATATTTTTTCCTATCATTCTCCTTCAAGCTAACTGAAAATCATTCTTGAATCTGTTCACCAATTTATTTATGGAAATTGGTCTGCTACAGTACATGGACAAATTACTGAACCAAAACAATTCAAATACTAACTTGCTGTGCTGACAAAACGAGTATGTTTTATTTTTGCTCATTCACAGGCTAATATGAATAGTTGAAATGTGCATTTGTGAATGCTGTGGCGATATGCAAGAAACTAAAAACATTGTATCGTCCCCAATATTACCGATAGAACTTTTGCATTTAGGAAACCAACAATAAATCAGCAACTGTAAACAGGATGTTCAATCAAGTGCCTAAAATGCACGACATATACCAGCCTTATACAAAAGCTAAATTGCTACTAGTCATAAGTAATTAGTTATAAAAAATAGATTCACATTTTACTAAAACATATACGGTTAACGTCTTTATGTCTACTTTTAAAGGGATACAATTTTTTTAAAAAGGAGGATCAGAGTGCAGGTGAAAAAAAATGTTAATTTCTACTTGAAATGATTTATTTATAAAACAAAATATTCAAAATGGTGAGACCATTTGCTTCTTTTATGTGTTTTGTTCCATAGCCAGAGACAATGATGAAGTTTATTTTCAAAATATCATAGACCATCGGTCTAAACTATATAACAATACAAATAGGGATTTATAAAAAAAAACATATTTTCAAAATATCATAGACCATCGGTTTAAACTATATAACAATACAAATAGGGATTTATAAAATAAACCATATTTTCAAAATAACAATAATAAGAATGGTGATACATAAAATAAATAAGAGTTCGCCCATATATTTACGTAATAATCGAAAACATCAGAACGACGAGTCATTGGATATAATTGTTGATACTAGTTATATATCAAATTTCTGTGCAAAGGGAAGTAACCAAATTAATTAACTGATTAAAGGTTGTTTATATACAGTGCGATTTTGTGAATAGTTGTATCGTCCCTTGAACTTAAAAAAATCTATTAAAAAATCATGAATATTTGTACTCGACGTATACCAATTTAGAAGAATTGTTTTCTCTTATCAGATGAACTTTTGGACATTGAAATAACACACTGAATAGTTTTTACGTCACTTAAACTAAAAAGTCTATATGAATCCAAAATATTTCAACTTGGCGTGTAGAGGGGTGCCTGCAAGACTGTAGTAACTACATATGATTAAAGAAGGACTTACTACAGTCATGCGGGCACCCCTCGGTATATGAATTTAGATGAAAGTTTTCTCTAATTAGTTGGAAAATTGGACATTGAACAACCGCATGTTATTCAAAGTTTAGAACTCAGATGTTATTTACTTCATTGCAATATTGACACAGTCATCATTCAAGTGTAGTGTTAAATCATGTCTACCAGTTTCTATATATAACTAGAGCTACGTAACATGACATGTTTATTCTGAGTCTACCAGTTTCTATATATAACTAGAGCAACAAAACACGGCATGTCTATTCTGAGTCTTCCAGTTTCTATATATAACGTATGGCTAAAGCTACGAAACATGGCATGTCTATTCTGAGTTAACAGGTACAATGTAGTTCAATGATAAGATATCGTTCAGTATCAAGTAATATTCTATAGTGTCTATAATGGAATCATCTACTTGATTTTTGCAATGACCGATTCCACTCCTGGTTATGACAACCGTTTAATCTGTGTTTAATATTATGCATACATACTTTAATACGAGTATTACCCGCGTCGTAGGAAACCCACATAAACCCAAGCCCGTAGAAAAATAATAATGTTTTTACATGAGTTGCCCAGGTTATTCTGCCCACATTATCAAGAGACTTTAACATACAGTAACATCATTTTGGATATCTGGAATCGGTCAATGTTTTATACAGTTACAATAATATGTCACATAAAGCGATACTCTTCCTAATTCACACAAGACAATACAATTACTCTTTGAAGATTTAACTTGTAAATATGATTTACAGAATAATTACTGTGACGCTTCAACTTCCGGGCGATATTTGAATCCCCACACTTTAAAACCATAACATATAAATAGTTTGATCACGGAGTCAAATAATTGATACAATTGATTGATATTGAAATGTCCGAATATATGTTGATTATTGGTAAGCCTGTGTACATAATATTATAAATATATGTGCATAAACATGTTTGTCCCATATACGAATCATAGAAAAATATGTTCTATGTCAGATTGTACCAGCTTCTGTTGATCTACCAACTTTCGCTGTCTGACTACATATAGTGTTATTGTTATTCAGCAAAACTTGACACCTCCGTCGTTTCTGCCTTTTTGGATTTTATCTTCCAAATCACGCTTTGTCTTCTCTAGAACTGTAATAGTTTTTATTATCTTATCGAGTGTTAGCTTCATGTCTTCAAATACATCGGTATTTGTTTTCTGTAGACTATCTAACGGTAACTCTTCAACACGTTTGTAATCCTCAAGCTTGCTTTGTATCTTTGTTTGTTTGTCTCGTATCTGACTTTCAGTGCCATCCTCCATTGGCTGTTTGTTTAACTCTTCGGTTTCATGTTCCATCGCCTCTTCGCCAAGCTTAAGCAGTGCTTTGATTTCGATTTCGCATTCATTCGTCTGTCAATGAAATATACATTGCTTATTTTTGGTGATACTAAACATTTCTAAGCGAAAACTACGTATCAATGATACTACTGGCTCGGAATAAGAAGGTCGTAAGTACAACAACGCTGAAAATAATCATTACTAATGGAAACACAAGTTTTTTTTATTTCAGTGTGGTCAAATTGACATTTTTATTTCATAAAAATAGGGTTATATCCGGTACGAGGGGTGGTGTGATGTTCATTTCTGATATGTATGGATCGATCTTTTTAGTTCGACCTTCTCATTTTCTAAGCCTACGATTTAACCTTTTACATTTGTTCTACGATAGCATCCACAATATACATTATAACAATGGCCTCCATCTCCTGAATTGTTTTGATAATTTCCATGGGGCATAGACTCACAATTACCTCCAGAACCAGCAAACACTATTTTTAGTCTAAATAGTTTCTAGAGCTCTTACTTTAGATTTATCTCAAATTCAGAATTCATCCGGTTGTAATAGGAATTTCAATTATGTTATGATTTAACTGAGTTATGTCCCTTGAACAAGATGGCTGTGTTTTTAAAGCTGGATTATAATCATCCTGTATAAGTTAAAATACGATTTGACAGTATGGCGAGCAGCTATAGGTCTGTTTACACAGCCTAACAAGCAGGAATGTAAGATACATGGAATTAAGGTGCCGTTGTCATTGTTTAAAAGTGGATTAAGATGGATTATTGCAGTATCGGTGTTGATCATTCTTAGTGGTGATATTGAGCTGAACCCTGGGCCTGCCAGAGGAAAGGGGAACACCAGACCAAGTTTTAGTCAGTATAGTAACACATACGAAACCAGATCGCGTAAAAGTTCTGCGTCTTCCTCACAGCTTACAAACAACCGGCAAAATAGAGACGGGGTAAGCATCTTTCCTACTCCACCCATCCATGATCAACATGTCGATAATGCCATGATGTCTTTTCTCAAGACTATGAAATTCGATCTCCAAACACAAAATGACAGGGTTGCAAAGGACCTATCTCAAATGAACGCAAAAATGGACTCATTATCAGATTCAATGCACGGTCTTAGAATGGAAAATGGGCAGTTGAGAACAGAAAATCAGGCTATCAGGTCTGAAGTGATTGACCTGAAGGTACAAATCGATAAATTGGAGGGTCATTCTCGGCGTAATAATGTCCGTATTAATGGTGTTCCTGGCGGTTTAAGGGAGGAATGGTCTGTAACTGAGTCAAAGGTGAGGGACTTCATCCGTAATGACTTATCTATGCCTGAAAAGGAAAATGTGGAAATTGAGAGAGCACACAGAGTGCACTCGTCTGACCCGTCAAAGTGTACCATTGTGGTTAAGTTTGGTAAACACAAGGACTGTGAATGCGTATTGAACGAAGCTAGGTCAAAACTTCAACGTGATTCCGGAGTATCGGTTAAACCAGACTACACGGATCGAGTAATACGACACAGATGGATACTAGGTCAACGAATGGTCGAAGAGCGTGATAACGGAAATTACGCAAGTGTGAGGTTCGATAAATTAATCGTTGAAGACAAAATCTTCAAGTATGACGAGCCAACTAACTCGATCGTTTGTATCGGTAAACGTCAACAAAACAAACGACCACGTGTCGGAGCACATGGTATAAACAATAACAATGCATCACGTGGTATAAACATGGGCCGAGCTACCGGTGAAAATAGTGCAGATGACAATAGTGACGTAGACAGATCGGGTACCGGGCGCAACGGTGATTGGAGCGCGCACGAGGAGGAGGGCGTGGACTAGGATTGTGGCCGAGGCTTACCAAACGAGACTTGTAAACTTTGGATTAATACTCTTACATGGAATATCCAAAGATTAAATAAATATGCGAATAATATGTGCACAAATATTACATCGTATTTGGCAGATTTTGACATTATCTGTTTATGTGAAACTTGGTCAAGATTTTCCGGTGAATTTGACACCTTATTACAAAATTTTGTGCATTTTGATAGTGTTCGTAAACTCAACACACGTTCTTTTAGAAACAGTGGCGGTGTATCAGTATTTATAAAAGACTCATTGTTGAAAAAAATTTCAATATGCAGAATTTATGAACATTTGAAAGACTCTGTAGTTCTTTAATCTAAATTGTCACAAGTTAGCAATCATAAAGATATTATTATGTACTTTACCTATGTATCACCAGAAGGGTCTAGTATTTATCATAACAATATTGTACAAAATGGTATCACTATACTACAAGAGAATATTGAAAGCTTAAAGCTTCATTATGTTGACACAATGTTCCTAGTAACGGGTGACTTAAATTCCAGGACCAAAGATCTGATTGATTTCATACCGGAGGATAATTTATACTATATTTTTGGGGAAACCGACTACATGGGTAGCACTTTTGAATTGAAAAGAGAAAATAAGGATGCTCGATTAAATAACTTCGTTAAAACTTTGATACAACTATGTCAAACACATGACATACACACTTTAAATGGTCGTTTTAACGATCCTGGAAATTTCACCTGTTACTCGGGAAACGGTGCAAGTGTTGTTGATTATATATTGGTTTGCGAAAACTTATTTCATTATGTTTCATGCTTTGAAGTTCATGAAAGAGATGAATCTGACCATTTGCCAATAACATGTAAATTGAATTTCAATTTGAGGGATGTAGATGTAAGAGAGAATGCTGAAAGTGACACTGCTGATAATTTATCTCCTAGATTTTATTGGAATAACAACAAAACTGAATTGTTTCTTAATAAGTTAAATCAAATTTTCCCTGATAGACTTGATCATATGCAAAATTTGGTACATAGCAATATAAATGATGCCGTTACTGCAATAACAAACCTATTGCAAGAAGCAGCTTCTTGTATGCGTGTCAATAAAACTAGTGTAATCAAGGATAGCTCGCAACCCTCATGGTGGGATTACGAATGTGATGCGCTAAAACAGTATAAATATAGAGCTTTACGTAGGTTCAGGACAACCAATAATAAAGAAGATCTTGTATGTTATAAGGATAGGAAACGTGTTTATAGGGATACAGTATCAAACAAAAAATCAATATACGAAAGCAGTGAACGTAATAAACTGATTGAATGCTGCAATAACATGAATATGTTCTGGAAGCGACTAAAACAATCTACTTCTAAACGCTCCTTAAATGTAAATATATCTTCATTGGAATGGTTCAATTACTTCAGTAAATTATGGTATGTAGAAAACGCACGTCCAATAGTGATAAATAATGATAATGGTAATGACGAATTCTTAAATGCTGAAATCAGTGTTGATGAAGTTAGACAATCTATAATAAAACTATCACTTGGAAAAAGTGCCGTCAATGATGGTTTGAATACTGAATTTTACAAATACTCGTCTGAAACGATCGTTCCCTTGTTGTGTGAGTTATTTAATGAAATTTTCGTAAGTGGTATATTCCCGAAATCATGGGGTGAAAGCATAATATGTCCAGTGTACAAATCTGGACCACAACATGACCCCTGTAACTACAGAGGAATATCAATTATAACTACTATGTATAAAATTTTCTCCAGCATACTTAATAAACGTTTATATAATTGGGCGGAAACTAACAACAAGTTTGACGAATCTCAGTCAGGTTTTAGGCAGGGATACTCGGCAATTGACAATGTATTTTGTCTACATGCATTGGCACAAAAGTACCTATCTAAACAAAGAGGGCGTTTTTACTGACTTTTTGTGGATTTTCGAAAAGCTTTCGATAAAATAAATCACTCTAAATTGTTTGAAAGTCTCCAATCAAAAGGGCTTAATGGGAACTTCCTACGAATACTAGGGAAAATGTACGAAAATCTACAGTCTTGTGTAAGAACATCATCGGGTGGGGTAACACAAAATTTTCCATGTAACATCGGGACTAGACAGGGGGATATCTGCAGTCCTACTATTTTCTCACTTTTTATTGACCAACTAGCTGTCTTACTTCGCGAAAACTGCGAAACAGGCATATTCATTGATAATTCTATACCTGACATACTGTGTCTTATGTTCGCTGACGATGTCGCCAATTGTGGCGAAACTGTAAAAAGGCTTCAACAGCAGTTAAATAGTATAGAACAATTCTGTACCGCTTCAGAAATGGAGGTTAATCTAAATAAAACACAAGTTATTGTGTTCCGTAACGGTGGACCATTGCGACAAAATGAACGTTGGTATTTTCGGGGACAACAAATAGAAAACACAAACATTTACAAATATATGGGTCTATTGTTTACCCCTTCTCTGTCATGGTCATTGAACTACCTGTGAAACTCAGAATAGCCATGTCACGTTTTCGTTGCTCTAGCCATAGGTTAAATATAGAAACTGGTAGACATAATAACATCCCATTTGAATCACGACTGTGTCAATATTGTAATGAAGTAAACAATATCACAGTTCTAGAATGTGAATACAATGTATTTTTTCAATGTCCAAAATCTCAACTAATAAGACAAAATTTTCTTTTAAATTGGTATACCTCGAGTACGAGTATTCTGGATTTTTATAGACTTGTTAGTTCACGTGATGAAAACATTATTCGCAAAGTCGCTCTATACATTGAAAAAATTCTGAAAACATATGACTAATTTGGTTACTTCCCTTTAAAAGGATATTTAAAAAGAAATTTAATATATCAGTGTTAAAAAAAAGAAAGAATTGTATCCACTGACTTGTCTACTTCATGTTATATTTGTTTATATGTAAAAATTGGGCTAACTCTTGTTTATTTATGTATCACTATTTGTATTGTTATATTTTGGGCCGGTGGCCTGTACTATTTGAAATAAACTTATCTATCTATCTTTATCCAGTTTAAATAAAATTATCACAGCCAATACTTGTTAAAAAATTCGATTGACGATAACACGAACCATCCTTTTATAAAACGTCGTACAATATATAATTGTGATAACATATACCTCCTCTATTACAGACTTTGACGATAAAACTTTCTGTTTGACATCTTCGTCAGAAGTGACTTGAACTACTGCCTCGTCTGCAAACGTTTTTGCACATTGGTATAGCTCATCCAGTTCAGTATCAGCCATAGTAAGTTCTGGTGAGTGCATCATCTTATTGCGCATATCGATGATCTAGAATATAATTATCGAAATTGACTGGATATATCTAGGTGTACACATGGTATGTAATATACATGATATATAAATGTATAAACATTCACTTTACGTTTGTCTAAAACAAGCAGGTTTATGTTCCAACGGACACTATGGTAGTAGTAAATCTGACATTTTTTATGTGTATTATTTCAAGAAATTAATTATTCTAACGATAAAATTTCAAAAACATGCAAAGAATAGTGACCGTCAGATCAATTGTATCACCTGATAGGGAAGAACGAGAGCAAATAATTCTTGAATTTCTTATTCTATTATCGTTTTGAAAACAGCTGTTTACAGCTTGTGAAGTCAGATATTCACTCTCTTCTTTTTATAGACATACGCATGTTTACTCTAATGACGGTTTTTGCATACGTTGTATATAAAACAATCAACATACCCTTTCAGTAACTGTGAACTTGTTGAAAATACTACAGTTCTGAATGGTTGTAAACAGGGCATAAGCGTCTAAATCGTCCGGAGATGTAACATCCAGGCAACGCGACGGCATAAATAGTTTCGCAATGCCCCAGGCTCCATTAACTTGGACCTTACGACAGTTGTTGAAAACTGCTTTCGATTTAAAGTGTCGATGAAACATTTTTACAGCGTCAAACAAATCTTTACACGCTTCACAGTGACGATTATTCGGTAGGTACTTCCAATATGCACCCACCCATTTGACCCCATCCACTGCGAGTCTTTGTATGTTTTCTCCATTGTCAAAATGTGATCCACCTTCTGGTAGGACTTCTTTCTGGAATTTCTCAAACATCATGGAAACGAAACTTCGAGTTCCCTTACATAGATATTTCAACGTTAACGTTCCTTTTATCCAATTATGGTATGTCTGCGTTTGAAGATCTGCATGTATACCTATGGAAGATCGGAAAGTGATTTAGTTCGATTGTGGGACAAGTGCTTACGATTTATGTTGCTCACTCTTGATTGATGCCTATATCACTTGCCTTGACAGACAGATACGCAAATTCCCTTTTGTACTTGAAGGCCAAGCAATGGAATAATACAGTTATGTTTTTTATTTCGTTTTTGGCATGACTCGGCCAATGACCGCTAACCATTCGAAAGCTATAACACAGGGTTATTGAGTGTTTAAACGATTAGATTATATGCATTATGTAGTGTCGTATACCTTTAACTGTTCGTGAAATACACGAAACGCTATGTTTATTGGCCAATAGTACTAATAGATATCTATACACTCAGGGACAAAAGAAACCCAAAACTTTTTCGGGGGTCATAAGTTTCTAAATAAGTGCGATGTATTGTTTTCGTTTATTGTAAATGATACATGGGTTACAAGTTTGATATCTCAGCACATGTCTGCATAATTAAATGTGTTTTAACCTGTGTTTACCAGTTTAGGGAAAAACCCAGTTTAATTGCTGAATGACAGTGTATACATAACACTTATAAAAACTCATCAAATAAACACATATAAAATAAGTTGAAACATGTCATGTTTGCCCGAACACACACGGTCAGAAGACGCCGGACTGCGCCAAATTGTTTCGAGTCCTTCTGATGTTGTCGGACAATTTCATTACCACCCTTCAATCATTACAAGACTTAATAAACAATACCAGGCCTCTGAAACGGTTAAGGACCGCAAACACACAGGGAAACCAAGGATAACCAATCAACGACAAGACGGGACTATACGCATGCTATATCGCACAAGGAACCGCTTCCGGTCAGCCGGTATTACAGGTAGGATACATGGGAACCCTCGGGTAGGCAAAATGACAACTTGTTTGAAAAAATAAGTTCCTTTTTGAAAATATCGCGCGATCATTTTGATTCATTTTCTTTCCAATTAACATTAAAGACGATAACCATACACTTCAAAGTCGTTTATATTTAGCCACACAACGTCACACCTCTTTATTTATTTAGCAGCAGTATCATAAACACTGACTAAATCCATCTATCATTTACATATGTACGTGTTTCTTAGTGCATATTTCCAACAACCAAAATCCTTATCATGCATGTACAGTTTATCATTAGTAGTTAGTAGGTAATAAACAATTTATATTAACAATTATTTGAAGCTTCGTCTATGTTTTAGAGCACGTGGGAGGACTTTATTCGAGAGTGAAACTTTATGCCACCCCCACTATACATCACAATTATTATATCGTGGATGTTAAAGTACATTCGTGTTTGTGGTGCTAACACCAGATAATGAATGTGACAACAATGTGACTTTTGCAATGTTGGACTGTTAGATTAAAACCTATGTAAAGTTATTATTAAATTACAGAAATGAATGCAATTTTGCAATATGGCTCATTAATATTTCACCAATGAGTGTGTAAAATTTCAGTGAATTTGAAAAAATAATAACTTTGATAAATACCATTATGTATGTTTTGCGTTTCTTTTGTCCCTGAGTGTATTAGTAATTATTTAAATTTTGATGTTGTATGAAATATGTAGTGTAAAAGAACATTACATGTACCTGCAACGCGTGTGTCTATCTTACTCCTTGTCATTGGATCATAAATTTCATCTAAAGAGGTGAACTGAAAATAAGTGATTGTTTTATCAATATACATATCCTAGCTATTATATTCCGATGTTTTAAAACATTCAAGAATAAGTGTGGGTCAATATAGTTGCTTTCATATAATGACTTGTTATGGTACATGTATTAAAAAACAACATGCATTTGCACATGTGCAACGTGGAACAAAATAATATGATACAGAGCTAATAGTTACACATAGTAGAAATTTACTTGAATATTTTTTGAGGTGATTTATACGTATATTCAAAATTAACGTGATTTACTTACATGTTTTTGCATGTCATTTAGTGTGATCCCAACGTATGTTTGTTTTTCCTTTAACTCTACATCTGCCTGCTTGATAGCAAGTTGCGTTTTCTTTAATTCGTTAACTTCCTTGGTCAGAGCATCTTGCTTTTCCTTTATATCAGTTTCGGTCTTAGCCAAACTTTGTTGCTTTAATTTCAATTCAGAGTCTGTCTTAATCAAAGTGTCTTGCTTTTCTTTCAATTCAGAGTCTGTCTTAATCAAAGTGTCTTGCTTTTCTTTCAATTCAGAGTCTGTCTTAATCGAAGTGTCTTGCTTTTCTTTCAATTCAGAGTCTGTCTTAATCAAAGTGTCTTGCTTTTCTTTCAATTCAGAGTCTGTCTTATTCAAAGTATCTTGCATTTCTTTCAATTCAGAGTCTGTCTTATTCAAAGTATCTTGCATTTCTTTCAATTCAGAGATTGTCTTAGTCAAAGTTTCTTGCTTTTCGTTCCATTCAGAGACTGTCGTAGCCAACGTATCTTGCTTTCCATTCAATTCAGTGACTGTCTTAGTCACAGTATCTTGCTTTTCTTTAAATTTAGTGTCTGTCTTATCCACAGTACCTTGCAGTTCAGTGACTGTCTTAACCATAGAATCTTGCTTTTCGTTCCATCTAGAGACTGTCTTAGCCAACGTATCTTGCTTTTCATTCAATTCAGTGACTGGCTTAGTCACAGCATCTTGCTTTTTTGTCCATTCAGAGACTGTCTTAGTCAAAGTTTCTTGCTTTTCGTTCCATTCAGAGACTGTCTTAGCCAACGTTTCTTGCTTTTCGTTCATTTCAGTGACTGTCTTAGTCAAACTATCTTGCTTTTCTTTCCATTCAGTGACTGTCTTAGCCAACGTATCTTGCTTTTCATTCAATTCAGTGACTGTCTTAGCCAACGTATCTTGCTTTTCGTTCATTTCAGTGACTGTCTTAGTCAAAGTATCTTGCTTTTCTTTCCATTCAGTGACTGTCTTAGTCAAAGTTTCTTGCTTTTCGTTCATTTCAGTGACTGTCTGAGCCAAAACATCGTGCTTTATCTTCAAATCAGAGTCTGTCGTAGCCAAACTGATGCGAGGTTCCTTCAAATCAGAGTCCGTCTTGGCAAGAACATCTTGCATTTTCTTCACATCAGCGTCAGTGCACACTGGAGCACATTGTGTTAGTATTGCTGCTACTTCCCTGAGCTGGAAATGTAGATGAAAAGTTTTAATATGCTAAAAGTTTAAGCCTATAGCTGAATTGGAAGTGAATGTCGCGATTGCTTCGTTATACTAAGTATGAACGAAATAGACCTTTTGGATAAAGCAAAAACCCGTACATAATGTTCACAAAGACGTCGGTGATAAAAAAGTAATGAGACAAACGCTCTAAAATGACAATTCTTCATGATATCAATAAAATGTGTTTTTATTTCAAATAAAGAATGTATCCTCTTTCCATCTGCAGAGTTTCATGAATGTTCATACATTAGTGGCAAAGATATTTATTATTTTAAAACCTTGGGTACAGCGACTCGCCGCACATTAACGACGTCAATGACGTTACGTACGTAAATTGTTAACTATTCGAACGTCTCATAGCTCCGGAAAAACACTTATGTCTCTATAACTAGTGAATAGATTACAATTTTACTTATAATTAAGTGTTTATTTAAAACAATTGTTCATTTGACTAAAAGCAATTCAGTTGTTAAAAATATCAAGGAAATGTTGAATAATTATTCGATCATTTTCATTCTAAATACGGCTCTCGTATACGACGTCCCGTCAAACGAGTGACAATCAAAATTGACAGCTCATCTAATGCTTTTCTGATCTCGGCTAGATATAGAAGAGTTTCTTTCCCGTCATTAACACTTTTCCACTAACGATACATAAGTATACATCTCTCAGCTCATATTCTTATTTTAAATGTTTGTTTTGACCTTGTGGGAAAACTTAATACATGTATTTTCGAGGTATGATTTTTTGCCAAAATATTGCATTAATTTCAAGACGCTTCTTGTACTTTTCACGTCTTATATAAAAAACGAACAGACCTACATCAAAATAATTTTAATGCAAAGTTCTTCATAGTTTTAGCGTCAAGTCCAGTTAAGTTGATAAATATTCTAGGAATATTTAATAAAATATAAACCGATTGCTTTTCCATACCATGTGGCGAAAAAGGGCGACGTTTTGATGTTCGGCGACATGGCGCGACACCTTATATTTGACGTTGCATCAGTAAAGAACTATTTATTGTAGAATATTGTATTTTATACGTAAATATCAGCATTAAATGCAGCATAATTTATATGGCAATTTCATGGCTCAGATACGTTCACTTTAAAAATGAGAGCGTGTGTCTCATTACATTTTGTCATCCCACGTACAAGTCATTATATCATTGCTTTCATGTTATTTTTTATTGCAAAGGTGTTTTCTGCTCATCAGCAATACGAATTGGAAATTTTACGCTATATATTTTATGTACATGAACCATATATTTACTGTTAGCTTTTCTTGTTATGCCTTGTGTCCAATAAAGAAAGTGATGTCATGGGAAGTAAAAAGTTATGAAATTTTGAATGGGTGTAGGTAGGATGAAAATGTTGTTCTATGAAAATTGTAACACAATAGGAGGGATATATTTTAAAACATTTAAAATTGATAAGATTTGTTGTAAGTTTAACGACATTTACCTGCTTTTGAAATTCAGATTTATTTGGCAACAATCTTTCATCTATTCGATGAAGACATATTTCAATTACTGACCGAAAACGTTCAAGTTCTGCAGGGTAACGCCATTGAGCCGCATCTTTCATACGGTGGTATGCATTACCAATCTGAAAATGAAAATACGAAGACAATGTTTTGTGGTGATGATTTGAATATAGATGAATAGCTTCGAGTAAATGGTATCTTCCAAATTTGTAATTATCGTTTATATAATAAGACTAGTAATTTATCTTCAATATTTCTATAATCAATCAACTATATCACTACATTATCAATTTGCATTACTTTAAAATATCGTACCAGTTGTCTAACGAAGGTCAGTAAAATAACATTAAGTGTAATTGATTCGCTATCATTGGATTACAAAATGTACTTCGGAAAGAGTTAATTATGTATAGTACAAGTATATTATGATGGTAGTGCATGCACCTTTTATTGAAATACTAACCTGATAGATATAGTCTCTATACTCCCATCTTAGAGAGAGAATTATGTACGCTATATTATGATGGTAGTACATGCACCTTTTATTAAAATACTAACCCGATAGATAAATCGTTCATATCCCGATCCTCTACCAAAGAGTGAACAGTTCTTCATAATGTTCAATAAAGCCGGAACATTTAAATATTCAATAGTCTTCGTAGCAATGTCTGAAGGCGACAGGATCATTGAGCCACACACTGCTCCGGGAGTGATAAATGTCGCTGCTGCATATAGCATCAGTTGTCTATGACCAAGTCGCGTACCGGATTTAAATTCATACTGAGAAGGAGGGTGTGTTCTTCGGATTTTCTCCAATTCACTGTCCAGTTTTGTTATAAGATCCTCTGATGTTTCGTGTGTGTTATTTACGGAGCAAAACGCGTGGAGGTATTCCTCGAATGAACGTTCTATATATATGGATAAGAACTTATGCAATAGTTTGGTGAGTGCAGCATTTGTACCAGGCCATTCATCGTCATCAAATATTATATAAAGTCTTTTCAACCACCGAGCTGAAGTGTTAAATGGAAAAACAATGAGCAAGGTATACATATATTAGCAGTATATACATTACCGGATGCATACTTTAAGAGTTACTAGACGTAAGCAGTAGGCGAAATGCGATACAATACACTTGTTAAATGTACACTTCCATGCAATATGTATATCTTTTTTATTATACATGATATCACGGTGCACAATCACGTGGTTTGTGACGTCACATGTTGGTATCGCGAACAGTAATTTTGGTAAATAAACGCCCGCTTGAACCAAGAAATATCGCCGTAAGTATCTATTTACGCATATTCAGAAATTATCATTTGTATGATGCAAGTCCTTATATCAATGCATACCCCCGACAACCACGAAAATGTCCCGGTCTGCTCTAGTTTGAACGGAGTTGCGGCCAAACTGATAAAAAATCTCAAAATTGGTGTTGGTATTGCTGACAGCAAATTCAAGAACGCCATAAAGCCCGGTTTTCCTTGCCTGAGTCGTCGAAAGGCATCATCTGTTGGTACTTAATGCCTACAAACAGCTGATGACTGATTGTTTTGTTCATTAAAGCCGCTATTTCTAACGTAAAATGGGATTTAAAATAATGCTATTGCAGCACGTTATGAAAAGTTAAATGATATTGCAACCAGCGGAAAAGTATGCTCCAATATGGTTCTAAACCAAGTGTTATTATGATCAATTAGCCATCCGTATTGTGGTCATTTCCATGAAAAAATTAACGATGGCTGTAGGCCAAACCAAATCATATCTTCGTTTAGCGTCGGGTAGGTTAAGGCATCTTGGGAAGGAAAAAAACAACAAAGTTTATAACGTCTTATATTTTCAAACTCCATTGATATATTGATTTTTAATTTCATACTTATCATTCGTGTTCACCATCATGTCCCCAACCCCTACACAGCAGTAGGATTCACACCAAATTTTTTTTAGTTATCGCAGTATGTTAATATGATTGGTAATGCTTGGGTGTTTGTTAGCTATATAATAATGAACAAAGAAGTCGTTCAATTACTTGGTGTTTTTCGAGTGTTTTGTTTTTTTGTTTCAGTATAGCTAGATAGGTTTTGGAACTTATGGTGGACCCTCAACGAAAATACAATTTGGTATGGCCTTACTATCAGTACACTGTACTTTAATTTGAAGTTCGATTCTTACAGGAACCACGACTTCGACCTCCCTGAGCGAACCCGGGTTGTATGCAGGAAAAAGGTCGCTACCATGAACATTGACAGGAATGCGGTAAAAAAGTGTTCCCTTGGTGTTCGGTGGGACAGCAGTGCCCGGCGAAATCAAAGCAAGATCCTCCCGACGATGAGAATGGGGCTTGACAATTGATACACGACACATATATGCGTCTACATGAACACTATAATATGACAGCACATTTTCTCAATACAGACAATTCAAAATTGCCTGCGGAACGACTATGAAACGCCATTGTTCGATATTTCGTGTGTTAGCAACAAGCCTATCGATATCGACGTCGGATAATGGAAATATTTAGTTATCTCACATCTTGTGCTCATTACTTTAAGGTTAAAATTATGATGATGTGAACTCGACTTTTCTGACAAATAAAGATTCAACAAAGACAATTAAGAGGTTTCATTAAGATTTGATTTTAATATTCTATAAAAACATGTAACTTCATTCATAATCATACGTTAGCAAAATAAAAGTCATTTATAATAAATAATTTTGTAATGTGGTATATTAAATGACGTCAGGAAAACTCGTTCTTCGGAAAATTCAGAATAGTACGAAAAAAATGGTGTTTATTAAAAAACATTTTGTACTACAATACTTTCTCTATTGACTGGTGGTGCTTATGTCCACTTTATTTAGTTTAAGCAAATTTAAAACCAGAACGAACTTTCAAGACGTTCTTTTGTAATAAGACAAAACAATTAATGCAAGAATTGTGTCATCAATACACGCCAATACACGATTAAGAGATTAGTTTAGCCAATTATTTCAAGTTTAACCAGAACTTGAGTTTTTAATAATGCTGTAATTAATTACATTATGTATATGTTTGTTTTCACAAATGATCTTATTCATAGTTATAAGGTTTGCTACATATATGATTTAGCAAGTTTAAGTTGAAGGTGTATTGGACCGAGGATTGGTTTCTGATAGATGATGTCATGTGTTGCATCATTTTGGTTGTGACATCTAATACATAGTAATGTAAGATTTGACTGTACATTCGTGAGCAACTAAATTTGTATTGTAAAATATGCAATTCTGGCATTAATTAAATCACAGATTGTTGTAAATCACAGACAAACTATAAATAATGATTAAAGTTACAAAAATTATTATTTTGTATTTTGTCGACCGCTCATTTATCTAGTTATATATGATAAATATGTAAGCCTATATGTGTGTCATTTCAATTTATGAACAATGCTCTTAACTATGATACTTATCGTGTGACTTATTTTTGGTATTGTGTCAACTTCAATCAAAGACGGACATTCTATAATTCGTTAACTAATACCTACACCCTGGGTATTCGACTACCAAAAATCTGACCAGCGATCTCGAAAAACGCTCTATACAGGTAACGATACGTCTGTTGATGGGAAAATATTGTATTGTCTTGCACAGGGAAGGACTGTCTATCGATTTTCTAGCCAAACGATTTATATTTTCCACGCATAAACATTTGATGAGGAAACGAAAGGTTAGATGCAAACTATCGTCATTTTTGGCACAATAAACAAACGTTTTCGCACACTTCCTCATTATATTTTGGAATGAAAACTTACTCGTGCATGATTTATTATATGCTCGTATGTTTTATGTTCAAATTTCATTCTAAAACTCTCAATAAAAGTGCATTAATGCCTTTTTCGGCGCCTCACGTCTTCGCGCACCTTATTGACAGAGTTATCGAATATGGTAGCTATCCGATGAGCTGGTAGTCGAATACCCAGGGTGACCTAGCTGGCTTTAATATGGTACAACCGGATATGTAAAGATGAGGTCGAGACTGCCACAATAGGCAGGTTTGGCAAGAGGTGATACCGATATAAGTCACATGATTGTACATTTTGAACTTAAGAATTAAAAAATGTTAACAGGAACTATCAAAACAACACAACTAAAAAAACAATTGAAAAATACTAATGCATGTCAACGATAAATAGCTTTGTTTATTAAGTCACGCCTATAATGAGCACATCCTTATTTTGGAGCAAGCGCATCAGTAATTAAGTTATAAAAAGGGCATTGTGTTAACGAAATATATATCACGAACATACCGTATTTATTCTACTAAACGGCCTTTATCTTAAAATGTGCAATTCCCCTAACACTCATTTTCGGACCGATATAACAAAACACTTATACCTCAAATAAACGCCCAACTCAAATTTAAATGTACCAAAGCATATTTCAATTCCTTTTTAAACACACAAATGTATACATATGTAAATCCGATAGATGTGATTCTCTGGAACGTTCTTTATATTTTAGTATTTTATGCTACGTTTGCAAAAAAATAAGGGAGGCTATAATAAGAACAAATACGGTATCTGAACTGAAAAATATTAAATCTTAAACATGAAACGACAACTTTAGTAGAATGAACTTATGAACCGCAGAGAACTTTTTAGTGTGAACAACTGTTTTCAATCAAGCCTGTGGCGTTGACTAATGTGCCTATTAAGAGAGGATCTGTGCTTGTTCTTTGCACCACAGTGTCGACATGTCATACTGCGATCTTCTGCATGACTATGCATATGTTCATTCAGTTCAAAACGTGGAAGTGCGTGATGGTTACAAATGTCACAACAGAATGTCCGCTGATTCTTCATCCTTTTCTCATGGGCCTTTAAGGCGGAGTCAGTAGAAAACGTCTTACCATAAGTCGGACAGACATGCATTTGTGTTGCAGCATGTTCATTGCACCTGAAAGATAATGGAATTAATGCAGACGTTTATAATAGTATCATATTCATTATGTACATGTATGGGATCGTGCCGGGCGTGAGTTTAGACATTTCAGAGTTTATACATGTGGTTAACGGCAGCTTTATGTTTTGTGTTGCTGTAATGAAAACAGTGTTCCTCGTATAGTACCACGGGCCCTAATGGCAATTTATACTATTTCGTAATAAACAATAGTGTTTAGCTTCTCATTATTTACCCATATGTGGAGGAAAACCTGAAACTCACTCGAACCCGAAGCTTTTCAAACCACCTTCATTTCATATATATATATATATACAGGTATTTTTCAGCTAACTTTTTGAGATAATAATATACTGGTTGCAATATCATTTAACTTTCATAACGTGCCACAATAGCATTATTTTAAATCCTATTTTACGTTGGAAATAGTGACTTAATGTACAAAACAATCGATCATCAGCTGTTTGTAGGCATAGTACCAACAGATGATTCCTTTCGAAGACTCCAGCGAGGAAAACCGTGTTTTATAGTGTTTTAAAATCTGCTGTCAGCAATACAAACTTCAATTTTGAGATTTTGGTCAGTTTGGCCGCAACTCCGTTAAAACTAGAGCAGACCGGGACATATTCGTGGTTGTCGTGGTTATGCATTGATATAAGGACTTGCAACATAAAAACGATAATTTCCAAAAATGCATAAATAAATACTTACGACGATTTTTCTTGGTTCAATCGAGCGTTTATTTACCAAAATTGCTGTTCGCGATACCAAAATGTGACGTCACAAACCACGTGATTTTGCACCGTGGATATAATAGTTATTTTTTGCATGACTTCATGCGAGAAGCCTAGTAGCAATATCCGATGATTCGATAATTGTAATTTGCCCGATACGAGCAGTGAACCGTGAATTTTTAAATTATGCAAAATGCACGTGCACAACAAATATTGTTCGCACGAAGTCTCAAAATGTTACATACACATTGTCCATCAATACCCATACCAAGAAAGCACAAAACCGGAATAATTACGATAACAGAAAGTACAAGAGAGGTTTGTGAAACATATACGTCTAATTGCAGTTAAAAGTATAGTGTATTTGATGTCGCCACGACCTTGAAATTTGATCTGTTGATCTCAAAATTAGTAGGACCCTATATCTGATGATAAGCAACCTTTACGTAACGTTTTACGATCTAAGATCCTATATTTCTTATGCTATAGACCAAAGATGGTTGTGTATTCAAAGGTCACGGTGAGTTTGACCTTTGATCCAAATGACCTTGAAATTAAATTGGGCCGCCTGTGAAGGATGAATAATCTCCACTTAAAATTGTAGAAACCTAGTTCCACCCGTACTGGAGTTATTGTTGGAAAACCATAAGGCATGTCGACCGACCGATCGGCAAGCATGCGTTGTTCATAAGAAAACATATAAATATATAACGGACATAACAGTCACATAAATACTTACACATTTTAAGATGTTTAAACATAGTGTGTCATTAACGTAATATACAACAGTTCTGAATGCTGTCATTGTTTAAGCTAGATAAACTTAACACTCACTTTTTGCACGTACCGCTATGTACTGGGTTGGTGTACATAAAGTCAAGCAATAATGTCTCCAAAAATCGAGTAATCATTAAGTTAAGGAGAAAGTCCAAGTAACTGTCCATTCCTGAGAAATAATGGAGACGAGGCCCCGAAGGGGCCGAGTATTCATTATTTCTCAGGAATGGACAGATACGCGGATTTTCTCTGCCTTAAAATACACCAAAACTGACAAATGTAAATTTAATTTTCTGTAAAGATGCTGTAAATGTCAAAATTGAAAAAAAAAATGCATTTTTCCCAAAAAAGTCTCCCCTGATGTACCTCTTATAAATAGAAGATTAAAAATATTAACATGACTGAGCGAGAAGATCATGAAACCAGTGAACTAATACAATAACTCTCCATTACTTTATAAAGGTGTGAAGTCCATGCAAACACATGGTGTGAGTTATGTGTTACACGATCAATCAATGGTCTTTTTAGACCCAGTGTCACTTGATGTTATAACACGGTGGACATTATTAAGACTTTGTTTCAGTGAGAGGATATATTTCCGTGCATAAACTATACATGGATATTTATAATTGATATGCAACTTGATGGACATAACTAAAATGTTTTTAACATGTTGTTTTTAAGCCTTGCTCTGTATTCGCACAGTATTAATTAATGTACTCAAAAATTGGTATATACAGTATACTTGTGATGGCAGTGTCTAGTTCGATGTTGGCTGCCACGCCCGCAAAAGAGAAAAATTCTCCCCGTGAGACTCGAATGTTTCATTGGGTAGTCCGATGATCAGGGGAAGCTAATGTCAAAGAGTGATTTAGCGACTGAACAGCTGAAAACAGCCCTTGTAAATTGGGAACTTAACTTTTTTCTTACACCCCAAAATTAATACAAACTTTGCCTGTTCTTTAATTCAAACTTAGGAGTCCAATCGACACATGTCTTCCTGAATTATAAGCCTTGTATGACCAAAACAATTAGAAACTAGCTTTGTACGTACTATTATATTCAAACAGTTTTCATCTGATCATCTCAAAACCTAAGTTGCAATGTTTATGGACATTTTAATGTAGGCCAAGGTCGATTATTTCATTTTCAGTATCATGCTGAAGACGGGTGTCATGATTTAGTGAGAATGTTGGCCCTTATGCATGTATAAAAGCTGTAATTGGAACTTATTGAATGGTCATGATCACGCGAAAGTGCAATTGCAAATTATTGACGGTATTTAATATATCACACTAGCATCATCTTGATTTCTTTATTTTTTGCGCGCAGACCACCTTAATAGCTGAACTTATATTAATGTTAAAAGCTATTTAGAAACAGCGGCTTGATTTCATTTTCTAGTTTCGTTGTGGTTTGAGCATTTTTATCTGTCTTTTGTTTTCTTTTTTCTGTGTTCGGCTCTTTCAGTTCCGGCCGCTTTTCCTGCAAATTGTATTGCCCTTTTTGTGAACACATACATTTTGTAATGCACCAGTCAGTTGCATCAACGGCCCCAAACCCGCGTATGGCAGCGGTGTTTTACCCTCTAGCTTCCCCCGCACTGCTGGGAAAATGTTAGGATTATTTTCACCGAACCAATACCTTTGGGACAATGTAACCCAAAAGTAAATTTACCGACCCATCTGTTTGCGATGGCGGGCAATGAATGCAACTCACTGGTGTATAATTATACATTTTTACAATAATTCTCCATTACCTGTTAACACCTTTAATAAAAATCCATTTTTTGTTAACACTACATATGTGTGTTATGTTTTTCAGGCACAGCGAGTTTTCTTAACAATAACTCTCCAATATTTCGTATACACATTTAATGTAATGTGTATACGAAATAATGGAGAGTTATTGTTAAGACAACTCTCCATTCCTGAAAAATAATGGAGAGTTTATGAATGGGTTAATTCCCTGGGTGTATTTTAATTTTTGGAGAAAGTTGCCAAACTTGGTATATACATTGGGCAAACATATTGGAATATTTTTGTCATGAGACCCATCTCGCATCTGCCATTATGGTTGCCATGGCAACCATTTTTAAAGATGGCCGCAAAAAACGAAAAATCGGTATATATCCCATATAACGCACGATAACAACGTTATTATGAGTATTTGTAAAGTATTTTTGCCAGAAATAACTTAATTAACATCTAACGTATATCTTTAACCAAAAAATGTTTTTGAAAAATCCAAAATGGCCGACAAAATGGCCACCAAATTAGAAATATTCTATATAATAGTCTTTAGGTATACTGATACTATATTTTGAACATTTATACTGATAGTTCTAGAAAAAATCTGTTAAAATATATTCCAGTTTAATTATTAGTTAGTGGATAAAGCAGATATTTTATTCTAGGGACGTAAATTGCAATATAAATGAGCCTCGATCTGACAAAAGGGACCTTAATGACATTGTCATGAAATTGAGAAACTTGCGTTTTTAAGTTACTTCATCATTTTATGCGAATTTCAGAACAGGGCACAAAATGCACATACATGTTTTATGTTATATCCTACCGCATAATTGTTGCCTTGTAACAAAATTAATTTGGAGTTCTATAATAACACTTGAAACCTTTATTTTTGGGGTAAAACATGAGAACTACAAACAAAAGTGAGGATTTTTGGAATTGGCAGACTACAATGTCATTTATAGTAGTATTTTATTGAAAACCCCTGCAATTTAAGTGTTATATCCTATAGTATTATATATCATACGAAATTATCGGCTGTTGATCAATATACGATATTTTGGGGTAAAATACTACAAATTGTAAACGAAAAGGATGATTTTTTGAATCGGTTAACTGTAATGCCATCTATTATGTTATTTGATTTTAAATCAGTAGGATGGACACATGTTGTCTTCCTGCTTATGATATTGCTAATCTGGTGTCTAAATGTTGTGCATTTTAAAACATTTTTGGGGCAAAAACATTGGAAATATAAACAAAAGTGAGGATTTTAGGAATCGATTGACCACGATGGCATTTATAATCGTATTATTTATAAAACAACTGCAATTAGTTTGTAGTAACTTAAAGTTCAGTATATCAAATAATATATTATCATTTATGATTACTGAATGATATTTTGGGGCAAATCGTACAAAATATAAACTAAAATGGTGATTTTTGGAATTGGTTTACTACAATGACGTCAATCACATTATTTAGTTATTAATAATCTCATTTCATAATGACCGGTGTGGTGGGATATATTTGGGGTGAAACAGTCCAAAATATAAATAAAAGTGAGGATTTTTGGAATCTTTTGATCACAATGTCATAACGCCACGAACTGTGTTATTTGATAATTAATCATTACGATAGGCATATGGTGTCTTTTCGTATAAGAAATTAATAATCTGTTCTAAAAGTTATCTTTTTGGGGTTAAACATTACTAACTATAATCAGAAATTAAATATCTTCGGAATCAGAAGACCACACAATTATTCATAACCGCATTCGTTAATAACTTACCGCATTAGGTTGGTAGTAAAAAATTGCTTAATACATCAAAACATTTATGTATAAAGCAACTTGTAAAAAAGTTAATTCTTTGAAATACAACACGAGAAATATAAATGGAACATCCTACTACATGCAATTATGTATCAGGCAATGATACAGAGAGCCGTCATCTACCAAAAGCATTGCTCAGACATGAATAAAACACAAAGTGTCGCCAAGAAAGGATTGCTGCCCGACCAAACTAGGTATCTTTATTGTCAGGATAAAAATGTTTAGTGGGACCTAGGCATAATGAGAAAGACCACACAGGCCTGGAATCGCTTCATATTGTATTTTGAGTAGATCATATTGTTTAAGATGGCTTTACCTGGTCATATTTTCAAATACTATAACCTGATGTGGCCTGGACATTTTCGAAAAATATACATGTACAGGGTTCAAGTCTGCAAATCAAATGAGGTTAAAATTAACACTACAAGTGGGCCCCATTTCCTTGATTACTATTACAAAATTTGTTAATTTTTACACTCTTACGCCGCCATCTCGTATATTTTTGTTTCGTTGCATTGCTTGAAATATTCGAAAAAAGAAGCACTGAAGTTCCACAACAAGATGCTATGAAAATCCATGGAAAGTTGAAAACCATGCTTTCATGTCAGCCAAATTATCTGGCGCAAAATACTCTACATATTCTTCTGACCATCTACATTTACAGCAATTGCCATCATATTATCTCCTTCAAAGTAATTTGATAGTAAACTGATACTCTTTTAAAGTAACTGTGACCTTGACCCCAAATGCCCCACTTATATATGAGCCATACTCCAGAAAAACCTGGTGACTTAAAAAGCGTGTAATGACTGTATAAAACAAGGCTTTGAAAAGGCTCTACAATAGGTAAAAACATGTGTATATCTGTTGATTCTACTTTAAGTAATTTATTCATTTAGTATTATATCTTAGCTTTAAATTTCCTCATAAATTATGTTGAAACTATATACGTTGTTGCCATGGTCACCAATTTTGGAAAATACTTCAATTAAGAAAAACTGAGAAGAAGCTGTTAAAAACAACAGGGACCTGTAATCTCTAAATGCAACATGTTTCTATCATGCTATATATTTTCAAATTCAGGACATATTTCTAAAATGTGACACTATTTTTAACATTTTATGTTAAGAATTGATCATATGGTGTATTTATGAAATACTTTTACAGTCATGTCAAATGAAATTCGCGACGTCAGGCAAAAAACTCTGAATATGGACTTGACAAAAACAGCTGTAACTTCACCAAAACTCAAGATATTTACACAATTTCTTTTGAATTATGCTTCTTTGTTACTATGAAACATCTTAATAATATGTTTTGTCAAAATAGCAGGTTTTCCTGGATACTGGCTAATATATGAAACATACGTCTTCTTGCAACTACACGTATAGTAAACTCAAGGTTTTGTCCGTTTACAAAATCTGGATCTGGCCATAACTTAAACAGTTTTCAAGCTAGGTTAATGAAACTTGGTATGTGGAAAGGGATAAATAAGGAAATTATACATGTCAATTTGTGTTTTATTCAGACAACAATTGTGGTTACCATGGTAACAAAAATATAGAAACCCAGACAGGGGGCTTATATATTGCTTGTAATTCATATTTAATTGTTATTATTAAGCAGAAACTGGTTGTTTATTTTATCAACGTTGACCTTGACCCCATTAACACCTATTTTGATGGAAAGTATCTTCGCGAAAGCTATCTATAGACCAAGTTTCATTCATATATGTCATTCCGGACTAAAATAGTCAGCGGAAACCGATTTTCTATTTTTAGTAACAGTAACCTTGACCCCAAATGTCCCATATTTTATCCCAACGTGTATCATCCTACAAACAGCGTATATAGCAAGTTTCATCCAAATATCTCATTCTTAACGGAAGTTATTGAGCAAAAACCGATTTTCTATTTTTAGTAACAGTGACCTAGATATTGACCCCACCCATCCAACTTTTAATTTTTAGTGGCGTATTGAGTCAAGCTACGTATACACCAAGTTTCATCACGATATACAATTCTAAACTGAAGTTATTGTGCGAAAACCGCCATTTGATCATTTTTGCGGCCAGTTTGAAAACCGTTGATTTGGCAACCAAAGAAAATATTTCAAGTGGGTATCATGAAAAAAATGTTTCAAATGGACCAAGGAACAGTTGTACCAATTTTGGTCACTTTTTCCAAAAATTAATGTTTATTGGACATTATTGCTGGACTATTATAACATTTTATGAGTGTAGAGTTACAGAGTTTACAATTTAAAGTAATTAATAATTTTGTATACATAAGATCTGATTCATTATAAATACCAAGTTGATATCTACACATTTTGTATATATGCAAGATACGTGCTTGAAATCCATGTATAATCACTTCTATCATCGAAGTCAACTGAAAAGTGAAATATCTCGTTTGTATTTTTTCTAAAGTTAGAAATACTTATGTTATTGACTTATATGACGGACGTTAAAACTTACTAGGACTGGGCCCTCTCGGGTACAGTTTTTAGGCTAGCGATTTGCGCCAGACTATTACAATCCTAAAAAATGAAATCCACTAAGATGAATTTACTCCCGAAACTGACAACACAGAATCTATACACCCAATGCAAATAGTTCCTCCTCGTTAATCAGTTTTGCAAGATAAGAACATTCAACTTTCCTTGTTTTATTTATTCTGTTCGATTGTAATATTGAAATGGAAGGAAATTGTATGAAATTAAAAGAAAAGGTGTTTAAAGGCGTTGATAATTATTACTACGCGTTCGTATACTATGCGTTACGAACGCGATATAGCCCGCGCATAAATGATTTTATTATGTTAAATTATTTAGGTCATTATTCTCCAACGAGATCGTGGTCGAGTGGATGAGCAACTCGCTTAGTAATTTTCTGATGCTAAGGTCCAGCGATCGAATCACGGTGGCTCCAAATTTTTTTATTTTTTTTTTGAGTCCAGCACTTACCTCTCTTTCGACTTAGAAAACCACTTGATGTTATATTACTTGAATAGCTATTGTTCCTTAGCTGTTCGCCAGCCTGTCAGTACTTTCTGTACTTTGATTAATAATTTGGTATTGATAGCTGATTTATTGTGTTAATTTAGCAAGTCCGTTTGTGAAAGTCCATTTATTAACCATGGTTACACCCAACCGGTGCAGTAATAATCACTGATTTCTACGAAATAATACATACAATATCTTCACTTCAGAATCTATCGTACCGTTACTTTTCAAACATCGCCTATAAATAACGTGATACATGTCGGCCTGTGTCTTCAAAAAATACGATATTTGAACTGAGTTAAAGATCACAGTCTCTTGGGTGTATTGTGATCGTCTGACAACCGAGATCAAATAATACAAAATGCTTAAAATTGATTTTTCAGCATCTTCACATGTCTTAAAATCGCAATCGCACTGAATAGTTATCACAATTATATACTTTTAATGAAAATGCAGAAACATTTTTAGCTTAATCCCTACGGATAATTTATTCCAAATGATATTTAACACCTAATCTAGCGAATTGGGTATAGCGTATTTAAAACGTAGTAATGATTAAATTAAATTAAATTAAACTAAATTAAACAAGCCTAGCAACTGTCATGAAATTTCAACTGAAACTTCAATATTTGTAACTCTGCTTGTTGCATGCATAAATTAAAACTAGCACCTTGAATGATGCACTATTTTTTGAAAATTGAATAATTGCAAAATCTGGATACAACGGATGCAAAACGCTGATTAATTATGTTACCTCCCCTGTTTTCAGCATTTCTGAAGTCAATAAAAGTGCAATTAAACTAAACAAGCCTAGCAACTGTCATGAAATTTTAAATGAAACTTCAATATTTGTAACTATACTTATTGCATGCATGAAAAGAGTATGTTGTTCAAAGATTTTTCACGTTAAACTCAAAAACGAAATTTACATATTTTAAAGTATTATTTAAATAATCAAATAACTTGTACAGTATAACATAAAATTTACTGTTTGATTTCTTATATACAAACGTTCATGTATACCAATGTTTATGAGGATAAAAGCAAAAGTTTTCGGTAAATTACAATTATCAGTTTTAGAGGTTGTTCCCAAAATCCAAGAATATCTAACACAAAACCTAGCCGAGCAAAACTGATTTTTCGAGAATGATTGTCGTATATGAGTCAATATTTATTTTTGCAACATTTGAGCCCGAAGAATTTTCCTTTAAAAAAAGTATTAGATTTAATATTTTTTCTTGTTTAAATGATGTATTGATGTATAACCTATACTATAGCACACAAATTCCACATCAAATATACCATATTTTACAAGGATATTGTAATTTGTTTGACTTGGTCTGTTTAATTGTCCTTCCTGTAACGCCTTTGTATCATGCAATATATTGAAAACTATTATACAAATGCAGAAATGTTCTTGTTACTTGAAAAGAACTCGACTCATATATCATAAAAGTGCATTTGTATTTAATAAATATGAAACAGTTAAAAACATATGGCATTTTTGGAGAAACGTTTTTGAAAATATGCAATTTGATCGTAATTAAGTTATCGTGGTCTTTTTAATTCCAACCCATTCGTTATAGAACTTTTGTGTTGTGTCTGTTAAGATCTATTGGTATAAAAGACAGCTTGTGTTCATCAAAATCACTGGTATAGCAACATGTAATAAACGTAACACATGGTGTTACATTAGGGAAATGCATGTTACAGGAAGGACATACTATGTGATGGGCAATGAATATTTTATGTTTTAAGTGTAAAGCATACACAGTTGTGCTTACAATCAATGACTTTAGCAGCCACTTGTATCAACACTGGCAAATAGACAATTCATGACATGTTACATGAAAAACTACTAGTATTAGAGTCAGTAAATTTTGCATCATTGAAATAAACCAATGCACTTGAAGGGTTCTATTTGATATTTTTTATTTATTTAAATGAGTGATAATGTATCTTCAAAATACTTTTAATAGTTTCATACGAAAACCACATCAGTTTTTTTGTTGAACATAATATTTTTCGCAGCTATGTTAGGTTTGATATGAAAGACACGGTAAAACTGTAATTCACAACAATGAATGCAGTTTTAAACAATGTTACTTTTACTAGCATTACACTATTGTCATTTATTTAAGTTTTAATAATTGAATGAAGTATTCAAGGTCTTTCAGTCAATCACAACGAAATCCGGCGTATAACTATTAACGAAGTAACTCGTTTCATCATAAATATCGTGATTTGTTAGAAAAATGAATATTCAAGGTTTGACAAAAGTGACATTTGCATCCATATTGTTTTGAAAACTTACCGCAATCAGTGGCTCAGTACATATCCGCATATCAGTCGTATGGGTTCCTAGTAAACTGGAATTATGTCTGTAGATGTTCATTTAGTATGTCAGTTAATAGGTCGACTGAGTGTCAATCAGTGTATTCTCAGTACGCAGTATTGCGGCAGCAGCATGTACGTTGTGTAATTGCTAGAAATATGTAATATTATTTCCCACCCCATTCCTACCTTGCCCATTATTTTAACTAGGTCAAGTGGTAGTTGTGCCTCTTTAGGTAGCATAACGTTAGGTCAATGTCCTTGGTGTTTTACAATAGGTCACGCCCGGGGTTGTTGTGCCTCATTTGGTCGCCTTTTGGTATGGGTTTGTGTGGGCATTGCTCAGGGTAGTTGTGTTGTGGTGTTTCTGATCTCTGTGCTCGGCTGGTTAGGTTGAGTGCTATCTTCCCTGTCGGATTTTGTCATACCTTTTTTGTTTAAACAACTTGTAGACATCAGTCATTTTATTGGTTGCATGTCTGCCACTTGGGTTGATATTATACTGACAGAATCTCAGTAGTGTATCATTGGCAGACCAGAACTTTGTCAGTCGATATTTTGGCAATTGGCCAGACAGTGTGCCAAACATACCATAAGTCATTACCACATAAGACAAGTACAGCTGTCTTGCCAGTTGGGTAACTCAATATCTAAGTAAGTGTGTTGAAATTTTACTAGCAGTATGTCAGCAGCAGATCACTTGTAATGCAATCAGTAAAATTGTAAAAATTACCGGTTTAGTATTCCCATTAACAGTACAATGTAATAGCAGTTATTACTGTTTTGCAATACGTAGAACCATAGGTGGGCAATTTCAGCAAACAAGTTGCACAGAAAATTAATTATATATAATCTACAAAAAAGGTTAGGGTACATTGATAATTTTGAAAATCGTGAAGGTTTAAGTTGATAAATGTGCATTCTGCTATATAACATAATTAATCTATATAATGTAGAAGAAGGGTTAGAGAATATTAAAAAAATCGAAATCGCAAAGGTCTAAATGCAAAATTGTGCATTCTGCTCCATATTTGTCGGAGCACATTGACAATCACTCTGACAATGTAGCCTCTGGTTTCACTGGTAGAACCTGTGGTATTCAGAGAATTGTCTAGGATGAATGCCAATTGTGGCAACAGAAAAGTAAAACACAAAGCATAACTGTCTCACCAAACGAATTAATTGAACGTTCTTATGTGTATGTGATGCATTCTACGTTTAGCTGCGTTTAGCTTTGACTAATAAGGAAGATTCTAACCAATTAAATAACATATATTAATTAATTAATACCGTACCACATATAATATGTCGATTGAGTCCATTTTAAACAAGTAATAGTATTGCCTGTAAAAAGTCATGACTAATAGCATGATGTTGACATTTGTTGATATCTTATTTTAAAACTGATACAGACATTTTGCAATATCTGATTGTAACAATACATTTGTCAATAGCATACTAATATATTGTGTAGTTTAATACAAAAATGTCTATCCTGTAACAATTGCTGTCCTTCCTGTAACAAAATAGCCAGTTACAGGAAGGACCGTTACATGACTGAATTATTCCGACAAAATCTGTTGGTAATAAATAAACAGTGGACCTATGAGGTTGAAATGCATGTGTTGTGCACAGTACAACAGTATGTGTCCAACGTATACTAAACAGTGTATCTAATCATATGTTAAGAAATGAAACAACCCCGTTACAGTAAAGACATATACAAATATACGCCTCTACTAACCAACCTTAAATTTCTGTTTTTCCAGTTTATTAAAATATTTACATAACGACACACGTTATTGCTTATTCTGGAAGGTTTGCTCTTCACAAAGACGGTAAACGAATTTTCCCAAACCACAGGGAAATGTTATTATTGTATATGTGTGTACAAATGTTACATAAAAGACGTAAACGCTGGGTACAATATTTGAATACAATTATTTTGAAGAAAACTATCGTTAAATCTCGCATTGGATGTATTATCAGGCAGACGAAATGTGTATTTGATGTATGTACGGTTTTGTTAACATAGTTTGATCCCTATCGTTAGTTACTAGCATATATACACAATAGTTCTGGTCTGGGGACAGCCCAAAACAGCACAATTTACTACTTCAATGATGTAGACATGTTCTTTCTGATTGGAATAATGCATAAAAATCTATCTGACATTGATGAACAAGTTATGTACAACCAACCAAAATTGCTTGTTATGACATTTTTGTTACGGTTTAACAAATATTGCAAAAAGACAAGCAATGTTGCAAAAAAAATAATGACTCATATGTGTTCATTATAAATAAAACAAGTATTTTATACCTTGTACAGAACAATCCAACGCAAGCGAATCACCTTAATATATAACTTGCTACATTATTCGATTGTAAGCTCCTCTTTTTTGCGCTGCCCTTGGTGTGATTACGATGTATAGCTTGGCTAATTTGACACAAGCCTAACCTTTTGATTAGCATAATTTAACATTCGATATATTACCTACGATGCAACATAGATTGTATGTTTTCATAATCGGGGAGTATCACGAAGACGCTCGAGATGAGATGTAATACAAACACAAATCTAAAATACCGATATTGCACGATTTGCTTGCGAAAATTGATATAATTAAAGAAAGAACCTTGTAATATATTCTTGCATAAAGGTCTGGTTCAGGTCAAAATAGCCAAGCTATACATGAGATAGACCGAGCCTAAAATTCTCCTGAAAACAGCCATTTTACCGGAAATACACCAATAACGGGCTATTACATTGTTCTGCTGGACGTATTATATAAGAATGCAACATATGTGCCCATTTTGTACATATTAAATAAAATGAACAAGATATCCATTTTTAGCAGTATATACATTACCGAATGCATACTTTTGAGAGCTACTTGACGTATTTAATAGGAGAAATGCTATAAAATTGAAGCACAGAGTTTACAGTTTACAGTTAAAAGATACATTCCCTATAACTAGCATTCCTTTCTCTACTATCACATTAAATGAGCTAAATGTACAAAGCACTATCAATTATCATAATTTGTGAGAAGAAAGTGTGCGCAAATATGTCTCTATAATGTCAAAAATATGCTATAATCATCAATAGGAGAAATGCTATACAATTGAAGGGCAGAGTTTAGAGTTTAATGTAATTACATATTTTGCATACATAAGATTCATTTGAAAATTCAAGTTGAAAATTAGTATCTTAGTTGACATCTACATCTTTTATATATATGCAAGATACGTACTTATATTCGGTGGAGAGACATACACATCCTCGGAGTCATGGGGGTCAATGGTGTCATCTGAAAAGTGAAATATCTCGTTTGTATTTTCATTAAATTTAGAAATAGTGGTGTTATTGACTGATACAAGGGATATCGAACCGGAATCATTGTGCAGTTTTTGTTCAATATCGGACTGAAATTATGCTTGGATAAACACCAATATGCAAGTATACTTTTGACGTTAATAATTTATCTCTGTTTTGTTACTATAGCAACACGCAAACACATGAGTGGACCAGAAATCAACAAAGTAGTTTAGGATGCGTAGACGTTTAAATGACGTTTTCAAAGACAAACTCCTCACACAAATAAAATGTAGACCACGTGGTTGGTCACAAGTTTACTCTTCTTAAAAACCACAGACCAGTCTATTCACACAAACTACGAAACATTTACATTGGGCTCATTTGTTACTGTGACATAAAAGTATATAATTGACTTAATATGTCAACCCAAATATAACAAGTGCATGTGGCTGGCTTAGAATGAGAAGAAATATATATCGCGAGGCGCATCTTGTGATCCTGTTTTCATAAATGCTGAACTTGTTATGTTGACCAAACTGAATTTGAAACAGCATATTTTACCATATGTAAAGCATAGATTTTGGAAGTGTTTTTCTTGTTCTCTAACAATATCGATCTCATTCTAAGCCAGCGATGTGCATGTTTATGCAATACATACCTTTATTATATCGTCTCGCCATATTCTACAGAAATAGAAAAGAATAATTAATACAATAAAATAGTTCACATAGCTAGTGAAAGGGTAGACATAAACACGGAGAGATTGGTAGTTTATGTAGGAATCCGCATGGAGATTAAGATCAATGACAGACATTTACATATTTGTTTGTTTAACTTCCACATTGTCGGCTTAGTAAGTTCAATTTCTTATTTTATATATGCTGCATTTGAAATAGTCACCTTTAGGGTTATTATCAGTCAGCGCATCGATAAAAGCCTGTAAGTAGGGACATTGTCGGTGCATTTTGTTTCCATGTGTACTTTCGTATCCTTTCTAATCTTTGTTGCTTCTGTCCCAAGTTTTGTTAAAAACAATTTTGATACAATGGTATTGGTGTTAAATGTGGTGAAGTATTCGTTGGTGGTGGAGTTCTAAACAAAAACATTTCTAGTAAAGTTCATATCCATTTATTAACACCACGACAATAACTTTCCTAGGTTCTGAAAATTAAGTATTCGGAGTGCGAATAGCACGCATACCGGCTTGCATAAAAACATACTTTCAATGGGTATTTATGCCCAGCTCCAAGATGACTGCGTATTGAACAGTCGTGCAACAATTATGTCGTGATATGCACTTTGCCAACATAAATATTTATAGATAAATATGGGGTCACCTCGGACGGACTGCTTAACCAAAGTCTGGCTATTAATAGGATAATTTGTAACGACACATTTCCTACATGAATAGTGTATCAGTTATGGGTCGAGACTTAGAGTGCATATGTCAACCAAGGTACGTTATATTAAATTCTAGCTCCAAAACCGTTTATAGTGGATTTGTTCGATCTTATAATTTCAACTGGAAGTCTTAATGTCTCAATATTCATCATATTAACGGAACCGAACAAAACCTAAACCCCATTGGCATAGCTAAAATAAGCCACACAAACTGCATGCATAATCATACACAAGCATTTACATGTAACTATACGAAGAAATATGAAGGGGTGCGAATAGCAAGGACGAATAAAATAGTGCACCGATAATTGTTGAAAGAATTTCAGGCCCGGGACAAAATGACAAGGCATTTGTCATGAGAAAAACATTAATGCTATGGCAACACAATGACCTTATTTTATATTTGTCTCCCCAAGCAAACTGGGTACATGTAGGCCACAACTGTAAGGGGGTGTAAACATAACACATGTCTAGTCATTTGTAGTTCTGTAAAACTGAAAAGTATATATCTGATGTAGAAGACCATGTTTGATGGCTTCTTAGTTTGGTCACCATTTGTTGGCCAACATTTATGGTTGTATTATATTTAGATGTGTGTGGTCACTATATGTCACCGTCTTGGCGTAAGCTGCATGGTCTTCTCATTTATGTAAAAAAGGTATGAGCAAATCAGATAGGGAAGGTTGCGGAAGGAACCGCTACCCAACCAGCCGAGCACAGACATCAGAAACACCACAACGCAACTACACTGAGAACTGCACACACATAAACCAAAGAAACAATAAAAAGTTCCCGCCGAAAAAAATGCATGAATGACCCAATTTCACATAGAAATTTAGGAAAAGCGGTAATTGCATGAGACCGAAAGAAACGCAGCCAAGACCCGACCAAGTTCGTAAAGGCTGCGCTGCACGGCGACCCAACCGCACAAACACATGCCAAAATGGCGACTAATTAAAACTCGTATGTAATGAACATATATGCAAGATCGATCGTCATTAAAACAAGCGTATCAGCCACGTAAACGTCGTATGAGTATTGAATTACGTAGTAGTAAATGTCTAAACACAACTTTGTGTTTGCTATACATTTATCTAAATTGTTTTAATTTCCTGTTATACATGTATAAACTTGACACACAACTTAGCTGATTCAATACAATGTATAGTTATACATATATGCAATAATAAACAATGTCTGTCAGTATAAAAACAGGTTTCGTGACATCCGAGTTCTGGATCTTCTTCGACATTCTTCCCTGATGAACATGTTTAAATTGAATACACAATAATAAAATTATTCAGATGAAGATATGTTTACATTATGTAGAACATTTGTATTCAGTCACTCCTGGCAGAATCGGCCTCATAAAGGGATTCCGATAAACGTTTGATATCCCGTCAAGTGATCATGTGACTTGCTATATCCCGTCAACTGACCACGAGATCTGACGGACGTATTCTTAAAGCGGAGACGCCGGTTGAAACTCTGTACCCGAGGATGAGGTTGCCCTTTTTAAATGAGCTTGTGTCGATCATCATTTTTTCTACGACATGCCTGCGTGTACATGACGTTATCAAAATGTCCTACGTTGTAGTTTTGTCGTGACGTCAGTGAACGAACATAGCGTAAAAGAATAATGAAAAGGCAACTAAATAGTCCTGATTTATATTCCCTTTTAAGGCAGATGTAGTGACCGGATAAATAGAAAAATTGGTTAGTGCCGTGAAGTGAGTAAAAGTTTGTCTGGCTCCACTGCTGAAATTATCAGATCGTCTACGGCTTACCCGATAAATACCTCCGCCTTGCCAGATAAACTTACTCAACCACGGCACTAACCCATTATTCTTTATTTACACAACTAAGTTAAGTTAAGTTACCAATTTTCTAGGGGCTCTTTTCAGCTATTATGCCGCTCAAGCACCCTTTGACATTTAAACTTCCCCTGGTCATTGGGTTACATATGGAAACACACACTCGTGTCTTCCTGGGGAGACTATTTCTCTCCTGTGGGTGTGGCAGCCAACATCGATCTGCGACACCCAGGAATAGGCACTGCCCTCACAGGTACCATTTCGCACCATGGTAGAGTGGAGCATTTGGGTCTTGCTCAGAGAAATTAACCAGTGGTCCAGAGGGGGATCGAACCCGGGACCTCTCGATCCCGAAGCGCGCGTCCTACCTCTAGGCCACCGCTCCCCACCAACTACGAATGGTTAGCACATTTGACAACCAAATATATAACCCGGCGGTTCCTGGTTGTCATATTGGACAATTTATAAACGACTTTCTGGAGGAAGGTAACTTTATATAACTAATAGGAACGTACAAGCGGCGTGTCCGGATCCTGTTCCCACAGAACCTTTCTGTCTCTTACATTAACGTCGTCACACCCGATTAAACAAAGGAAAACACTTGGTTATCATATTGGACAATTTAGAAACGACTTTCTGGAGGAAGGTAACTTTATATAACTAATAGGAACGTACAAGCAGCGTGTATGGGTCCTGTTATCACAGAACCTTTCTGTCTCTTACTTTAACGTCGCCACACCCGAGTAAACGAATATAGAACACGTACCTGATCCACGTACCTGATCTAACACTTGTAAATTGTTTATTATATAAAATCCAGTTTTATAAACCTTTACTTTATAAACAACGCGACATTATGACGAGTGAATTATATAGTAACGAATCGATTTTATAAACATTTACTCCAAGTATTAAGACAATATGAAGAGACACGCACATGTTATCAGTTGATTAAGACTGTTTCATAGTGTGCTTTATCAGTGTGGAGATTCGCGTAATCACATGCATAAATGTTTCACTTAAAATAATTGCGATTTCGTCCGTTAACGGTCAGGTTTTTTCTTGATTTCAAACGATCGTGCATTCAATATGGTTATAGCATACATGTATAGCCCATAAAATACCCTGTATATGCACGAACAACCGACAAGTAACGATGTCGCTTCACCTTTAGCTGTTTTTAATTGATATACGACCAAATGCACTTTCGATGCAGTTATTTAACCGATAATAATTATTTGTTCGAGCATCAAATAACAATAGCTAAAGGCGTTTATGACTCAATGAAAACGATTAAATGTAATGTTTTAATTGCAGGTATCATGCTACTTTTAAATTTTAATGGAGCATAAAGCAATAAACGGGACGCTGCTCGTACATATGGTGTGTTTTTAAATTCTTGTCAGTTACCAAAACACATAAATCTACCATATTGTTAAAAACGCACGTACCTGCTCTTGGAAATTCCTTATTTTAGTAAATCCCTTTTTTCTTCAAATACAAAGTGATATCAAGACGAGTCAATAATATGTATCACATACGACCTCAGATTCAGGTATGCTAAATGCAGGAGAGGTTACAAAATCAATCCCCGTTTTGCATATTTTTTCTGTGAGCTTCTTCCGCATTTGCTAGCCAATATATTTTAAGATATCAATGCAAAAGATCCTTCCTCTAAAACATTAGCGAGATGTGGTGGTTAAAATCATTTTGAATTAATCATTCGTAAGGTTTAGTAAATAGTTTCTTCTGATTTTTTATTAATGATATAAATTCAGAATAACTATGTCTCGAATTTAATACTCTGAAAGTTTTTCGTGAAGAATGTTAATATATATTTAAAACTTTGCATACTATTTGATCATGATATATAGATGATTTAGCTACGTTTAAAGTACTGTGACTTTTAAACTTCCGTTCAACGGAAAATGTCACTTGACCTTAAGAAAAACAACGTATGTAGGATTGGTATGCATTGTATAAATTATGGTATAAATGTTAGTGGAGTATTATATAAATAACATATAGCTTTGATGGTGGCAGTAAAAATGTCAGCCCGAGGAAAGTACTGCCACACTCAAAGCTATGAGTTATTTTTTTTATAACCTTGAACTGGATTCGTCGACATCCAATTTTGGTGGATATGTTTATGCACGAATTATTAAGATTACTTACTTTTAATTTCAAGCTGTAAACTCAGCAGGAGTCAATAAGTATTATTGTGTATAAAAGTACCATAGATACACCTACTTCTTTTAATATTTTCGGCATCCATTACGTGACTGGATCTAGAGATCTCGAATAGAAACATGGTTATGTACAGTCCAGTTAGGATATTTGGCCAATGACGTAGCCGTTTATGTGTACCCAAAATATTACAACCATTGCCAGAGCCGGTAGAGTTTAGCAT